>JAPQRP010000010.1:12579483-12593166 GCA_037367295.1 Apogon hyalosoma | reverse complement strand
TAGATAGATAGATAGATAGATAGATAGATAGATAGATAGATAGATAGATAGATAAGACTTTATTGATCCCACCATGGAGGAAATTCCACAGTTTACAGCAGCCAAAAACATACAGCACACTCAAACCACAATAGTGGAAAAAATATAAAAGTAAAAGTAAGAAAAATCTTGTGTTAACATAAATATGTATACAAATAAAGAGAGAGAAGTAGAAATAGAAATTAAACATTCTTGGAATGTGAAAAATATAAAATTCCTAAAATTTCTAAAAATAGAAATAAAATAAAATATAAACATAAAATGGCATTTGCATATATCCATTATTGACATTATTTATGTTATTTACATACATTTACACCATGGCTACACATGTACATATACATGGTGTGTGTGTGTGTGTGTGTGTGTGTGTGTGTATGTGGGGGGGGTATTGTGAACTATTATAAAGTCTTATGGCTGTAGGGAGGAATGACCTGCAGAAGTGCTCCTTCCTGCACAGGGGGTGTAAAAGTCTGGTGCTGAAGGAGCTGCTCAGGGCCTCTACAGCATGGTGCAGGGGGTGGGAGGGGTTATCCATGATGGACATCAGCTTTGCTAATGTCCATCTGTCCGCCACCTCCTCGATGGAGTCCAGCAGGCAGCCTAGGACAGAGCCAGCTCTCTTTATCAGTTTGTGGAGTCTCTTTCTGTCTCTGTCAGTACTGCCCACTCCCCAGCATGCGATGGTGAAGTGGACTGCAGAGGCCCCCACAGTGTCATAGAATGTCCGTAGCAGAGCCCCATTTACACCAAAGGACCTCAGTCTCCTCAACAGGTGGAGGCGACTCTGGCCCTTCTTGAACAGGGCGTCTGTGTTGTCAGTCCAGTCCAGTTTGTTGCTGAGGTGAACACCCAGGTACTTAAAAGAGCCCACCATCCCAATGTCCAAGTCCTGGATGTTCACCTGTGTGGGTTGTGAGGGTGACCTGCGGAAGTCTATCACAATTTCCTTGATTTGAGGTCCTTTGGACTAATAGTTCCAAAGATATGGCGAAAACGGTGATTTTTCAGTAATGAAACTCCACCTGGTGGCAGAATTGGAACCACACAGGTATAGCTTCATCACATAACACATGCTGAGATGATTACCTTTCATTTGCACTTAGTTTGAGATGAATCGGACAAATAGTTCCAAAGATATGGCTGAAACGGTGAATTTTCAGTCATGAAGCACCACCTGGTGGCATTATTTTGAACCATACAGCTATGATGTCATGACATGAGGCATCCCCAGGTCATGACCTTTCATTTCCACTTGATTTGAAGTCAATCAAATAGTTCCAGAGATATGAACAAAAGAGTGTTTAAGTGATTTTAAACTTTTGAGCGGCCCCTTGTGGGCAATTTAGAAATGGTAAATCTTCTAAAATCGAATCAGTTCTTCCTCTCCATGATATTGATTGATGAGGAAAATTTGGGATTTCTAAACCCAATATTTTTTAAGTTGTCACGTTAACACGTAGGATATCCAGTGGAGCCGGTGGCAGCGGTCGGACCAAAAACATAATATCCCTGACACTGCATTCAGGGATATAATAACACATTATTTTAACCCTCAAACATCCAAGCAGCCACTGACAACCAAAATCATCCACTGATCTAAAATGTTCAATAACATCTGAACCACTGAACCTATCAATACATAATAAAATAATTTTACACAATAAAATAATTCTGGTAAAATACAGTTTGTCATCTTTTCATGGTCATCAGATATTACTCATTTGGATGTTCGGAGGCTCTGTGGTGAATGTGAAAACATTGTCATCTACAACACTGATTCACCAGTAAAACCCATGGAGTTAGATCAATGACAGTGGTTGAACAAATTTGTATTTATATTCAGTTATGATACCTTTGTTGAAAGGGTCACTTTTTCTTCAGTTTTGTCTGTTTCAGTTAACCTTCAACTTTAATCTGAGCTTTTATGAACATCTATATGATCAGTAAATACAATATAGGAAAATACCTGCTTTATATTGAACCCCCCCCACACACACACACACACACACACACACACACACACACACACAGAGTCAGGTAGAGGATAATATTATAATAATTGGTGATAAATCACATAAGCAAAAATTAAATAGAGACTTAAATAGAAAGAAAAATCAGAAAAACATGAGATAACCAGCACTTAGCATTTGTTTTCCAATTGATCTTATTAAAACATGTAAGATTTAGCACATTTAATCTCTGAGGCAGATAATTTGTTTAAATTTCATTTAATTAAATTTTAAAATTTAGAACAGTGTAGTTAGCGATCTTTGTGGCCATATTTGTTGAACATGTCACCATACTGTTGTTTTTTGTTTTATTTTGTTTTGTGTCACTACACTGTTTGGTGACATTAAAGCTGTTACAGTGGTGTCTGTCGTTCTGCTTTTGCGCGTGCGTCAACGTTTTAGCTAAAAGCTTCTTACGTCACACGGCTGTTGATTGGTTGAAAACCAGGAAGCGGTGAGTCCACGGCTGACACTCAGAAATTACTGCTACAGCATTGTTGACACTCGAGGTAATTCAGACAAGAAAACACGTGAAAAAAAAAAAATACTGTGGGCAAATGCAGGGTTAGTGTCGACAGAAAAACACAACGTCGATTGAAGGAGGGTGGTTGCGTCCTCTCTGTCCCGGGATGAGACTGATCAGTCCGGATGGGTCTCCAGGTTTTGCTGTACTGGCCGAACATCACAGGTTAGAAACACATTAACTCCCGCTCAGGAAAATAAACATGGAAATGTCAGCCGAGAGGAACATGTGGAAACTGACTGATCAAGAAAGTCATCATGATCTCATAATTTTAGGAAGTAGGGTTATGACCCTGGGTCATAATTTCTGTTTATACACATGTTGTCAAAATTGTTGATATCCCTCTGTTAATGAAAGAAAAACCCACAATGGTCACAGAAATAACTTGAATGTGACAAAAGTAATAATAAATAAAAATTCTATGAAAATTAACCAATGAAAATCAGACATTGCTTTTCAATTGTGGTCCAGCAGAATTATTTTAAAAAACAAACTCATGAAATAGGCCTGGACAAAAATGATGGTACCCTGAACTTAATATTTTGTTGCACAAGGGGAGTAGGGGAGGGTGGCTCTTTGTTTTCACCTTTTTTCTCCTGGTTTTGGTTTAGGGAGTTTAAGTTAGGTATTGAGTTTTATTTTCTGAAGTTAGTTTTGGAAATAAGACTTTTAGTTTGTTTTGAAGAAGACTTTTTGTTTGTTGTTTTAACTGAGCACTCCCCTAACCCTCTTTCAGTTATTTTAAAAAATAAATATTTGGACTATAAATCTTGATCTTGGCATTTGTGATTGGGAGTTGGGAGAGGACTGGGAGAGCACATTATGTACGTCCTGGTGAACCCCTAGGCCGGGATGTAACAGTAGGCTGTATTATTGTTGTTTGAGATGTTAGCTAGGTCCTTATTTTAAAACACTAAGTCACTGTTTTAGACACTAAGTCATTGTTTTTAGAGATTAGCCTATTATGTTGAGTTTATGTTTGAAAACAATGACTTAGAATCTGAAAAATAATGACATAGTGCCCCAAACAGAAATTTTGTATGTTGAAATAAGGATCTAATATCTCATAAACATTTGTCAAAACAATATACTTTCCCCAAAATAATGAGATCATTATGATTTTCTCAAAATGTAAGTATCTCATGTTGAAAAAGCATCTTATTTTTGAAATATTAGGTGCTTATTTTAAGACACCAAGTCACTGTTTGAGGCACTAAGTCTTCTGAGATACTAAGTAATTGTTTTTGATGTATCTTATCATTTTGAGATACTAAGTCATCATCTTGGAAATGAGCTACATCATTAACACATCTAAAACTTCATAACAACATCAGATCCTGGGGTTTAAGTGGTGAATGTGTGTTATTTCTCTTCAATAGCATATACATGTGACAGCTGTAATGATGCATGAATGTCCTTGTTTGTCTGTTTCAGGATACATCAGATTAGCTCTGGTGTTTGCTGCCTGGGCTGCATATGAGACACCATCACTATTTGTCCCACTGTACTCATCATCTGTCCTGCTTGATGGTACCAAAGTACTGGTTTTGTTATTCAGTGGTAGAATATAGGACCTTTATAGTGAAAACCACGTCTCCAAATGTATGTATGTTTGTGAAAATCTGAAGGATGACTTGGTACTTTATAGGGGGAGAAAATTCTTTGCCTTAAACTGAACAAACTCGGAAAAACCCACTTAGACAAAGTTGAAAGCAGATCTGTTTTTTGTTTGTTTTTTGAGGTCATGAGAGCTGAGTGATTCTCATAGGACAGTGATACTACAAATATTTGATAATATTATAAAACATGATGTATGACTGTGGAATACAGAACTCTCACTTTGTAATGGGGTATTTTTTTAGAGTGTGTTGTTTGTAGTTAAAAACTGGATCATTTGTCTAAAGCAGAGGTCTCAAAAGATGCCACCCGGGGGCCAAATCAGGCCCGCCAAAGGTTCCCCGTCTGGCTCGTGAAATGCAAAAATTACACTGAACATATTAATCATTTCAGTTCAGGTTCCACATACAGACCAATTTAATCTCAAGTGGGTCGGATCAGTAAAATACTACCATAATAACCTACAAATACTCCCACCTCCAAATTTTTCTCTTTGTAAATGTAAACATTTTCATATCATTTTACTGTATATACACTAAAACAAACTATCATTTCATAAAAATGCGAATAACCTGAACAAATAATGAACTTTTTGAAATGTCTGAAGTGCAAGTTTACCAATATTCTGCTTATTATTAAATGTTTTGTATATTTGTCGATCCACTGTGATCTGTAAGTTGTAATGTACATGTGTAAATGATAAACTGAGACATAATATTGTTAAAATTGCACTTAGTTTTCTTAAGAAATTTCAGTTTGTTTATGTTATTTACATTGTTTTAAAGCATAGTTGGTAGATGTAATCATTTTCATTGCATAACTGAACTTTTTTCGCTGTGAAACAGAGAGGAAAGTTTGGAGTTGACATTTATATATTATTATGTTATTATTTCACAGGTCTGGCCCACTCCAGATCAAATTAGGCTTAATGTGGCCCCTGAACTAAAATGAGTTTGACACCCCTGGTCTAAAGGATACTTAAATTAACAGCAATTGTAGTTATCAAGTCCCATATATCTTCTCCATTGTATTTGTAGTATGCATTAATGATAAAATACTGATAATATTGTACAAATGCATTGCTGAAATAATTATAACTCTAAACAGGCACAAATGCTGATTTTTTTTTTTTGAGGGTGAAGTGTACATATGATGTTTTTGCATGTGCAGGCGTGGACGGCTGGCTGGCGAGGAGGCTGAACCAGTGCTCCAGGTTTGGAGCGTGGTTGGATGTAGTTGTGGACAACTTGGGTAGAGGCATGCTGTGGAGCCTGCTGTTTAAGGTCTGTAATAGTATTAAACAAAGATTTATAATTTGTAATTCACAGTAGGTTTGAAAATTCTTATATTGTAAAGAAAAATAATTGGCCATGGTGGGGAATGAAATGCTATAAGTATTCTTGAGGTGCATACCTTTAATGTCTGTTGCTGTCCTCTTCCATCTTGCTGTTGTGGATTACTAAATTTAGCCCATGTGTTTTGTTTTTATTGTTTTTACCTCACCGGCTGATAGGCCATGAGCTGTGCTGAAGGCGCTGTGTTTGGCTTCTTCGTCGTCTTCGTTAGCGATTTCTTCAAACATCTTCTCTGTTGAAACTACTGGTCGGATTCATTTCAAATTTTTTATGTAGCTTTCTTTTTTTATGCAGCTTTCTTGAGACAATGTCTACAAAGTTTGTTCACAGTTTTCAGAAATTTCAATTTTTAAATTTTTGACAAGCTTTTGAAATATTAAAAATTGACCTTTACTTATAATGGTCCATATTTTGATGTCTTATAACATGAAAATGGTTAGAGATATCAATATAGTTACTATTGAGCACTGATAGGAAGTCATATATGGACTTTGATTTAATTAACTGAGTTTTCCTTCAGTGAAAGTACCACCCACTTCTATTGGGAGATTGAGCTCCTCCATCAAAACCGCAGGGCTCTAACATAGAACAGAACCTGACAACCTCACAAATTCAACTGGTATTGATTCTTGATAGAACAGGCTGGTGAGATAGAGGGCCATTGATCCTGTTTTTTCCATTATTAATTGTGTAGGACTGGATGGGTGTGAGCTGTCCAAATTCTATAACTGCAAACAAAAGGAGCTTCATTGCTTCCTTTAGTACGTCTTTTAGCATAGGATACGCAGGATTATCCTTTACCATAGGAGAGGACAGAATGCCATCCCTCAGTTCACTGCAGCGACAATAATGGCCAATAATGCGCATTGTCATTATGCCACAACTGTCCAATATGCTGTTTTGACAAATTAATATGGACATGACTGTTGGTTTGAAATGTGAAGTTAATGTAGCAGAATCTGTGTTTTATAAGGCAGCCACAGATGCTTTAATAAAACTGTTACAAGTGAACTGCAAACTGGATGCATGTTTTTAATTCAGTATTTAAACTTACAGTGCAGTAGTAGACTTCTAGACCTGTTGACTTTATCTTGCATAGATGTAGCACATTTTTACATGATGATACTAATTTAGGATGTTGACTATGTGAATACAATTTATGTTTTTAAACTTTATCAGACTTTTCAACATTTATAGAACTTTTTAACATTTAACAAATCTAATATTTATAATTTCAAGTAATGTGTTCATAATACAAAGATTGACACCAGACATGATAAACAAACAGAACCTACAGAGGGAAAAAAAAAGGCAATTCAAACAAAACATGCATAACAAGACAGTCAAGACAGTGTATTCTGCTACATTTAAGGAAAGAAAATAAATAAATAAACCAGTAAATAATATAAACAACTAACATATATTTACAGTTCCAGACTAGGTAACATATTCATATAGTGTAAAAGAGGCTACCATATTTTGTTAAATTTGACAGAGTTATTTAGGGTGCACCTAATTTTTTCTAACTTTATATTAAGCATAACATCTCTGATCCATTGATTACATGTTGGAGGTGATGAGTCCTTCCATTTGAAAAGAATAGTTCGCCTAGCTAGTAAAGATGAAAAGGCCACAACTTTTTGTAGATTAGCTGGAGGAACTGAGTCATCTGTGCATGAAATGACACCAAAAATAGCAGTAAAGGGAGACGGATGAATAATGCACCCATATGCCCTGGAATTAAATCAAAGAAAGTTCCAAAAAGATAAAAAATATTGTTTTAAACGTGTATGGTATGTGTCTTTGGTTGGTGGGAGGAAGCAGTACTTCCTACACAGAGTCAGATAGAATATGCAAACACCTTGTATTGTTTCATTTATTAAATATTGAACACCATAAGTAAGTTGGGGCTATATGGCCAAAAATTATATCACGATAAAAATGTTCATATCTGCCAGTATTGATCATAACCATGATGTCAAATCATTACTCAGTTACTCTGGCCTGCTTCCAACATCCAGAGGCATTTTCTCAACAGGTTAACTGGTTAATCTACTTCACCAGTAGGTGTGAATGTGAAAGTGAGTTTGTCTATATATGTCAGTCCAGTGATGAACTGCCAACATGTCCAGGTTGTTCCGAGCCTTCACCTGTTGGTAGCTGACAGAGGCTTCAGCACCTCCACCGCCCTCGGGAGGACTAAATGTTTTCAGAAAATTAATGAGTTTCAAAGTTGATTTTTAGTCTCAAGTAAATGCTGATAAAACCACACAGACATTTGTCATTTTAAATTATTCGTAAAATGTGTATGAAGACAACATAAAAGACAAAACAAGTAAACAATGTGTAAAAGATGAAGCCAGACAAAAATTAAGTAAAAGATATAACAATGCAAAAACACACTTATATTCTCTGATTTCTTTGTTTTGATTTAATTAAATATAAATCAAGAAAAGTAATACAATCATGCTGTTATTCAAAAGGTAATGACAAAACAAGATAGTTATTTGTGGTTTTGTTACGGTCAGAACTTGACAAACGCCAAGCAGGACTATTTAGAAGTCACATTCCTAGCAATTGTACTGAGAAAATCTGGTTTCATCATCAAGTGTTTGTAAAAAATAGTACAAAATAAATACTCAAGCATTTTTTTTACCTGGTTAGAATATCAACAAACAACACCAAAATAAAAATTGATACTATTATTGATATTTATAACTAGTAAAATCAGAAAAATCAGTCAGGAAACATGTTTCACCTTAATATGTCTTGTGCTTTTTAACCTCTACATTGTGCCATGGTTAGTGTGTATTAGTCCTGTATTTATTGTGTGTGATGTTGTCCTTGTGTTGTGTTGTAGTGGGGTTGGCTGGTGTCTGCGGTGGAGTGGTGTGTGTTTGTGTGTAACCACAGCTCCAGAGGTGACAGATGGAAGAACAGCTTCAGCACCAGTCCTCGACTCATACAAGCCATTATGTCCAACGGTAACACACCAGTCTGCATCAGGGACAGTGTCGCTCAGCACAGGCCTGTGTAATATGAGCAAACTCCTTTATCCCAACATTGTTCATATCAAATAGTTTTTAGTTTCTTTAAAGCGGGGGTGTTAAACTCTTTTTTTTTTCAGGGGCCACATTCAATCTAATATGATTTAAAGTGGGCCGGACGGGTAAAATAATACAAATAATAGAATAAGAACTTATAAATAATGTCAGTGCTAAAGTTTTCTCTTTTTGAGAGAGAAAAAAAGTACAATTCCATAATGAAAATGTTTACATCTATGAACCATCCTTGAACATAACATGAACAAATATGAAGAACCTGAAAATTCTCAAGAAAACTAAGTGCAATGTTAACAATATTACACCTTAGTTTATTATTTATACATGTGCGTGACAACTTACAGATCACAGTGGATCTCCAAATACACCGAACATTTAATCAGTAACAGGCAGAATATTGTTAAAATTGCACATACTTATCTTAAGACATTTCAAGTTGTTCACATTTTTTGTTGAAGGCTAGTCTATAAATGTAAACATTTTTGTGTAATTTGACTTTTTATGTACTAAAACAAAGAGAAAAATTTGCAGTTTTCAAGATTTATAGGTTATGATGATAGTATTTACTGCTCTGACCCACTTTAGATTGAATTGACCTAAAATGATTTTAACATCCTTGATTGTTAATATCTTCAGTTTAATTTTTGCATTTCACATGGGCCAGATTGGACCCTTTTGTGGACCAGTTTTGGCCCCCGGACCACGTGTTTGACACCTATGCTTTAAAGCCTAGTTCTGCATTGTGTTGCACAGAATATTAGAACAGTATTATATACACAGTAGGCTTCTAACCATTACAAAATCTCCTTTTTATGGTCTTTGTGGAGATCTGACATTTCCAAAAAAAAAAAAAAAAATACACAGAGACAAACCATTATACCAATGTGTAAGAGATGTGTAATATGGAAATGTGTAGGCAAACTTAGGTCAGCTGAACAGACTCAGCAAACATCCTCTGCAGAGCTCTGCACTCTATTGAATGCATTTATAGAGGAGTTCAATTCTAAAATGAATATTAATGACAACAGACTCTCCAAAAAGCACATTTACTCAGACTAAATGTTTCACTTTTTTTTTTTTTTTTATTATTATTCATTTGAAAAAGATTCCTATTCTGTCATGTCTGTACTTTCCCTGGTTTTTGCTGTGGTATTGTTTTAGTACCAGTATTGAGATACTTTGAATAATTATCATAGGAAAGTCATAATGGTGGTATCTTAACAATGTTACTTGTACAACAGGTCCCAAAGTACCTCTGATGTGTTTACGGTATCAGTGTGTCATTACTAAACCTCAAATTAATACCTACTATGCATAAACAGGTAAAGATATGTTTGGCCAGATATTGATTACAGAAAAGTGCAGCTGCCACAGTGCTTTAACAAAAATTCTGACTGAGTTGTATATGTCTATACTGTATATGGTCATACCACACAACCTTAACTTAAATTCAATATAAAACCTAAACATTACAGTATTGTATCCTTACTGCGGTGTAACACTGTTTTGATGAGAACATTTTGCCGTCAGGGTTTCGGACACCTTTGGGCCTATGGGTGGTGAGTGGTTTACACTGCCTCCCACTGTGGTTCTATGGGTTCCAGAGGGGTTTACTGTCCCACTGGTTGGGTGTGCCTCTGTGGATCCAGACTCAGGGGACGGTGATGCTGGCGGCCGGCCGCCTGCTGGCCTTCTCAGCAGAGGTACGAGCTTTTCAGATTTTTATCAAACGTCCTAGCTCAGTGAAGTACCAGCACTTTATTTTCCTCACAATTTAACCCTTAAAGACTCAGACAGCTACTGTTGACTAAAACTATCTATTGATGTAAACTGTTTAATACCTGTTCATCCATTAATCCTATCAATACATGTAAATAATTGGTGTAAAATGCAGTTTGTCATCTTTTCATGGTCATCAGATATGACCCATTTGGACGTTCAGAGGCTCCATAATGAACGTGGAAACACCGTCATCTTCTGCAACATTGATTCACCAGTAAAACTAATGGAGTTGGATCAATGACAGTGGATGGACACACTTGGTTTATGTTCAGTTAATGATATATTTACTGATTAAAATCACTTTTTCTTCAGTTTTCTCTATTTCTGACATAATAACCCTCAAGCTTAATCTGAGCTTTTATGAACATCTACATGGTCAGTAAATTACATAAAGGAAAATACCCTATTTTCACTTTAAAAAATGCAAAATGCAGAGGTTAATATTATAGGAAATAGTGGTAAAAGACTTAAGAAAGGTTAAATAAAAGAGAAAAAATCATTTTTTGTAATTGCTACAAAAGTAGCCCTGGGTTAAATTACTCTGTTTGACTGAGAATCAAAGTATCTCACTTTTTCTAATTTTGTTGAAAATCAAGATACAGTTGATGATTAGTTAATCAAATATGGTCATATCAGTAAACCTCTTTAAAAATCCCAGTGATGAAGCTACATTTCTCATCATTGCTCTCTGAAAGTGCATGGGAATAATTTTGTTTATTAATTGTTAGATGAGTCTTTCTCATCATTGATTTGATTTTTTCTAACATGAGATTAAAGAAATCTTTATTTCCATTGTGTTTTTGTGAAATATGATAAAATGAGCAACCCCAAGTGACTAAAAATAGTTTTTATAGATAAATGCCTGCATCTCTCAAACTGCCAGGAGCTATATGAGATGAATTGCACTGTTTTAACTTGTATATGTGCTTTTATCCAGTGTAAATCAGATATTTAGCATGTCAAAGTGAATATTAAACTCACTTTTTGCTTTTAAAAGTCTACCAGTATTGTAGACTTTTAAAGTGTGATGTGAGAAATATCTGAATCTATATTTCTGATTTATCCTATGTCCACATCTCAACAGTTAAAATACAAAAGTTTATGTTTCTATGTCAAACAGGAAAAAAATCTGGTTTTCCTTAATGACTTAATATTGACATTAACGTGTTAAACACCCAGTAACATGTGATCATCTTAAATATTACTGTGCATTGGATCTCATATTTATGTTTTTGTTTTTTTTACAGATGTGGTGTATATGGACACATATTCAGTATCTCATCAGGGATTCAGATGAGTCGGAAGAGAAAAACGACTAATTCTGAATCGTCCGCTCATTCTGCCACATTTCTACAAACTGTGGTATCGTAGCATCTGGTTCTCTCCAAAGACAACAAATACTGGTCCAAATGAAACATGTTAAACTTTTAGATTTCTGACATAAGAACTATCCTGTCTGCCCCAACTTCTTGATTTCAATATCACAAGAAGGTGCTCAGAGAATTTCTTGATATTTGGCAGCAGTTGAATATGTGGGTCAAAGGTCAATGGCACTGTGGCATCAAAATGTCCTGACCTCTGTGATTATCACACTAACACTGGAACAGAAGGGAACATTGTTACCGTATGTCACATTTGCTTGGATATCACATTGGCGACATTAATCTGAGTTTCTCACCTTGAAACTGTTGACTTTATACTCTAGAAAAGGGGTGTCGAACTCATTTGAGTTCAGGTTCCACATTCAGCCTAATTTGACCTCAAGTGGGCCAGACCAGTAAAATAATAGCATAATAACCTATAAATACTGAGAACACCACATTTTATTGCTTTGTTTTGTGCAAAAAAGTTAAATTATGAATATGTTTACACTTACACCCTATCCTTTCACAAAAAAATGGGAATAACCATGAACCTGAAATTTCTGAAGAAAAAGAAGTGAATTTGAACAGTATGCCTCAGTTTATCATTTATCATGAACATTAGAACTTACAGATCACAGAGGATCTACAAATACACAAACGATTTGGTAACAGGCACATAGTTAAACTTTTGGAAATTGGGGTTTGGAACTAAAATGAGTTCAACACCCTGGACTGTTAATATCTTCAGTGTAATTTTTGCACTTTGCATTCATCCCTAGATTGGAACCTTTGGCAGACTAGTGTTGGCCCACGGACCATATGTTTGACTCCCCTGCTCTAGAACTTCTGAACATGTGCAGAAACATCCACATTTTAGAATATGTAGCTTCTTCACAGAAACTCGTAAACAGCGGCTTATTTATTTCTTGCTTCAGTTGAAACAAAGAACAACCCTGTTACTCTGACATATGACTGGTGCAGACAGTAGTCATTTATATACTTGGTGAATAAATGCCTCTTAGACACTGAAAAGAATCATTTTTATTTATAGGGAACATAAGAGCAGGACACAAATACTATCATGTCAAATTGGATTTAAGAAAAATAACTACCAAAGGGAGAGGAATAGGATTTATTGTCTGTGTAAGATTAGATTTGTGTAAAAAGGTGGTATATGTCTGTAAAATGTTGGAGAAATTTGTACAAACTAAAGCAGAGACAACTGTTCACTATTTTTGGAAACATGAGAGCTCCACTGCTACTTTAGAAGCTCTGCAAAGGAGGTTATGTTTTTGTTACTGTTTTTTAGTTTGGGATGGACATGGGCCAGCAGATCCAGAAAAAGGGCCAAATCTAAGAGTAAAAATATATTTTTACTTTTCTGTTTCCATGTGGAGTGGTTCATTGGGTAATAGGACTGTGAGGCCTTGGTGGAGGTACGCACTCTGTGATTGTCCTTGTAGTTATTCAAACAGATCTACTTTGGTGGGGGGAAAAAAAACCATAACAGTTGTAAAAATGGTCAGTAAATAGATGTGTGTAAGATTTTTAATGTTTTCATCCGATACAAGTTTATGGGAAGTGTTCAGAATAGACCTAAGTAAATAGGATTATATCAATTTGCTGTCTGTGAAAGTTTTTTTTTAATTATTTGTTGAGGTAAAAAGTTAAAAAGTTCAACTTGATTGGACTGAGTGTAAATTTTCTGCATTAATTTACTATATTTTGGTCTGTATACATTTGTTCAATAAAGTATGTTATGTTTGCTTGAATTCATCTGATCTAATTCAGTCTGCACATGTTAGACCAGTGGTTCCCAACCTTTTTTGGCTCTTGACCCCATTTTAACATCACACATTTCTGGCAACCCCAGACATTCTTTTTTTTTTTTTTGTTTTTTTGGTAAAATTAATTTTTTTTTTTTCATTT
>JAPQRP010000010.1:12566996-12579383 GCA_037367295.1 Apogon hyalosoma | reverse complement strand
TGTAATATTCTTGTTTTGCTTAGTCATGCTTTTGTCACCTGAGGATTACAGAAGCTTTATTTTTCTGTTTAGCAGGTGGTTAATCCACCATTTCCAGAAAATATTAGTCTCTTTAACTTTGATGCTAGCTAGCCACTAGCTAGCAATCCCAGCTAAATGTGCCACCAACACCACATGTAACATGGTTTAAGTACATCATTTTGGTATCGGTAGTGACAAACGTAGTGCCAAACAAAGACAGTAATATGTAGTGATGGATTTCTTATCTGGTCTTTCCTTCCACTGACTCAAATGTGATGATTCTCTCCAGGTATTCACATGGTGAAAAGGTTACAGGGGCTTACCACTGCATGCTTGGAGTGATTTTTAACAAAACACCAATCCGTGGTCAGAAAACAAAGCCTGTCTATGTTAAGGGACTGGACTTAACTGGTTCGGTGAGATCAGATAATCTGACATATTTCTTACGTTAATTTGTTAGTGATTATTGAAACCAATAATGTGTACCATTTCTGTGCAGGTTAAGGATGGAGCTGCGGAACTTTCCTTACGCACAGAAGATCTGAATATGCGCCTCCAGAATCAGCTGAACCAGTCCCTCTCTGACTTACAGGATAGTGGCGCAAAAATTTATTTGGGAGTTTTTGTCACCAACATACAAAGTAAAGGAACACTATCATACTAATTACCACTGCTATGTTGAAATCTGAATGAGCCTAACCCTTGCTGCAATTTTAGTTTTTCTTGAGTCAAACATATTGTCAGGAAGAACAATAAAATGTTTCATGGTGCTGTGCTTGGCAGTTCCATGACCACTGTGATGTTCTTGTTTAATTAGGTAAAACTATAGTGTAAGAGGTAAAGTTGAAAATCTGTGATGCCAAAGTTCTAATCTATAACCCACTCATTAAATTTACCGCTAATCAATTGAAAATAGTATGAAATTGTCAGTTTTATATATGCAGGGACATGACAAACTTAACTGGCTGTCCGTATTTCCCAAAGAAACACTTCTAAAAATCCTCAAATAACATCAGAATGTAACTGACACAAATAATGATAATACTGGTAAAGATACAAATGAACTTTATTGATCCCCGGGAGAAAATGCACTTAATGGGAATATGATTGTAAAATATTTGTCTCTTATATTGTTATCTGATTGTTTTTTGTTTTTTTCATCCAGGTGGTGAAATCCAAGAGAGAGATGTGTCTCTCCCTATCGTCGCTCACAGATACACCATTGATCTCTCTCGAACTCGCTCATATTTCATTCCTGGATTTCCACTAGATGTGGTGGTAAGCTTGAAGTTTATAAATAGTTTTGTACATATCTGTGAGGGTTTATGTCTCTTAAACACTGTATTTGTCATTATTGTAGGTGTCGGTACGTCACCCAGATGGTTCTCCAGCAACTGGTGTGCCAGTGAGGATTGAATTACTGAGACAGTCTTGGGAAGGCACCACTGACCAGCAGGGGACAGTGTTTAATATCTTTAATCTTGAAACTGCAACTGTAATTACTGCTGAAGTTAGTATGGCTCAGACAGCTAGGTGCTATGAAACCAGTCAACCAGTAAAAATGTCTGTAGATGTTTAATGTGTTTGTTTCAATTGTTTGGATCTTATAGGTGTCTGTAGATGGCCAGCAACAGAGGAAAGTAATAACAAGTGCTTCATTTCCAAGGGACAGCTACCTTTACCTGAGTGTTTCCCAGAGGACATATTCTGTTGGCGAGACAATAACTGTAACATGCAACACTAAGAATGGACCAAATCGTGGGTTTATACACTACATGGTGAGGAATATCTCTGTAAATAGTCTGTTATAGTAGGTTTTTCTTAACCCTTAAAGACCCACAACTAATTTTGTCACACATTCCAAAGGTTTTTTTGTTTTTTCCAAGTGATTTATCACCATTTATTACAATATTATCCTCTGAAATTTTGCATTTTTCAGTGAAAATCAGGTATTTTCCTTTATTTCATTTACTGATCCGTTAGATGTTCATAAAAGCCCAGAGGAAATTCAAAGGTTATTTGATAAAATCAGAAAAAAAAACTGGGAAAAACTGACTTTTTCAACAAAATATATTCTAAAAACAAGTGTCTACAACTACTGTCATTTATCAAATTCAATGGGTTTTACTGATGAATCAGTGTTGCAGAAGATGGTGGTTTCATGTTCTCTACGGTGCCTCTGAACATCCAGATGGGTCATATCTGATGACCATGAAAAGCTGAGAAACGTCTACCTCACTTATTTCCATGTATTGATGAGATTAATCATTTTAGATCAGTAGATGCTTTTGGGTGCCAGTACATGTTTGGGTCTTTATGGATTAATATTTTTTAAACTTGAATTTAAAATCATCTCTGTTGTAGATATTAAGCCGTGGAGCCATCATAACAACAGGTCATCTTCCGATGGGGACTGCAGTGACAACCAACCTGCTAGTAACGGCAGATATGGTGCCATCCTTCCGTCTGATTGGTTACTTCTATAACCAGCAGAATGACATTATAACTGATTCAGTGTGGGTAGATGTCAAGGAAGCATGTAAGCTGAAGGTCGAGGTGAGTAAACAGAACAGATAGAGAGAAAGTGGAGAACAAACAGTGCGTTACCTCACTTAACTTTTAATAGAGGTACTTTGTAAAAGTAGAACGCCTTCAATCTTCGTCTGCTGTGATGGATGGTCTTAAACTCCATGTCATTTATCATTCTGTATTAATGAAGTCTATTGTTCATTTTAATCTCTTGTGGTTTCAATGACTATTCATAGTCTGTGTGTTAATATTTCTTTGTAAAAATGTATGTAGTATTATTATATTAACAGAACTTACTTTGACTTTGTGGCATTATAAATCTGTCTGCTATTACTTAGGTAACACCACTAGGACCCAATGTTCCTGGACGACAGTCTGTCTTAGATATTAATTTATATGGTCAACAAGCAACTGTGGCTTTGTTGGGTGTGGATAAGGCCTTCTACAGCCTTAATGCCGATAATAAACTCACACCCAAACAGGTACCATTGTGAAATGCTTCTTTCAAATGTACACTGAGGTTTTTAATCTAAGCCATTTAACACAATCTCTTGCCAACTTTTCAGGTGTATTCCTCTATGCAGTCATATGACCTTGGTTGCTCATATGGTGGAGGAGCTGACCCTGCTTCGGTACTCATAGACGCTGGGTTGACTTTTTTTTCTCAGTCCACAACAGCATGGAGATCGAGTATGACATTTATGTACTATTAAAATACAGCAACAAGTTACTTTGTCAGTAAATGAATAACTACCTAAAACTCAATCATTAAATCAGTTATCCATGTTTTTACGCATTTACTCTTTAATATTTCAGATTTGCGATGTAATTCACAGCAAAGACTAAAACGATCTGTGAACCTTCAGGAGGAAATGATTACCTTAAGTAAGAAAGTATCCTCACATTGTTTTAAATTTTTGTGGCATTTCTGGATTTATTTTAAGTTACTACAAAATGTTTTTCATTGTTTTTTCCAGAGTCTAACTTTTCAAGTGAAAAACTACAAGACTGTTGTGTTCGCGGTTTTACTCTGCTTCACATGAGCCGGACATGTCAGGAAAGAGCCAGGAGGGTTTCTCAGTTGGACCCAGATCCAGAATGTGCTGAGGTCTTCTTAAAATGCTGTCTCGAAGGGGAGCGTCTGAGACAAATAAAGATAAATGAGGATGCTCGGAAAGGATTTGGCAGGAGTGAGATGAAACTGTTTTGTCAATTTTAAATACTTGCTTAGTAATAAAATAATATCTTTTTACGGGATTGTCATTAGTGAGTTAACCAATTAAACCTTTAATCTCATTTTTTTTAGCTTCAAGTGTGATTGAAATTGAACAGTTCTTCCTGGACACCACTGAGCAATACATAAGACGAGTTTTCCCACCAAGTATTGCATTCACAGAATTTGAAGTAAATGGCCAAAAAAGGTAAGATGTGAAGAGTCAGATTTATTGAATTAATAGTTACTTTCCAGTAATGTTGCCATACTACATACAGCATTATCTTTAGTGTAAGTGGTTATTTTTCAAATCTGTCAGCAGCCAAATGTCCAAATGTTTGCTGGTTTTCTTTGTTGCAGTTATTCCTGCTGCTCACACTGGATATTAAAAAATATACTTTCTCCAAGTTTTCAAGTGCTGAAATGGGGAAAAAAGCTCATTGAAGATCCCCTGCCTACCCCTTAGGCCTTAAACTCCAGATTACCTTTGGATAAACTTTGGCATATATTTTTCAGAAATCAAAGACTGTCAGTTGTGTGTATCCTCTTTGTCCCACTGAGGATGTGCTTTAGGAAGATTGTCATAATGTCCAGTATGGAGGATTGTTTGCATCAATGCTTGATTATTGTTCCATAACAAAAAGTTTGCTAAGTTGATTAATAATATTCGTCAGCATGGGAGACTGAGAACTTGATTCACTACTCCCTCTAGTCATCATGTAACTCTGACCATAAGTGTGAACATTTTCACTTCATACCTCTACAGTCCATTACATCTGAGTCTTTGTCATAGCCTCAGACATCTTTATTCTAAACACTAATGATACTTTTAGATCATATTTGAAGATTACAAAGTAGAGGTATTACTTACAGCCCCTTTAGGTCTACAGTGCAAAGAATGTGACCAAAGTGCTTGAGTTAATTTTTATCTTGATTAAAAATTTTAGGCATTCCTTGATTCTGCCTGATTCCATCACCACATGGGAGATTCAAGTGGTCGCTTTATCTGCAACCACCGGTAATAACAGCTTTACTATTTCATATATGTTAGATATTTGATTGATTGAAGTGCATTTTACCAATGGCTTCCTCTGTTTTTCATTCAGGTTTATGTGTTGTTCAGCCATCTGAGATTAAAGCATTTAAGAGGGCTTTTGTCTCTCTGAAGCTGCCTTACTCCGTAAAGAAATATGAGCAAATTTCTATTTCACCTGTTATTTACAACTATGGTGATGACCCACTGCGGGTAGGTGGAGCCTAATTAAATGGCACCAGTGACTCAGATTGTTAGTCACATTTTAACGTCAATTTTCAATGTTGACTGTGTATTTTTAATAGATAGCAGTGCATATGGAACAAACACAGGGGTTGTGTTCCCCAGGATCAGCCACTGCTCCAGCTTATATTGAAGTTACTGTGAACAATCAGTCCTCCCAGTTTGTTTCGCTTTCTGCTGTGCCCATGACACCCGGCCCCGTACCTATCAAGATACGCCTCTACGATATAGAAAATGAGAGGGGAATCGATGCCATTGAAAAAACCCTGAATGTGTGGGTAAGTATGGGTAAGAATGTGTGAATGGTATGTGTGTTTTTTTTTGCAATGTAATTTTGTAATGGCATCACTGCATATAAAGGAAGTGCTTTTGTATAAACCTCAGTAAACAGTGACATACCTTATAAAGATGTTTTATGTGATGTATCTCATTACATTTTAATTCTTTCTAATTCTGTCTGGATTTATACAAACTGCCAGTCTTTATGTATTTCCTCTATTGTTGTAGACAGAAGGATTTGAGCAGAGAAAGGAAGAAATATACCCGCTGAAATTAGAGGGTTGGTCATTTCAGTATTTCTCAGTGGTATCTGCCTGAATATTCATTATAGTATATTTCATCATTTACCTCACCTTTACATTTATGCCTTTGGTTTTACACTGTCTTGAAAGAGACAAGCCCCAAGTCTGTCACTATTGATGGAAGTCTACCAAATGACATAGTTCCTGAATCCAAAGCCAATATTTTTGCTTCACTCGAAGGTATGGGCAATTTGTCACAACTACTGACATTTAGGATGTTTTTATTTGTAAGTGATTTTTTTCTTACCCACTCAATGTTCTTCCTTGGCAGCGAATGGATTTGGCAACTCATATGCAAGGAAACTTCTTTCTCCTGAGAAGGTGGCCAAACTGATCGTACTTCCTACAGGATGTTTAGAGCAGACAACAACGAGACTTAGCCCTACAGTTTTAGCTGTACGCTACCTGGACATGACGAACCAATGGTTCCACTTGCCTTCTAATTCAAGAGATGCTGCTCTTCATAATGTTGAGCAAGGTAACAACACATTAACTACTTAACTGCACTTAATATTTCACCTATTATTGGGTAAATACATTGGTGTAACAACCTTAGGTATAATTCTCATCTTGCTGAGTCTAAATAAAGCGATGCAAAAGACAGCAATTTCGACCAGCAGTTGCTAAAAAAATCCAAATATACACAGCAAATACAAAGATAATTGTTATCATCCCAAATTATGATCATTAGAAATGTGATACATAATTATATTTAAATAGTTTTGATTTCATTATAATCGCACAGTATTTTGTTGGACCACCATTAGCCATAGTTACATTAATTCCACATTGTGATGATGGGAAAGTTGGACTACTAAGTAACATCTGCTACCAGCACATTGTGAAAGGGGTTCAGCTCTGGTGGTCAATTTATGTGTGAAAGTGATGTCTCATGCTCCCTGACCCACTCTTATTTTAGCCTGATGAATCCTGGTATTTTCATTATGGAATATGTCTGTGTCATCTGTGAAGAAAAATCCCACTGATGTTCAGACCTGTTCATTCAGTCTATTTAGGTTCATCTGATCTCATTTTATATAGATACATATTTTGCTGAACATAGACCTGACCATCTGAATCAGTTTCAGAACACTTTGTTTATTCCCAAAGGGCAAATCAGTTTGCAGACATGGGTCACAGCATAGGACAGGACATTACCAACTAGACACATTCCACAATTCACACAGATCTGTTAATGCACAGGACAGCTGAAGGGTCCAGCCATAAAGTGCAGCAGTGACAAAGTGCAACAGTAGCAATAAATAGCTAGAATAGATTTTAAAACCTAAAAAACAACACATGTAACAAACAGTATACATCCTACACTAAGCACTGTTGCTAGCATTTAAAAGCCTGGTCAACCCCAGATCATAACACTGTCCCCAAGATTTGTACTGTAGGCACTAGGCATGATGGGTAATCACTTCATCTGTGTTTGTGCTCACCAGTGCATCATCACTCTGGAACTGCGACAATCTGGATTCATCAGACCACATGACCTATTGAAACAGTCCAATCTGTGTGCTCGCTATCAAACTGATGGTTGTTTAAGAAACGAGAAGCTACTCTGCATCAGTTAAAGAATGTTTTGCAGCTGAAACAGATTAATAATTACAGTAATTATCCAATTAAATCCACAAAGCAACTTTTCTATACTAGTTGGGAAGTGGACATAATGTATCTAAATAGTGGACATGGTGTGATTAAAGAGGAAATATTGAAATTACTTGTAAACTAAATACAATCTTTTTCAGGAGTTCTAAGGATGTTAACAATGTACAAGAAATCAGATGGATCTTATGGCTCATTCTACACAGTGCCATCTAGTACTTGGTGAGCATTGCTGTCACTCTGTCCTAAATATTTAAAAGAAAAAAAAAGAATTGTCTATATTCTTATATGTTCATTTACAAAACAATTTTCCAGGGTGACTGCTCTTGTAGTGAAAGTTCTATCAATGGTGGCAGAACGTCAGCGAATGACTTTTGGACCCCAAGGCCGAAGGACTACGTTTATAGCTGAAGATCAAATCACCGATACTGTTAGATACTTGGTGTCAATACAGAACCCTGACGGCACATTTGGTGACAGAAATCCAGTCCTGCACAGAGGAGTCTTGGTAAACTGGTTTAAAATGTAATAAAGAAGAGTATTAGAAGAAGCAGCACAAGCAAATTATGTGAATTTCAGTTTTGCCTCTGTGTCTTTAATATAGAAAGGTACAGATCACCATGCAGCCATGACGGCCTTTGTGGCTCTTGCACTGAAACAGTCCCTGTCATTCCTGCAAACAGAAGACTATAACGCTACGGTAAGAAAATTCAGAGACTGTAATTATGAAGTTGCATTGATCTGGGGATTGCAGGGTCAGTTGGTACAACACTTTGGATCTAGCTGAAATTTTTCAGCATCAGTACAATGGATCGTCATGACATTTAGCAAACATACATTTTATCAACAAAGGATGAAACCCTGATGTTTAATCAGACCATGTAATTACCATTTGTGGGATTACCTTCAATGACTTTAAAACTATAGCTGGTAGAGATTTCCAGTACTTTTTTTTTTTTTTAATATCTATGATAATCAGAGGATGAATTATTAAAACTTGTTGAAAATGTCAACCTATGTTTATGCATAGTTTGCAGATACACTAAGATGCTAATAACCCAAATACTTGACTTTCTACCAGGAGGCAAGCCTTTTAATCTCAACATCATATCTCCAATCAACGTTTGAGGAGCTTGTGCATCCCTATGCTGTTGCTATTGCAGCATACTGCCTGTCTGTCTGCAAGAGGCAGCCAAACAAAGTAGATCACTCACTCATCTGGACAAAACTGCAAGCGCTGGCTACTGAAAGTACGTCTAATGAAAGGAATAAAGAGTACTCCACATGGATAATTATTTATTAAAGTACATGTAGTTTCATTTTAAAAATGTATTTCATATTGATGATCATGTTATGGAAATTTTTGACAAATTATTGAACAAATTTTTAAATTATCAGCGAAGGATGGATGTTTGCTATGGCCGACTAACACCGAACAGCGAGTGGATGCCATAACAATAGAGACCACAGCGTACGCCCTCCTAACTGCAGTGGTACTTCAGAAAAATGAGTGGGCAGACAAAACAGCCTGCTGGTTAACCACTCAAGAAAATTATCTTGGAGGCTACAAATCATCACAGGTGCGTAAAAAGACTAAGAAGTGTGAAAACATGACATACTGCATATAAGCAATGCAGCGCTCACATATTGTAATTCGTTGTATTCCAGTTGAACTCTTATCATTTCCATCAAGCATGTTACTAATGTTATATTACAATGTCCAGGACACCATTATGACCCTTGAAGCCCTTGCTGAGTATGCATTAATGATGGCCACCAGTCCTGATATAAATGTAGCAGCGGAGTTCACTGTTCAAGGAAAGACCAACATTGTAAAGCTTGAACTTGAAAATAAATGGGAGAAGGTGGAAACAGACCTGAAGGTATCAAAGAGCACAGTGGCAATACACTTAAAGATGTTATTATTCTAAGTCATTACATGTCAGGACATGTTTTTTGTGTCTTATCTTTAGAGGTTCATTGGGAACCAAATTACAGCGCAGCTGACAGGAGAAGGAGAGTCTAAACTAAAAGTAAGTTCAATAAATGTTGACTACATTCAAAAACCAAGGCAGATTTTACAGTCTGACATTTCTCTGGCAGATTGTAAAGGTCTACCATATAATGGAGCCCAAAGACAACTGTGACCAAATGTCTGTTAAAGTTACAGTGGAGGGGAAAGTAAAGTACACTGGTGAGTTGTTCAGTCATTACTGATAACCCATGAACATATGCAGTGATATTAATTCCTTACAGTACTGTAATAGTATCTGCTGTCTCACCAGCTAAAGTCATAGAAAATTATGAGTACTATGATGACAACGATAACACAGAGGAAAGAGACACGCAAGTGCCTCAGTCAGCCATTGAGTGGTTTGATGCTCGCACCCGCAACAAGAGAGATGTAGACAACAACCTAAATTCAGAAGAAACTCTCAACTACACAGTTTGTGTCAGGTTAGTCAAACAAGCTATACGATACATTTACCGAAGTCTGAAACCATAATCATTGCTTAATTCGCCTGTATTTCTGTTGTGTGTTCATAGCTTTACTACAAATCTGACAGGAATGGCCATTGCTGACATCACACTTCTGAGTGGATTTGAGGCTGTAATCGAGGACCTGGAAAGAGTTAGTAGCTCTCTTTATCAGTTTCCTCATGATTGTCATTGCAAAACAAACTCTTTAAAACTCCAGAACTGTTGTGTAATCTTTGATCTTTCATTCAATTCTTGTCTCCTCAAAGCTAAAACATCCACCTGAAAGGTACATTTCCCATTATGAGGTGACCTACGGAAGAGTGTTGATTTACTTCGATGAGGCAAGGCTAAAATATGTTCACATCCACATGTTTGTGGACAGATTTTACAAATTGGAAAAGTACTAAAACGGGTTCTTTTCTTGCTATAGCTCTTTGATACAGAAGAATGTATCAGTTTTGATGCTATACAGAAAGTTCCGATCGGTCTCCTTCAACCTGCTCCAGCTGTGTTTTATGATTATTATGAACCAGGTAAGCTTCTTAGTCTGTTTTTCATTTTCCCTCAGGCTAATTAGAAGCTACTTAGTTTAATTTACCTGACATTTATGGATGATTTGTACTTTTTCCTGCAGCCAGAAAATGTACTGTTTTTTACTCTGCCCCTCAAAGAAGCAAGATGGTCTCCACACTGTGTTCAGAGGATGTTTGCCAGTGTGCAGAAAGTAAGCCATTATTTAAATATCCATACTCACCTCTCCTCTGCAGTGCTGTTCACCCCTTTCCAGCTAGCGAGAATATTAAATACAGCATTGTGTGTGTATTTTTAAAGGGCCGTGTCATAAATTACAAAACACATTCAAACACACTACGGGACGATCCATCACAAAGGAGCATCGTAGACGACATGCTTGCTTCTTCACTCATGCTGATTACGGTCAGTGCTGCACAAGATAAAATGCTATTTTATTATTTGATTTAATGTGGTGTTTATAAATGTTGGAACTAAAGAGGTAGCAGAGTTGGCAGAAGGGGGTAAGAGGGAATTTATGAAATATGGGTAAATTAACCCTTTAAAGTCAGGTATAAATAGGATGTTTTAACAAAGGGAGCCTGATCACTGCCTCCTTTAGGACAATAAAACTTTCAATATATAGCATTTCTGCATTAAAATTAAAATTAGATGTTTTTTTAACGTATCAAACATTAATATACTGTTGTTCCATTTCAGCATACATTGTCAAGGTTTTGGACGTTTCTGTGAAGAGTAACTTTGAGCTGTACAAAACGAGCATTGCAGAGGTGCTAAGGTCAAGTAAGTAGACAATGTAACACATAACTCAATAATTAATACAAGCAGATCGTAATAATACTACTGTTGTGCCTGTGTTTGAACAATCAACTACAAACATAATGGCTATAATCTGTCTACTAGGTGGAGACAGACTTGTGAGTGAGAGTTCTGTTCGAGTGTTTGCTAAGAGGCTTCACTGTAAAGGACAGTTAGACGTGGGAGTTTATTATCTCATTATGGGCCAAGATGGGACTACAACTGACTCAGACGGAGCGTAAGTACATTTAGTCATGCTAATATTAACATTTAAAGATCAGTTATTGTGCTGTAATATATTGGGTTTTTTTTAGGGTGCCTATTATCATCAGGCCGGGGACTATAGCAGGATACTAGATATGTTGGCTAAAGCAGCTCTTCTTACTGTTATTGATACAGTTAATTAATTGGGATCATCGACATAGTAAACTAAACTAAAACTATTTTTGTGGCATCTTCCACGTGAATTTTCCCTACATTCAATCTTTCCTCTGTGTGTTATCATTTATTATAATGTTATCCCCTGCATTCTGCATTTTTCAGTAAAAATCAGCTATTTGGAAAGGTTTAATGTAGAGAAAAATTAACTTGACAGTCCCCACAAAACTAGTCCTAGGTCTGTAAAGTTTAATGAACTGACTCTGACTGGTTCTCATGCTATATTTTCTTTTTGTAGGATGCAGTATCTGTTGGAAGCAGACACCTGGGTCGAGAAAAAGCCTTTGGAAAAAGACTGCAGGAAATCTGCGCACAGAGCTGCTTGCCTAGGGTTTGATGAATTTACACAAGAGTACAAGATGGACGGCTGCAGGGAATGAAACAGACGGCCAAAAAAATCTGTTTCGTGTCTCTCTTACTTTTCACTCAATTGCAGAGACGTGAAGTATGACTATGCCTACAAAATACACTATTGACACACCTTTTTGTACTGTTCGAGCTGCTTTTTATCTTAACATGCCATATAATCGCTCATTAACAGGATAATTAAAGTCATTATCAGTTAGCCTTATTCAGACAGCAGGTGGATTCATTTATAATGTACAACCATCAAATCTATCACTATCCAACTAACTGCACTTAAATAAAAAGAATCTTAACGTCTTAAATATCTGTGTGTGTTTATTATCTGTAAATGCAAGTTCGGGGGGGGGTTATGCACCTAGTATAACAGTGAAAACAGTATATCCGCAAACTTTCATTCCTAGTTTAATATCTTCCTAAATACTGTGATACAGCTCAGTGTGCTGCTCTGACTTAATGTTTCTGCTGAATGCATTTATTTTTTCATGCATTTTTTTCTTTTCCTGGCAGTAAAGGATCTGAGAGGGGTCTCTGTGTTCGACAAC
>JAPQRP010000010.1:12530529-12566896 GCA_037367295.1 Apogon hyalosoma | reverse complement strand
CAATCAATCAATCAATCAATCAATCAATCAATCAATCAATCAATCAATCAATCAATCAATCAATCAATCAATCAAATCAAATCAATCAATCAATCAATAAATTTGTATTTATATAGAGCCAAATCATAACAAAACTTATCTCATGACACTTTAATTGTAGAGCTGATCGAAACCAGACTCTCAAAGGATTTGACTCAATGATATGAGCAATAGTAAGGCTCTGACACTCAATTGGGAATTAAATCTGGACTGGCAGTTCTGTGACAATAGACAATGAACCTTTCTGATCTATGAGCATAACATGCATTCTCCTACAGCTGGACACACCAAAACATGAAATATGGCCGATATAGTGTTGTGTAGTTACAACATATTTAACCACTAAATCCATAGACTGCTTTGTACCATGGTTTCCATTTCACCTCAGTAGTGGTGTTTCAGTCAAAGACCACTTGGGGCAGATCTGGATCTGATTCTGTAACAGATTAATGTGAATATAACTTAGTGCCATTAATCATAAAAACAATAAACTAAAATCTAATCATTTCTGTCATTCAGTCACCACTTCTGAGGAGAATATTTTAGTGTTGTTGTAGCAGTCAGTCATTTTGATGCACTTAAAGTTGTCAAACCACATGTTAAAGTCATTGTTGAGCATATTAAAGGTGTGGTAGAACCGGCCTCCCCAGGCTCAACACAGACTCTCATGACTCTCACAGACAGACACCATTTATCAGATAATATTGCTGTAATTTATGACATTTCCCCAGATGTAGACCTGGTTTTTAAAGTGCCCAAAAAAAGTAGAAGTGATTTTAGTCTTAAACTCCATGGAGAAATGCATGTCCAAAAAGAAACTTTCTAAATGGATTCCTAAATGGTGTTTCTTTTTTGAAAACATTCACTCACCATCCTTGTTATAAAGGAACGCTCATTCACCATTCTTGTTCCAGCGCACTTTTCCAGCCCATCTGAAATTACACAAGTGTGCAGTGTAGGACACGAATACTGCTCATAGACAAGAGGAGGCCCTCCAGTGCTGTTAATGGTACAATTTTGTAAAAGTTTGCTCTCAAGGGTCTGAAAATAGAAATCATAAAATGAAAGTCACTAAATGATTGAATGTTAACTGAGGTGGTAAATGGCAAGTTAAGTAAGACTTAATGCATAATGATTGGGCAACGTTGTAGTGCATCAAAAATTGAATTTCACACAGATATTTAATACTGATCTAAAAATCCTTCCACCTTGTACACAGCTACACCACCACACTGCCAACCCTCCTCATAGACTTTGGGACAGTTGCACATTCCAGTTAATCTCAGGACACAGCGAGGAACAAGCATCAGCCTTCATATTGTAATGGCTCATATACACTGATAATGTAGAAAATAAAAGAAGCAGTTATCAGTATAACATTGTTTTATGCTTTGTCATATATTCACTTTGCCTGAATGATGATTCAATCAACTACAAAGGTGTTAAGACTAAGCACAGCCTATACCGTTCCTCCAGTGCCCAACATTCACTTCTGCCGTACTTCACACTGCCTTATAGACCTGCAGTGCATCACACAGTGTCCTCTGTAAAACAGTTTTTGCATGCAGAATGGATAATATACTCGTGTCCCTGCTAAATGGTCCCCTTGGCTGTGTGAAGAGGCCACAGTCCACATCTGAGGTGTACTTGGGATCAGGGGATTGGCGACATCATCACATCTGTCATTGCAAGGGTGACTGAGACTCAAACAGCCTCCATTTTAGGCCAAGAATATAAAGATCACAGGGTCACAGTCCCACTGGGTAGCTGCAGGTTATCTGAAGGGTTACACCTATAGTCTTGACCAAATTGTAGTTTTGCAGGTGTGAAATAAGTTACACACTGGCATTGTTTCAGGAGATTGACAGGTTCTCACAAACTCCATTTACCTAAGAGAAATAATTAGACAGCAAAGTTAGTGAATATAGCACCACTAGTGCACAAAAACACGTTTAAGGTTGTTAAAACATTTCATTTAATTACCTGTATTTTTCCAGGAGAGGCAGCTGACATGTTAAGATGCATTTTATAGACTTCAAGGTGTATTTGTCTGCTCTCATTACAGCTGCCTTTCACAGCTATCAAATAATGTGCCACATCCAGTTTCCTGACAGAGTGTGTCTGTACTAGGGTGTAATTACATGATATATATATATATATATATATATATATGTACGGGGACCTGTCAACAGATCAGTGAGCTTTTCTCAGTTTGGGGTGGCAACCCTGAATGCCCCTAATGAGCTTACATTCTTCATTTTCCACACAGGAGACATTATGACAGTTTAGTCTTCTCCAGCATGACATAAACAACTTCAGGTTTGTTCACATGTAGACACCTCCTGTCCTTCTCTGTGGTACTGTCTACAGTGAAAGCACCATTTTCTAGAGAGATGAAAAAAATGAAGTTGTGGATTAAACCTGATTTGGAGAGGAAGCCTTCTCCAATGTTGTGTGGAGTTTTATTAAAAAGGAGGATGAAGGCCATGCAAAACATATATGTATATGTATATGTATATGTGTATGTGTATGTACATGTATATGTACCTGGTCAAAGGTGATGACTAGTGATTACTGTATGAATAGAAATAAAAAGAAGAATGTGTGTGAAAACAAAATTACTCCAAAGTTATGAGCAACAGTGCATTTGGAAAAAAAAAAGTAAATAAATATTGTGAATATAATATTTTCAGAAAACAGATGTAATTTCATCAAAAACTCAAAATATTACAAGAATAAAGTTGTAATATTTCGAGCAAAATGTCATAATGGTATGAGAATAAGGTCATAAAGTTTTTTTGGAGAATAAACTCATAAAGATGGAAAATTGCATTAAAATAGAATTTTATTTAAAAAAAAGGAAGTTAGGGCTTCTTCATAAATACCTTAAACTAGCTTTCACAAATAATGAAATACTCAAAGTTTTCCACAGATTCAAACAGATACGACTTTTTGCTTGTAACATTATGAGTACCTGATGATTTTGTTCTTGTAAAATTATGACCCCCCACCATCTCACAGGCACACAATGTTACAACTTTATTCTTGTGACATTATACTTTTATTCTCCAAATATTTTATTTTAGCTTCAGTGTGGTCCAAGTCCTACTTTGTATTTTACTCTGCTGGGTGAGGTAGAGGTGAAAAAAAAGTTAGACCTCATATTGTAACTGGTCTGTAGAGATACAAAAAGACATCAGTCACTCAGGGCACAGAGGCATAAAAATGTTGTAAAAGTTAGGGTTGACCAGTGATGCATTAGTACCATCTAGTGGTCCAAATGCAGCTCAGAGGTTGTGGCCTCAGTGGGAAGTGAGTCATAGCACACAGTATCTAATACAGTTTCAATGACTAAACATACAGGAGACAAACTTTACATTTAAAGTGAATACCTACAGGACATATATCTGATTTGTATGCAAACAATCTCAATTCAATCTACCTCATGTTACATTATGTCAATACTAATCAATCACAACATGATGAAATGTGTAGAATGCACAGGCTTCTGCAAACTCTGCATATTTCGTTTGGTGTACAATGATGCTGAGTCCCAAAAAGCACAATTACATTTATCCAGGATATTAATTTAATGCGCTTCCACAACAGGCCTGGGAACATATTAACACTCACAGCAGGATCCGGTGTTCCTCCAGGCATAAAGTGTAGCTTTGTGAGAGAGGCAGACAACAGCCCACTGGGCCAGGGAGTGACACAGTACAGGCTGGAGACCTCCACCAAGACACAGGTCACTGACGCAGCACGTGTTAGAGCTGGAGGGGTCTGCTTCACCATGACAGTGTCTGAATGGTCCATTAACTCCCAGAATCTTCCCACAAACCCATGGGTCAAAGCAACGGGCCAAATTCTCAGATGAATATTTCGGACAACTTCCTCCCAGACAGCCCTCCACACACTGAGGGTTCCGACCGCTTCTCCAAAGCTTTTCCACAGTGGTCTGGAGTAAGATGCTGCTGAATGCCCTCTGCTCTGAGACCATCAGCAACATCAGAATTGAAATAACCACTCAAGCCTAACATATAATGGCCATTTTTTTTGGAGAGACTTTCTATGCTGAGACTTATTTTGCGGGCCATTTCTATGGTATAAGTGAAGTCCAACAGAGAAAGACAGTGGTGCAGGGCTACAGTGATATGCTCTTCCTGACTACCTGTAGGGGGTGCTAAATTGCCTTTAAAAGTAAAGATATGAAATGCAGTTTTTGTTTTAAGGGCTGAAACCAGGTTTTGTCACACCTGTCACTTCTTTGTTATCCACATTTCCTCCATACCGCTCACATTAAAGGGTTTATATGTAATATCTTTACTTTTAAATGTTCAAATTAGTAGCTAAAATTATTATTAGAGTGTTTAAAATCAGGGGTGTCAAGTAACAAAGTACAAATGCTTTGTTACCTTACTAATGTAGAAATTATGGTTATCTATACTTTACTTGCTTAATTATTTTTCAGCCGAATTTTTACTTCTACTCCTTACATTTTCATACAAGTATCTGTACTTTCTACTCCTTACATTTAAAAAAAAAAGCCTCGTTACTCCTATTTCATTCCTGCTTGTCGTCATTCAAAAAAAAAAAAAAAAAAAACTATTCAGATAAATCGCACCATCCAGATTGAGTGAATTTGATTGTGGTTGGATGAGATGTATAAACATATACCATTCCGACACCTTATTCGTTTGTACACGATCCATCACACCTGACTTTTTGCACCATTCCAATACTTATATGCAATTAGTCCTCATATCTTCTGCACCATGAAACACATGTTAATGCTCAGTCATACACATATATGGTTCTTTAATACATTTGAATTGGACTAAAATGCATTCATTTTCAATGGGCAAATATTAGGTTGAAACAGGTAGACCAGTGCATCCCAAATCTTTCTACATTAACATTTTAGTATAAAATTATAATCATCATGGCCTTTATAAAAATGTTTTTTGGGGAGGTGTGGTAGTGCACTAAAGGCCCCTGTGGTGCAGCCTAAGCTTTTGTCCTCATGGCATTTTTTCCCCCTTAGGAATTCTATACTTTAAGTAGTTTTGAAACTAGGACTTTGACACTTTTACTTGAGTAAAAACCTTGAGTTGAAACTTCAACTTCTACAGAAGTCTTTTAAACCCTAGTATCTATACTTCTACCTGAGGAATGAATGTGAATACTTTTGACACCTCTGTTTAAAATAAAGAATCCTTAAATTATGCCAAAGACACCAATGTATTGATATGAACTGAATCTTTTTACACCGATATTCAGTCAAGATTTATGTGACCACTAGAGGGAGTAGTGAGTCACTCTGCTGGTCTAACAAGGTGAGGAAAACCAACATCATACAGCCTTTGTCCAAAGTGCCAGTAAGACATGAGATGAGAACCATGAAGAAACAACATTTACAATCAAAGAAAGTGACAAAATGATAACAGCTAGAAGAACTGTTGTTTTCATCTCTGGACACAGAACTAAATGAAAAGAATGGAGTTTGACATTGAAATTGCAGTGACTCTTCTACATGGGCGAGTTTGATTATGAGACTTATGCAAGTATAAAGTTATTATGCGATGTTATTATCTTTGCTAAGTTTGGTATTTGTTGATCGACAGTTCAGACTAAACCGTGACAGTACTGACCTTGTTTGGATCATTTCTAGTAGATTTTTAGTGCAGCAATTGACATAAAGTGTGGAAAACAGGTGATCAGTAGGGTGACTGTTTTCTGTCTAAGCTAACAGAACTATAATGTAAACTGTAGGCTAACGCAATAACCTGTGAGGATTCCGATATTTTAAACAGCTGTCAAAATAATCATGACTTTTTTTTTTTTTTTTTTTATTTTGAGGCAAAAACTTGATAACACCATGGTACAGATATTTGTCGCATTAAACAAGGAGGTTTTTTTTTTTTTTTTTTAACTTTATTCAGTGAGTGATACGGTCTGTAGATACATGGTTTGATTCACTGGTGGTTTTGGCCATCCTAAGTGTGTTCTCTAGAGCTGAAACAATTAATCGATAATTGACTCAAATTGATTAAAACTTTTTTTTTTATTACAGTTTTCCTCAATCAAAGCTTCATTTCCTTAATTTTGCTGTAGGTAAACATTGGTTCCACTGTTGTGTTTCTCACGGACGCTTCTTGTGACACACAACACTAGGATTAACACAAACAACATGGAACGTAACTCAGAAGAGACGAGGACAAAAAGGCAGAACATGTCTGAATGCTCACTTTTCTCCACTGTGACCATCACTTATTCCTTTAAACGTTTGAGCTGTCACACAAACACTGAAACTATTTGTCTTGTTTTTTTTGGTTTTTTTTTTGTGTTAAAGTTAGTTAATTAAGCTAAGTTAGTTAGCCTACATCTTAAGTTGTTCGTAAGTTGGACTCAAATTTGTTGAAGGCTGCAGTATTGTTTTCAGATGTGATTTGGCTGTTGTGTATATAGCCTACATATATATTTTTATATATTTTATTTCTATAAAGATATTCTTCATATATGCCTTTACTTGTGGTTGTTTTGTTTGTAGCTGGTTTTGGAATAAAAGACAAGGTTTTAGTCATTTTCAGACATACCTTTTTCTCATTTTTACTACTTTTTTGCCTATTTAATTAATTGTTTAATTGAATCAAATCACAGAATATAATCAGTTGATTAATGGATTTCAAAAATAATCGATAGCTGCAGCTCTAGTGTTCTCAAATACAACTTCCCTATGCCATTGAGAGTTTGGAATATCAACACTACATATAAAACCTTTAACCAGGACATGAAGTGCTGACTCTAGTGTCCATCTGTCTGTAAACCTGGATTCCATTAAGACCATACCTCTGTTCACTGTTCACACAGACCAAGCAACTGCCATGAACAGGCACCATGGGAATTATAGTCTTTTTTTCTATTTTTTTTTTTTTTTTTTTTTTGTCAGCGGTAACTAGACTGTGTATAACGAACATTCAAGCTAGCTGAAAGTGTGAAAAACATCTTCTGGCTCCTTCATGAAGACTGCAGTATCCATCAGGGCTACAAAACACCAAATGGTACTGCACCTGGTGTGTGTGGGGGTCACAATCGCACTATTTGGCACATCCCTCATCAGCTCAGAACGTCTGGTTGCTGTGGTAACAGTAGCCATTGTAAGTGTAGCCACACTGGGAGATGGGGACACAGATGTCACTGTCTAGGATGAAACCTGCATCACACTGGCAGGTCTCCACATAAGGAAGGGTCCTGAATTAAATGGGACCTCATATGTTCCAGGGCAGGGTGTGTCATAAAACTCCTGTGGGCAGGATATAGCTGACAGGAGAAGAAAGCATTAAAGTATGATGAACACTAAATAAAGAAAAATACACACACAAGGACAAAAAATGAGCTAAACCACTTTTCCTTGATACATATTTTAGGTAGAAGCAGATGGGGGACTTTACAGCAGTGGCAGTTTAGGTGTGTAGATGTGTGTCGTTATTTGTAAAGCATTTCTGATGTGAAAATGACAATAGACAAGACACCTGTAACAAAGGTCTTAATTTGTACAAAATATTTAATAGGAAGTAACAGATTTATGCTTGGGGGTAGAAATTACTATCCCTCCACTTGCTGATCTGGATCCAGGCCTTTTGGCAGAAAGCGGCGCAGTAATCAGAGATCAAGCAGACAGCCCTCCGAGTGTCATGACTGGAGCACAAATCAAAGATGCTAACCGCTCTGTATATTTCAGGGGATTTAATTATTCCAGGCATAGGTAGAAGGGGTTTTGATACAACCAGGAGTCATGCAGGTTGATCCACTGTCTGACTACAGCCCGTAGGACCTTATTTTGGAAGAAAATGTACTACAGTCGGTGATGAGAGGCAACACTGCCATCATTTACTTATATGATGTTTGTTAATTTATATGTAATTTCACAAGTCAAGAATGTTGCTGTTAGGGGTAAGGTGTTGAACTATTAGAGTGTGAAAATACGTAAATAAAAAGTCTACGCTTGTGTCGTGGAGATGGCGTCACATCTTCCTCCATGATTTATTCAGGGTCACTAAAGACTAACCTTGTATGATTTTTCACCTCGTTTAATAATTTCTTTTACCTCACTCTGGAAAATTAATATAAAATATACCAAGGGAGCAGCTGTTTTGGTGTTTTATATGATATGACATCTATTTAATTACAAACAACATAAAACTAGATGTTTCTTTTTATTTCTGCTGCAAACTTTCTCGCTTACCATCTTTCTTTACTAGTAAAATTAACCCATAAAGACCCAGTGTTACTTTTGTGTCAGTTCCCAAATTAATTTTTCTCTCTATTTAACCTTTCTTAAGTGATTTATCACTGTTTATTCTAATATTATCCTCTGTATTTTGCTTTTTTCTTTTTTATGAGAATCAGGTACTTTCCCATATTTAATTTACTGATCATGTAGATGTTCATAAAAGCTAAGATTAAAGTTGATTTTTAGAATATCAGAAATGGAGAAGAAAATCTATCTACAAAACCTATCATAAACTGAACATAAACCTGTGTCTCCATCTTGTCCTCCATCTGTCATTGATCAAATTCCATGGGTTTTGATGAATCAGTGTTATAGAAGATGACAGTGTTTCCATGTTCACTACAGAGCCTATGAACTTCCAAATGGGTAATTATCGGATGACCATGAAAAGATGACAAACTGTATTTACACCAATTATTTACATGTATTGATAGGATTTGTGGATCAACAGGTACCTATTAAACAGTTTACATCAGTAGATGCTTTTGGTCGATGGTGGCTGTTTGGGTCTTTATGGGTTCAAATTGACATCGATTAATGTGTAAATGGTGATGGAATTCAACAGGAACCAACAAATGATTTGTTTATCGACATTGATCACAAATCGCTTTTTTTTCCTAAAGTTATGTCAATGGAGGGGGTAGGATTTCAGCTCTCTATAACTGATTAATAGAGCGGCGTGAATCTATCTCTCCGCTGACCTTCATGAAAGAGCATTTTCCATCTTCACCCAAAACTCTTTGCATCAGCATCATCACCGTTTGCGATTCTGTAATCATTTTCTTTGATATTATTATTATTTCCTCAAATACCTTAAACTCCTGCTGCATTGTAGAGGAGGACTGCAACCATTCTTTATTTGCACCAGTAGATTAGTGTCCACGACAACAAACAAGCTTGTCTGATAAATCGTCACCAAACCAAAGTGCAGAGTCGCTGGCAGGAGTTGAATCTGGCCATTTATCTGTGGGAAGAGGGCAAAACACTTTCTAATCTCGTTTTTAAATTAATGACATCTATTCCCACAATTATAAAAACAAAACAAAAACGATCTTTATCTGAGAATAAGGTAAGGATTATGGTGTGACTATTCTTCACACATACGCCTTTCCTTATCTGCAGATGGTAAAATTGATTTGACAAGATTTATTTTGGGTTTTTGTGTATTTATTGCATATATCTAGTAGAAAGAGACAGGAAATGTGAGAAAAGATTGTATGGGGCTGACATGTCGCAAATGACATCAAGTCAAGATCAACCTCGGCTGCTGTGCTTAGTGTACATGGTATTTACCCTACCAGGGGGGCCACCACGGCACCCTCACATCAACGGCTTTAAAAAAGGAAATATCATTAATGGCCCTGTCCTTTTGTACCCCAACCTCCTTAGAAAGTCTCCTTAGAAATGGGTGCCAACGCAAGGTTTTCAACAGTCCAGTGCAGTGGGGGTGCTAGGCCCCCCTGTTGCAGATTTATTTTCGGGAGGTGACATCCTCCACATACAGGTCTGTCATGGTACTTTTAAAATAATATAATACATCTCCCTCCCTCCCTCCCTCCCACATTTCAGGGAGGGGGTGGCAGTAGGTTGATGGTGCCGTTAGTGGGGTTAGTGGGCTTTGTTCAGAAAAGGTTGAGAAACACTGCATTACACAATAGAAAACTATTTCACATAGTAATTTTTTTTTTTTTTTAAATTCTGGGGCACATTGCCACCCTACCCCCAACAATACACATAATGCACATGCCAGAAACCACCACTGGACCAGTGTCTCTAATTTTATAAATTTCATCACCTGAAAAACAAGGAATTGAAAAGAGGGTGTCATTACTAGTAACTAAAACTTCTTATAGATGTTACAAATATGACCTTTTGGCTTTCAGTGATTTGGAAATTAACCCTGTGTGTGTTTTTGTGTGGTGCATATACACAGGATAAACTTTAATAAAGTTTTTATTTGAATTTACTCACGTCATTCCCCAGTTCTGGTGTCAAGACTAACCACATGCAAATAACTGTTGAAAGATAGAAAATGTTCTTTACTGTTGGGGCCATGCATGCCATCTATCTTTTGAAATACCACTTTTCTAAAGGACCAAATTTTTTTTTTATTTCAGTGAATATCCTCACATATTGCAATTAGAGCCTCTTGAAATTGCACCCAAAATGCTTTTTAAACATTTACTTATAATACCAGCACAGCCTTCCTACTTCTCAACCAGGAAATAAACTGAAAAATAAATGTTGCAACCCTAACCAAAATGACAGACATGTCAGTTTGGACTAATATTATCACAGGCCCTCTGTGTTTCCTGAAATACCACAGGTATTTTGCAACGAAATGTTTTCATTGGATTCACCTATGATTTAGATCACAGACTACCTCTGCAATTATCACACATTACCAGGTGTTCACAGGTAGTATGAGCCTCATGTGATTAGGGCTGTAGGTAAAACCTGAACCTATTAACTGAACAGTGTGCAAGTGCAAATATTACATTATATACAAACAAATTTCTTGTAATATTATCAACCATGTCAAACTTGAGTAAACTTCATTTAGAAAACCAGAAGCTAAATAAACAAGGCGTGAACAAACCCTTGGTGGTTTCTGCAAGGTTAAAAAATAGCACTCAAATATAAAAAAAATAATGTGGCAAAATCCGATGACACCAATAGTTTGAGTGTTTATTGTTCAGCTTAGAGAACAACAGTTAGTCTGTTAGGAAATGTCAACCCACCCAGCAGAACCAGCTCTCCTAACTCTCTCAGCACCGCCACAGGTATTGTTAAAGGTGCAGCTCTCGCCCTCTGGGCAAGAGGCTGGCTCAGTGCATGGTGGCTGTGGCAGAGCAGTAACACTGCTCAGAGCATCCCTCTGCTATGATATCGCCCCAATCTTCAGAGAACAGTGAGTCACTCTGTGTGCAGTACCAAACTGTTTTCTAAAACAAAAAGCAAACAAAAAACCTAGTATTTTGTGATTAGTCATGCCACATGCACAGGTGAGGCATAAACATGTTCAGCCAAGCCATTAATGAGTCATGTTACTGACACTGGAATAAATATGGCATGTCTTATTAGGCCTTACTTGGCAACATATTTACAGCTGCACCTGCTTTGTGGTCACATGCAGATGTGTCACAACAACAATATCAAACCAAATGTTTTATCAGAACTCCAACCAAGATGCATCACATGTTACACATTTAAAAAGCAATGTATCCAAATTCTATAAATGAAAGTTTAAGCTTCACAATGTCTAAGTCCTCACCTCAGAATAGTGACCATGGTGAAAGCAACCACATTGCTCAGCTTTGATGCAGCCATTTCTGCTCTGCAAGTATCACACTGACATCCCTCATAATAAGACCATGGGCAGGGGATCTCAAAGTAGTGCAGAACTCTGGGCAAGCAGCAGCACATATATTGTATGAAGAGTTTTTAGGGGATGAGAGTGCTGTGGGAAGGAGAAAAGGGTTTATATATTGTAGAGTCAAACTTTCATCACTTTGGCAGCTCTGTATAGTCAACTTGCCAGATTTCTGTATAATTTACATGCACTGGCACACCATGACAGACTAATGAAAGCCTACATGTTCATGTAAGAGAGCCATGACTGATAATACTCACAGCGCCCTCCCCCCGCCGAGGCCTGACCTCAGCTACTGCTTCTTGGCATGCAAAAATGTGGTCTCTCAACCAATTACAAAACAATTGACCATTTCCATTAGTTATGCATAAGTCATTCAAACAAGACTTAAAGAGGGGCTTTAGGTCAGTGAAGCAGCAACCACTGGATGACCCTGTAAGAGCCAGCAACATACCAGAGACATCTTCAGATTCAAAGTCAGCTGCTCTGGGGGAATTACAAAGATCACATTGTTCAGCACAAATTTTTGCAGGAGAGTGACAAAGAAAATGCAAAGTTGGAAACGTTATGGTAAGGCTCCCATTTGGCCTGTGTTCATCATCTGAGGCAATACCACTGATATTTCCAAGTGAGCCACATATTTTTTTCTGTGGGAGGGAGGCATTATTATTTGTATCAAATAAGGCCATCAGGTACAACTACTCCAGCGTCTGCAGCAACACGAGTTTGCAAACCATGACAGGTATTTTATTGTGTTCTGTTTGTGTTGGAAGACCCTTCTAGACACAGTTAACCTGGAAATGAAATTATAGACAAAGTGTCACTCACACTGGAGTATGAATGTGTGTGAATGTTTGGTGGTGGTCTGAGGGGCTGTTGGCGCACATGTAGTTTACCACTACCAGAGTGAGAGCGAATAAATAATGGATCCATTGTATGTGCTTTGAGTATGCATTAGTAGAACTACAGTAGCTACATAAATCTAATCCAAATAGTAATCAACTGGTATAATTTCAACTGGTGACAAGTAACACTTTCATGATGTTGATGCCATTTTTCAGTGAAACAGAAAGATCGATGGTTTTACATATAGTACTGAAATACTCGGTGTCACTTTCAATGCACTCACTGCAATTTTGTCAGATCTAGTTATTTCAAACACTTTGTAGAACCTATATCATGCAGAATTGCAGATATTCTGATAAACTGCACTTCAACTTTAGAGACATTGGACAATGGTTATTTAAACATTATACTATATGAGATCCAGATGATGCCAGATATCTGCCATGGATTCCAATGCACTTGACACTACTTTTCTGTTAAAATATTCCACCTTTTCTGAGATCAAGTCCCAAAAACATTATCATGATACCTGTCACTGATTTTTCACAAAACACAATGAACACCTTAAATTTCAGCCTGTCTGAGCTACCTGTAAATGTTTTGATAATCCCACCAAAAATTGTAAAACACATTTTCTCCTGATAGGAATTTATTTTAGGGGGTCAGGGACTTAAAAATGAAAACTTAAAAAATAAGGACCACTTTATTGTTTATTTACATGAATTTATCTTCACTTATGTTCACTCCATAATCCCTCAGGTGGAGTTGACCCTCCTGCATGATAACAGTGGGGTCCGACTCTTCTTTGTTGTTAACTTGGAAAAGAACATTACCACAGTTTCCCCTACTGAAGTCAAGGCTGTATCTGTTATCGCTGTGGAAGTGTCTGCCATCCAGAACTGTGTATTTGAAAGGGTTGTGGTGCATTGTGTGCTTGACAGTCATCCTGGATGGCACATGCTGTTCCATTTGGACATGTGTAGTTTTAATATTGGATTTGTTTGTGGCTCACACAGATGTAATGCAGCTGACAGTTCTCACCATGGTAGAACTTTCAATGCAAGTCATAAGTAATGTCATTGTAAATGCAGCCACATTCAGAATTTGGCACACATTGCCCACCACTTTGGAAAAGGTTCACAGAAACAGACCTCTTTGCAGTTCATGGATGATTTGATGTTTTCTGTGCTGACAATTATATGATGGGAGCGCAGTCCATATTCGTGTATTTTTCATATTTTTATTGTCCAACAATAAATCCTTTCTTAACAAGCATTAAGCAACCACCTTAAAGTTGTAAGATCTCCATGCCTCTACTGTAGTTCCCATGTTTTTTGGCTTGCAGCAATATAGCTGGACAGATCACGACCCAGAAGGGGAGAGAAATCAGTCATTTGTGGATTTAAGTTTTGTGACAGCTCTGAAATGCTCCCTCTGTATCCAGTAAGCATCTATAGAACTCTTTTCCTTGATAAAGAGCCATATTTTGTGGATTGCAAGCTTTTCATAGTCACATCCACACATTCACATTTGCTGCTGGTTTGCCATTATCAACAGCCTGATAAATATGAGTCAGCCTCAGGCAAGAGGTCAACATCCAGGTTAGCATTAAAGTTCCCATACAAGCCACAGAGAAAACCAGAGTAGACCCTTAGAGTTTGGAAAGCTGGAATATCTGTGCTGTATGTCATAATAATGCCAAAGTCTCTATGTCTCCATGCATTTTGATATTCCAGTCAGGTAGATCTATACTTTGCACTGGCTCAAAACAGAAGGAAGCTGAAGGAATGGAACATTTACCTGAAATAATAATAATTACAGCCATAATTAAAGTACTTTTATACTTTTGTCTTCATGTACTGTCCTATTATAATAAACATACTTTGACCCTGTTTAGTACAGAGAGAAATCTCAATAGAGTAACGAGAGACATCATTCTGATATGTCGAAAGGATGTTTCATTTGATTTTGCTCCTCCGCTTTCAAGTCCTCTGGGTCTTCCCAACTGGGGCAGTGAGATGTGAGTGAGTGAGTACAGTTGCCATAAACATCAAAGTTACATCCATCAAAAGTAGTATAGTAAGGATCTCCTCTTGCTACACTCCAGGGTGCTCTGTGTGACTGCCCGGCATACCATTAAACACAATGCACACTGCTCTGGAGTGCTCTTGACCTTCTTGGAGTTGGGTTAGCGGACACATTTCTTGTGGCGTTGCTCATCGATCCATAAGTTCTCTTCGGGTTGATAGTAGGAACCGTGGCAGACACAGCCACACTTGACATGTGGTACACACTACCTGCCACTCAACAGATATGCCCTGTTGCACTGGCGTGATTCCACGCAGGTTAGGAAGCAATTAAGATGGTACTTTGGATTAGTGCAGGTAGTAGGGTAGGGAGGAGCACATATCTCATAGCTGCTGTCTATAGGACATGACATAACTCTGAAAAGAACACAACGATAACATACTTCCATAAAATGTTATTAAATGATTAAGATTAATGTTAAAAATTATGGCATTTGGCTGAGGTTCTCTAGTTCAGGAGCAACTGGCAGATATTGGCATATGCAGTCAAGACTTTGTACATATAAGAAGCAACTCCAAGCACACATTGTTCATACATCTATGAACAAATGGTTCAACACATGTGAGTGACATTCTGCAATCACTCATTTGCAATAGAGTGCAGCCAGCCTCCATGAAATTTCCTTTATTCCCTGGAATACCGCAATCCCCTATATAAGAGGAGCTTGTGTCAGCATTTAACAGTGATGGGGGGGTGAAATCCATTGCCTGGGTCGGCTCCGCCTCATTAGAGGAAGAGCTGTGATTGGCATTTCCACACAGACCACACATAACGCCAAATAGCTCTGGGCTGACTTCAACCTCAAGGTGGTGGTCCCAGTCATACTGCAGAACTAGGCCAAACGTAGCATGGATAAAATCTGGATACAAGTACAAAGGTGTTTTTCCCAAGTTTGTCTTTTTTCCATTATGCTTCAATGTAAAGTCAAAAGCCAACAACAAATGCAGGAACAATAAGTTACAAAATGATGTTTCACTTAAATACTTCAAGGCAGTGGTGGATGATCTACTGTATGAACTGGCATGCAGTTTTGTCCTGTAAGCAAAATTATATTATTTGCCACTAGAAGGGCTTCAAAGTGTTGGATAGAATATAAAGAGGGGTCCCATACCTTTGTTAGAAATTATTACAGCTTTATAAAACAGCAATTAACCACAACTTACTTACAGTTTTTAGCACATCTATTTATTTCTACATTGGGTTTTACTATGTCTCAGTGAATGAAAATGAAAATTGTTTATATATTCTGTAAGCGCTCTAGGCATACTTTTACAACAGATATTATATCATTTTCTGAGACCGAGTAGAACCTAAGTTAAATCAAACTACATATTATGCATGGGGAAATTGAAATATTTTTAGATTCTATGTACTCCTCCCAGTAAAATTAGCTACAAAGAGTGCAATCAGTCAATACAAAAAAATAAATACTATGATATACAGTGAAACCATAATAAAAAATTCTGGTCATACCACCCAGCACAATTTACGCCTTGTACTTCCATTATGTTCTTTCTGAAACTTCTGTTTTCTTTGCTTATGAAGATATTAAAGTTCCTGCTTCATATCTGTATGGATGACAGATAGTGGCACTGTTTAAATCTACTGTGTATCATATTGTACTGTGTATCTGTAATGGAAGAAGCATTAAAAACCAGACAAGGTATTTTAAATAAAGGTGCAGTCACTGATCCCCTGAAGTACAAAGCCTCTTCTGTTAAAAATGCAGAGTCACCTCATGCAGAACATATTTTACACCTCAAAGAGTAGTTGTTTTGCATCTTTGATGCGGAATTTCCGTTTGTGACAGATGTGTCAGTATTTACAAGAAGTTGTGGCTGCAAAAATACATCCAGATGTAAATGTGTGGATTATCAGTCACCCAGTGCTTAAACTGTAACTGCAAGAAGTAGGTTATTTATAACACATCTTTCAAACCCAGGCAAATCATTTGAAAAACCTAAATAATGAGTTTTTCCACACAATTCAAGGTATTCAGATAGTGCCTCACATCTGAATGTGTAGAGGGGAACTTGGTTTTGCAGTAACAGACAGATGAGCAAATATGGATTCCTGAGAGAATTTAACATCAAATTTTGAATCTCCGGTGTGTGTGCTGTTAGTTTGCTGCTCTGTCAAATCACTAACATAAAGTCTGGCAGACATCATCTGTGGAAATGTTAGAGATTGAAGAACACAGTACATTGTCACATCTGAAGTAAATAAGTTTTAGAGGACTGTGATATCTAGAAAGGATTTTATCTGAGGTTGCAACCTTAATGACCTTCATAATAGTACTAACAAGAAACACACTTTCTTCCTGAGTTTTGCTGATATAAAGATCAGAGTTGAGACAGCTTATGACCAACAGTAAGCTGATATTTTTTCCTCCAATGAGAGGCTGGCTCCACTTCATACAAGCGAACCTAATTTGTGTATTTAGGGCAGGTAAAACTAACTATGACACTGACATTTTGTTGAGGGACTGTTTCTGAGCCTGAGAGGATGGAGTTGCACTAATGGTAAATTCTCTGCACCACCACCCCTGTATCCAACTTCAACACACTGCCTCTGAGATACATATTGTCCTCAAAGTGCACATCCCCCAAGGGAAGCACCCACTGATGCATTTCTGTCTGACAATCATCTGGATAGGGAAAGTTTGGAGAGTTTACACTGAGGACGTAGGAGCACTCACACCGACCACTCAGACATTGTATAGGAGAAACGTCTTTGACTGAGAAAAAGATGTGTTGCAGAAAACTTCCTTCCTGAGCCTTCATAGTTACTGAGACCCAAAAATCAGGGGCTGTTACCTGACGGATCATTATGAGGGGGAAACATCATCAGAAACCTCCTGCCAGGTGAACCTTGCAGAAGGAGACCATGAAATTAAGTTACTACTACACATTTCTATATGCTCCCTCATTACAGCTGCAAGACATACAATGATATAGGCCATTCAACAATAGGGTCAAGTGAAAGATGAACTTCTCTGACAGCCGTTGATGTTTTGTGGCAGTAAACAATGCTCTGCTTAAGTAAATGCAACTTCCTCCTGTGGGCAGTTGTAAAGTTTCCCACTATGCACAGTCAGTGTACTTGTGTAACACAGATAAGACTGGTGGTGTCAGATTTCAAGAGGCTCAGCAGCCAATGAAGAACATGGTTCCTGGTTCTTGACTGAGTACACCTGTATTAACCTGCATAGAAACTCTGACAGCTCCCATGATAACAAGATCTTGGCGCTGAAGTGACATACCAACAGTGCATAGAGACAACTCGGAACAACGGCCTATTATAAATGTGAGTTCACCTTTTAATTTATTTTGATAGTATGTGTGGGATTAATTGCTATAACTGTTGTGTAGTTTAAAAGAGGTTACTTCAGAGTGTGTTTGTATTTATACCCAAGAACACATGGTATAGATGTAAGTGTGTGTGCTGCAAAAGAATGGTATGATTTTGAACTCCTAGTAGAATTTTTTAGACACTTTACTCAAAGTAAAGTAAAGGTAAAGTATAATAGTTTTTCTTCTTACTTCTAAGATGATTTCATGTCTCCTCCCTCGTCTGAGAAAAGACATCTGGCAATTTCTCAAGATACCAATTTATTCACCACAATTCTCTTAAACTGTGTACAGATTAGTATCTTTTGTTATTCCAAAAGCTGAAACATAGCCACACCCCATTAATCACTCAAAACTTGACAAACAGAACTTCTTAAAGTAGACAGCAGAACTGTTGAGACTTGTGCTGCAAATAAAGGATGAATAATCAAAGTGTGCTGCAAAAAACCCATTTGTATCACAGTGCAAATAATGGGCAGAGTCTGAATGGGGAATATTTGGACTAATGCTGAAAAACTAGTCATACTCTCACCAGTGACCTTTGTTTGCCTCTATTACTGCTTGTCTCTTACCAAAATAAAAAAAAACCTATAAACATATTACTTGCCAAATCCTGGGGGGCACACAATGAGACAGAGTGCATTAATGACAAGAAGTGACATGAGTGAAACAACTGGGAAAGGATTGTTTTTGCTGCTAGTGTGAGATAGAGTTTCTACAAATCAAATCAAGGAAGGCAAAGGCTATGAAAGACAAAATAATCTGCAAAATAAATTCATAATAAAATAAAAATAATTCATAGATATGAGGCCCATTTAGACCATACTGACGTCATCATCTGTTGACAACTGTGGTTTGCATTATCATATTAGCATAATTAGCATTTTGTGTTTAGCATTAACCATAAAAAAAGGTCAGGTAACTGCTAAGTTATCTGTGGCAAGTGACAAAAACCCCCCAAAAAACTGACTCATCTCTCATTGTTAAAACCTTGGCCGGAAATAAGCACATGTAGCTTATTCAACATGTGTCTGTTTCTTAACCTCACCATTGTCAGGAAACTGACATTACTTCAGTTCTGAATAAATGCAAAATGTATTTTCCGCTGTAGCAAACCAAATCAAAAAGGCAATTCAAAGAAAAAAAAAAAAAAGAGGTGACTGTGAATCCCCTGGTAGGTGAGAAAATGCCCTAAACTTGGCCCACGCAGCTTTTCCTGTCAATGTGTGTGTGTGTGTGTGTGTGTGTGTGTGTGTGTGTGTGTGCGTGTGTGTGTGTGTGTGTGTGTGTGTGTGTGTGTGTGTGTGTGCGTGTGTGTGTGTGTGTGTGTGTGTGTGTGTGTGAGACTTGTCTTGGCTGATGTGAAACTGGTCTGTGGCAGCTGGGTGTTAGGACAGAAGACAAGGAGGAACACAAGGATATGGTTATAAAAGCCTAATATCTCCAACGGAGTACGCCTTAAACTAAACAACTGTCTGTCTTCTCTATTGGTAGGCGTAAATATTGTCAGTAGGTTTCGTTTTTATTGCCATCATGAAGGGTCGTTTTCTGTGCATTTCTGAGAGAAGAGTTTAATATGTAGACAAAACAGTTCTCTTAGTTGTACAGTAAATCAAGGTGACATTAACTTAATTTCATCGATTAAAATGTGTGGAGTTCTTCCTCATGGGAGCAGGTTACACAAGGTGATGGTGCTGTGAATAAAATAAATAATTAAATAAAAATACTAACAGTGCAACACCCTCTTTTCTCACTTCCTGTCACATTATGCTCTAGAATGCCTTGTTGACCTATGTATTATTCTGCATAAAGTGTTGTTGACAGAGGTGACAAAAGGGCACCATTTATAACCTTTTACATCTTTGCAAGGATTTTATGAAAAAAAAAAAAAGGTTTGGTGGTTTGCTTTTATAATGAAGCAGCAGTTAAGACAGACTGGATTCCGACAGCACTCTGACTGGGTTATGTCTTGTTTTGTGATAATGCTGCAAACAAAACAAAATACAACAGCTTTGTCTCCATCTGATAAAAAGTAAACCTGAGGTGTACGTGCTCGAAGCCCTGCATGTCCTGAATGTGGTTGTTACTGTTACAGTGGCATCAGAGGTTAAAACTACCTGCATTTTTGCACTTTTCAGTCACGATTACTCATTGTTGTGTGTGTTCACAGTGTTTATATTTTCTAACATACAAGCAAGGGGAGGGTGAGAGAGAGAAGGGGGGGTGTAAATACAGGATATGTCGTCAAGGAGACTATCATTGTCAGACACAGTCTCATATCCTCTTAGTTGTTTTACTGTTGGACTCATGCTCAACAGGTCAGACACAAAACACTTTTGTTTTGGAAATAGCTGCTCACTTGTCAGACTCATTGTTTATCGATAGCGGATTGCGCAGTGGCATGCTTGCTGGTGACTGAGGTACTGTGAGTTTGTCTTTTTTTATTTTTATTTTTTTGTACTTTATTGCTTGTTTCCTTGTTACTTTGTGGTCCAGTGGCACAGCAAAGTATGTTATGTTTTGAGATATGAGAAAGAGAACTTGCATCAAACTTACTTAGATAAACAGCTCCTGTGGAGATGGCAGACTTGAGTAAACATTTCAATGAGAATATTTTCTCTCTTCACTGAACCAGAGTAAGCTACCATTTTTATGAAATTGAATGGCAATGAATAACAAATGACCTGGGAGCCTTTTCTTTTTCACACTTATTCCTTTTCTTTGTTATCTTTAGTGCTCAGTATTTCTTATAGGCTAGTTTTAGTTTTGACAGTCATAAAAATCTTAAAATTCTCGATTCCTCATTCTTCTATTTGCTTCCCCGTGTGCTCTGTAGGCTACATTCTGATATCTGCTCATGCTAGTGACTTTATCGCTGGTGTCAGTCTTGTCAGTGATGCACAGTGGCTGAGCATAAGGTTGCTATCTTTGCAGGCAGATAAGAAAGGGATAGTCAGTGTCTCTGCATGTACTCCTGTTTATGCACACGTAAATCTGTTGGCATTTATTTTGTTTATATAGATTAAACTTGATTAGAAGCACTGGAAACTGTTCAAAATTAAACCTGGTAAACAAGGTTTTAGTGTTATGTGAGCCGGCCTTGCCAGACAGGTATGAGGTTCAGGGTTAATCCTCTAAGTGAAAAGGTGCTTTTGGGAAATGAAACAAAAACAAGAGGCATTCACAGTCCAGTTAAAGTGCAGTGTATGCCTTTCTTGTCATTTTTTATATTTACTTTCTCTGATCTTTGCATTTGTAGCCTGAGGACAGCCAGCACGTCTACTTTGTAAGCAAGCCACTGATTATTATATGTTGCAAATTGGTTCTGGTATTAAAGAGAAAATTCAATCGGCATTCAGATGTACAAGAATATATTACCCAATTTGAAAAATAATACAGGCGTCAGGAGCCGTTTTGATACAGAGGCAGCGAGCTGGGTTGATAAATATTTTCAAATTGGATCAGCTTATTATTTCACCCAAAGCGACTCTGAAAAGCAAATTGGATACAGAAGGGGATTTTATTTGCAGCTTCTTAGACTGTTTGCGTTTTGAGATTTACTGCAGCTATTCAAGAGGCCAGAACAGCCCACACTGCACTCCCTCTCCAATCAGCCGCAGTTTTGTGATTAACATCTTTTCCAATATAGTCAACCAAAACAGTTCTTGATACCGTTCTGCTCATTTAGCATAAAGATAATCTTGTTGTGGACTGGGCCCTCTCAGTCCTGTGTGGCCCTGCAGCGTGGACATTTGTCTTGGATGAAAGTGAGGGTATTGCAGCATAAAAAAATAAGATTACACATATTCTTGTTTTTTTTTCCCTCAAATTCATCCAATTCTAAAAAACTAACAGATGTTATGTATCTTTATTCCAAATGCCCCTGGTTCTCAGTCATTTACTTTCACAAAAACTGAATATCTAATTGAAATGTACAGTACAGTGAGCCTATCTACCATACATGAGCTTGAACTACTCACCTAAAGTTGTAGTAATGAGTATCAACTGTACAATGGTAACTTGGTGTGGTAGTATATTACAGGAGGCTTGTTTTTATGCCACAGTGCTCTATTGGATAATCTCCACCTTAACTATGTGGGTCTCTTCAGTTCTTTCCACATAGTCATTAACTTTAGAGGAAATAAGCATACAATGGGCATGGATAACAATGAAGAGGGATCTGAAGTATACTATTTGTCACAAAGGTCAATGGGTGTGTAGTATTTAGCATTAAATGAATGAGTATTGGTTCCTGATCCCATGCCAGCCTTAATGACTAAATCTGACAAATGGGGCTTTATCCGGGACCTTCACTGGAACAGAGGTCATTCCTATGTTTTCCCATTTATAAATATCGTCAGTTGTATTGTGTTTGATACAGCTGGGGCTTTGTTCAATGGGGCTAAAACATCTGCGTTTCACATCTATGTGGTAGTGATGTCAGGCGGAGGTAGGACCAGTTTTGGGACTTTTTCCATGAGGAAATTGTGTGATTTCTCCTCAAGAACAATAACAAGAAAAAAAAACAAAAAGACAGCCAATGGAAATGTGTTCTTATAATATATCATCGACTTGGATTTTTATGCGATAAGTTAAAGCCGACCTATGACATTAGGCTAATTTTTCTCCTCTATTCTGGTTTTGAGTTTATTAGACAAGAAAAAAGGCAGTTGTTTGACTGTTTTCTCTTATTGCTCAACACATGGCACCACACTCAGGCTTTGCATAGGCAGGGGGAAAATGTTGAATTGCCAGCTCACTGTAACTGTATTCCCAAAACATTTTTTGCTGAGCACTGTGGGAAATATGCTTCTCAGTCACTGACCCTCAGATACCTCAGATTACTATCTATATTTGCACACATGTACTTTGCAACCAGTTCAAACAGGTGACTGAATTTGTGGTTTTCCACTTACTGGTAGAGAGCAGTTCTGATACTGTAAGCACCAGACGAGCCACAATAAGCATATACCACCGCTGCTTTCCATCGCAGCCTCTACACCAAAAACACCAAGATTTCACACACATCAATGGCTGAATATTAATAGCAGATATTTTTAACTTCTTCTCCCGCAGCATTTGAAGATGATGCGATTGCTGTTCCTGTGTCTGCTGCTGCCAGCTGCTACTGGTATGTTCTCATCTCTGTGACGCTTTCAGGTGATAAACATCTAATCAGATCCTATGCATCCCTGTGCCAGCATGTTTTTCTCACCTATCTATGTGTGTGTGGTATCTGTAGTCTGCGCAACAGGACTAAGGTGTAGTTGCTACGGTAGGGAAGATGTATTCACACATTGACAAACATCAAGGAAAAGTCAGACAGTGAAATTATCAACAACATATCAATTCCTATAAGTATCCTTTTTTTTTTTTTTTTTTTAATAGATGATTCCAGAAACCTAATATGCAAACTTTATCAGTTAAATGCACAGTTAGACCTAAGTTGCCCATATACTGTTGCCTACATATTCCTCTGTACAGCTCATGACACTGTGTCTGAATAAATCCATGTTTGTAGCCTTTCAAACTAATGACGATCAGTGCTCTGTTCCTAATTTACACAGCTTTATCAGATGATATGGAAGGATGTGGCGAAGGTATGTTGGATTTCTTTATCTGCACAATAAATAAAAAAACACAGAGTTATTTGATGTATTAAGTTGTCAATTAACTGGAGTTTGTTCTGTTTATATATGCCTTTTAATATCATAAGCCCTTAGCACGTTTTGTTTTCCATGTTTATGGCACATTGTTGTGATTTGTAACATCTTCTTCTTGACAGTAGTAGGCTAAGCACATTGTTTAGGCCATGTATGAAGTAATTAACTCATGTCAGGGGTCGCACTAGATAAGTCAGTTGACATAAGCTTCTTAATTTACATGTCAGTACAGAAAGACTTGATCATGGTGTTGATTCGTAACAGCAGATTGCCTGCACAAGAGCAAAACTGTCTATTTTTACCCACATTATTACTCGATTACTTAATTTAAACAATTTCATGCAACACAAAAGAGTTCGTCGACACAGCTGATTGTATCTTGTTTATAAGCTTACAGTTGCTTTATTGCTCACAATTTTTAATTCATGTACGATATGGTTTAGTTTTTTTGTGTGTGAAAAGTATTGATTGTTTACTGTGCTTTTTTATATTTTGCCCTCAGGCATTTGGCCTAAACTGACCTCATAAAACTCACAATCAATAGCAATGCTGAAAGATTAAAGGTGTTATTGTACAGTGGAAGTCAGACATTGTAACATTATCTTTTATTTACAAAATACTCACAGCTTAGAAGCAAACACTTCAGGGCAGTCTTACAGGCATCTGATTTCTCTCTATTTCACAGGTCCGGATGATGAGGACTTCCCAATTCGACAAAAGGGTGAGTTTATTACTTCAGTTTCCCAAGAGTGTAGAGGAGTGTAGTAGGATGACTCCCACAAACACCAAAATGGAAGCCGTACAGAAGAAAGTGTGTGAAGGTTATGGCCCCTGTAATTATTGTCCATAAGTCAGCATTGTGTTTTGGGCGTTCTAGCCCAGTGAGATGTGTGAAGGGCTGCAGCCCCTCTTGGCTTTCCCTCCTCCCAACCATTAAGGCCTGAATGGAATCAATTAGCTCCCTGGAGAGGCCCTGTGGATTCTGCTGAAAGGCCAATGAACATGTTGACATCTCAGCCATCCCGCTGGTCAACTAATCAACATTGGCATTCTCATTCTCTCTCCACACCTCTCTCTGTCACTCCTCATCTTGGCTCTGATGGACATTTGATAGAATTACAGATCTGTTTAGAGCAAGGCAGTCTGGGAAGCCGCTTTTATGCTACAGTTCTCTCTTACAGCCAAACACAGCCTTCTGTCCATATGGGTATGAATGATCAAATGAGCAGTCGAGCGTGTTCTTTCTGGCATTAGATATTCAGATCAATATCATTCTCACATCTCTACTTGCATTTCTCCTGCAGTGTCAAAACATGTCAAATAAACTCCTCTTTTACAACCCTTTGATAAACAGATTAGATATGAAAAACAATGGCTATTAAAAAATCTCAGTGAGAAATTTTGGTTGTACTGTTGCTTTCTGAGTTCAGCAGTGGTGCTCATGACAGAAACGTTGACTGTTCTCTTTGCCACGTTACAGAAACCCAACAAATCTATGGGTCAGCAAGACCATCAATTAATGAAGAACCATCAGGTCAGAGAAGTACTTCAGTTGCAATAAGCATAAAACAGTGAATTAATTAAAATATTAAAATAGATATAAGGTGCAAAATCCCACACACCGATAACCAATCTCTTTTGCTCTGTTTTCTAGATCAGACAACCCTCATTATTGTTGTTGTAGCCGTGGCTGCACTCACTCTTTCAGTCGCAACGATAGTCAGTAAGTACTCTGTTATGTTGAGACATGATTTAGTGAAACAATATTTCATACCCACAGTTGACAAACACATGCTCTAAAGCCTTTCAGTGCATAACCTGAATCAGTATTGCCCCAGAATGCCTTGTTAATACCTACGCAAATAGGAACTTTTCTCTTGGGTAACTGTGACCTTTTCTTCGTTTTTCTTGCAGCCATAATGTTAGTAAGACGCCACATGCACAGGCGGCAGCAAGGGTAAGGTCAAATTTCTGTTTTTAAAATTGATATTTGTTTTTGTTTTGTTTTTCATGTATTATTGATCTGTTTCTTTCTCTCTCAGCTTAATTTTTACACTTTATTATGGAGACAAAATATCTACTACTGTATTAGTGTCTTTCAAAGGTATGCATGTTCCACTTGTGCTCAGTCAGCCTGCAGGTGACAGAACCAGTCGGGTGGGTAACAGCCTTTCAGCTGCCTTGCCAATTTACCCTACTTCACTTGTCAGCATTAAAAGTACAGAAAAAAACACTCAGGTGGCAAAATGCAACCAGCATCCACCCATCTGGGCCCGTCTGGACTTGTGAAGCAATTAGTATCTCAGCCTGAGGTCCTCCTTCGCTACCACTAAATACTCCCCACCTCTAACCCTTTTCAATCTTAGACATCAAACAATAGCCTTAAGACAGTGCCACCAGGTCTGTATGACCCAGTGGGACAGGACGTAACCTGTTCCAAACACTTGCCTGATGAACTGAAGTCTGAGTTGACAGCCCTACTCAGAAAAATAAAGCAAACACACATTCTGGCGTCATGACAACATTCTGCCAACAGCGATCAGACAGAGGAACAGCCTAAACCAGTTAAACAGACACACTCTCTATACACATTAGTTATTTAATCTGAGATTTCTTTCTGAGATTTTTTCAGATTAGTCAGTTTGTTTCACCCTGCGTTGGGCCAACAGCGTACAGGTTCAGTCCGTGGGGTGACAGAGTTCAAGTCAGTCTCCAGAGATTTACAAGAACCTGCAGAGCCACCACTGTGAAGCAGGCACCCAAGTCAATAAGCAAGGGTTAAATTCCTCTGCAGGATTACTGGCTGCCTCGCGGGGCTGTAGTCAGCTCTGGCAGTGTTTGGTGCTGACTGATCGCTCCGCTGAAAAGAGGCTTAATCACACAGCAACCTCTGGCTTGTTAGATCAACAGTGCCTTGCCAGGTTTATAAGACCCACCTGGGGATGAGCTGTGTTTTGAGGCGAAGCAGTCACCATGCACCTGTCAGAGACCTGCACCACAAGGCAGACGTGTGTTTCCTGAATTCCAACACACAAGGATGTTTTCGTGTGTTTTTCTCCTAACAAACTGAGAAAGGATCTAAACTGAAAGATGACATACTTTTGCTGTATCTCACTAATCTTTTTTTCTTTTCTTTTTTTTTTTTTTTTTACCCCCCCGTATTTCCCCTTTCCTGTGCCCTGTCCTTTCTGTTCTTTTCAGGATTTACTCTGTGCCAACAGAGCAGGATAAGAAAGGGGCAGTCTAGTTCCTGGCAGAGCAGCAGTCCCATAACTGAGGCAAAAGAGAAGCGATGCTGTATGCTATGTCATCTCCAACTTTTTGACTCAGGATAGACTTCTTTGCACAGTAGCCTGCTCCCTGTTCAGTTCCCTGTTGCTCTTCAAAACCTCCTATCAATACAAATGCAGTATGTTTTTTTCTCTACCGTTTCTGTTTTATACTTGTCTTTTTTTTTTTTTCTTTTTTTTTTTTGTCCCAGCCATTTGTACTTCACATGCACACAATTTAGCCTGGGACATTTGGAACATGTTCAAACCGTCTAATTGGATTCTATTTGAGGAATCCAAATCAAAGCCAGTGAATATGGCTTAAAGCTTCTTTTGTTAAAAGGGATAATTTAGCATAGCCAGAGCTCCCCCTTTTCACTACCTGAAACAAGAAATTATTGCCACCAGCTATGCAGTGAAACTGTATTTGTGTTTGATTTGGTACATGTGGAGCAGACCTGTCTGTGTGAAATAGTCATTGAGTGAGACAAACCATGCTAATCCACACTAAGCCAGCCCAGTACTCACTTCATTCTCCTATTCACTTGTCTGACATCTTCTGTTCCTGGACCATTAGGACTGACAGGAGGCAGTTGCAATAAGAAGATAAAACCTGCTCTCCCTCTTCTCAACCCCCCAGTAAAAAAAAATAGAAAAGTTTAAAGTGTGGACATTTTGCAGAGCAGCAAATTAATCGACTACCATGAATGATGATGATTTTTTTTTCTTCCCCCTTTCTTTTTCACTTTGAAAGGCTTTCACGTTAACGTCCACAGTGTCAAGGATTGTAAATAGCTCTCTGAATACTGTAGAGTTAGATTAATGCCTGGCATACTGGTAGAGAGAGGTTGGCTGTGAGAGGGGGCAAAGAAATCTCGTGACTCAAATAAAGCGGGGGGCATTATTGGGAAAATACCAACAATGCCTTTGACTCATTCATATGGAGCATGATGGCGCCTCCTTTGCTTCTCTATTTTCATTTAAATGGAAATTAATCATGCCCTGTGAAGAAAAGCTTTAACCCCAAGGCGCTGGTTGTCTTACTTGCTCCAATGCAGAGAAAGGAGGTTTCTGTGCAAAGGTTAAAGAGGAAGCGTATATACTCCTCCTGTATAGTAGGTCAGGGTGTTTTTTTTTTGTTTTTTTTTTTAGTAGAACATATATGAAGTCAATAACACATTGGAAATAACAATTTGACAAAAATGCATTTGTCAAAACAAGATCTTACTTTGCTCTCCTGCTAAATTTTACAGCTCATTTTGTCACTTGGCCAGGGCCTGAGTCTATTCCAGCCACATGAGAGCAAATAAACCCACCAGTGTAGTCACATTTTCAAAGGTATACGCTGTATTTAGATCCCTGGTAAAAGTTACTTTGGAATAAACTCCTTGTTTATTTTAATTCCAACAAACATGTAATTATTATTTGTGCATATGTTTTACTGTATGTATGTATGTATTATTTGTCATAATTGTAGAGTTGCCTGAAACGTCTTCAGTGTATTCCAGAATTTCAAGTGGAGGACAATTGGACGAAAACTACAATGCAAAACATTTCAGTTTTTCTACTAATAGTCTACTTTCTCATTCACTTCTGTTGGACAAATAAATCATAACTTAGCAAAATCTGAATGCAGAGTCGTCTCTTTTAGTCTCCCCAAAAAATTGTAAAGCAAAGTCTGTCTGTCCACACAAGGGCCCTGACAGACTTTGCCTTAACACTATTGTAAATATAAAACATGTAGCAGGTAATTTTCAAATATGATGTACATGATGTTTATTTTTGAGAAGTGTTTGAGTCTCTTCTTGCCAAATATTAAATATAATATATATTCACAACTATGCTGAGCCATGGATCGACATTAGGTCCATCCATCCATCCATTTTTTGAACCCGCTTTATCCTCACTAGGGTCACTGGGGCCTATCCCAGCCACTTAGGGGCAAAGGTGGGGTACACCCTGGACGTGTCGACATTAGGTTTCATAGCAAATTATCATAGACATAAAAATCATGTCTTTTATATTCTCTAAATGTTATCACCACTGTTCATTTACAAATGGTGTTTAAAAAGGTTTGATTAAATGTAAAGTATTGGTTTCTTTTTTTTTCTTCAATTAAATGATTACATTTGACTTCGATCCATATGTATTTGTGTATCCACTTAAACATTTATATCTGATTTGTGCCTGAGTCACATTTATTTTCTGATATAGCAAAACCTAAGACCATATAAAGCCCTGTAAGTATTGCAAATAGGTGACTGTATGTTGGATTAATTCATTTGCACAGCTCTATCCCCCTTTGGTTTTATTCTGACAGCAAAAAGGGCACTTATGTAGCATTGCTGAATCTCAAAATGTGCCTCTGACATTAAAACTATTTGCTTGGTTTCTCCCAGTTTGTTGTCTACATTTTTATACCGTATGAATACAAAGACAATGCTTCACTGGATCTCCTTTAATCTTGGGCTTTTCTCACTTACAAACATGGAACAACTAAGAGGCTTAGACACTGCTTACAAAACATCACGTTTTTGTTGAGATTGAAACTGTAAAGAGCGTGCAGTAACTATCAGGAAGAGGAAGTGACCCAGCTTTATTTTTAGTTCCTTTTAGAACATACATAGTGTGTGAGATCACTGAATATAGGACATATTGTAAATGAGTTCATTTGTCACAATATTTAATAATAATCCTAGTTATGTGACTATTGTATGGTCATGTTAACATATGATACAGTACAAAGGTCATCAGAAACAAACCTGCTTCGTAGCCAAGGGTATGGTTACAGTGTGATTCATCTCATAAGGTGCCAAGATACAGTTGGTGACAAATTAAGGAATAATCTTAAGGGTGTGGACGCTTTCTCGATGGTAATGCCCACATCCATTGGGCATGAGTTCACTCAATGGTTGGATAACTCTGAAAAAAAAACGTGACACATATGGTTTAATGGTCACAAGATCTCAGCCCCATTTAAAACTTGTGGGAGATTTTAGATGGCTATGTTCAACATCGTCCATCATCCAAATACAAAATGAAGGGAATAGCCTCTGGAAGAACAGATTTTATCCATTTTCCAGGTGATAGAATCAATCCCAAGCTGTGCTGAAGATGCTCTGGTAACACCTGTTGACTTTCCCATGTGATTTATGTTGATTTTGTCCTTACAGTTTTCATTGTTCATGAATAGTCACTTTATTTCTTAATGTATTTCTACTAAGTTTTACTGTTGAAGTAACGTTGAACAACATTAAACCGTTGGTGCCAGATTTCCTCCTGTCAGCATAAGTGATGTTTCTTTTTCTGTTTATTCACTGTGTTTCTAAGACACTTCTTCTAAGTGTTCTCCTGATGTTGTATTTCAGCTTTGTTCACATTTTCTCTCCTTAGCCTTGGACCACTCGATATGACCTGGAGAGTAAACATAAAGAACACTGAAAGAATCCAACATTTAAGCAATCCATTATATTTATCAGATAGAAAATACAAGAAAACAAACAAATTGGTTTGTAGTTGTAGCCGTCGGTCTGTCTTGGTTTCGCCCAACAAAGAGCTTAATCATAATCTTTCTCATCTATTAATCATCAGAGAGATTTTAGTCAGCATTCTGTAGAGTTATTATATGTCTGAAGTAACTGATTGTTTTCTATATATCATCCAGTAGCCGCTGATATGAATCACTTAACTCATTCAGCTACCAACAGCCAAGCCATAAAATGCACAACGGACTATAACTTAGTCAAACATTACATTTGTCTGTCAGCTTGATATATCTTAAATTATTCAACAGTCATTTTCATCATTTCCGTCTCAAACATATGCGTTCTGAATAACAATCACTCATAAAATTAAAGTAAAGATCAGAGCTTTACTTACTTTGATGACCTCTTCTGACACTTAGGCATCCGGCAGACTTTTCCACCTGCAGTTAAAGATGAAATAGAAGAAAAAGAGAAAGAAGATGGGATAGTATGGAGTTTACTTATCAGCACAGAGGTTTTAAACAAAAGAGATTACAAATGGAAAATGTATCTTAAATAGTCAAACTCACAGCCAATGACCATTATCCCTATGACAAAGAGCATTGCAGCAATGGAGAGTCCAACATGGCGAAGGGACTCATAATCTGAACACAAGTCAAACAGACATTAAAAAGATGCACAGTGTGTAATACAAAAACGCAGTCAAGAGTAACTTCATACCATAGGTGAAATCCTGGTCCCACTTTGGATCTATAAGAAAGGAAAGTAAAAAGAAAAGTATTGAATTAAGTTCGACTGCTGAACAGCGCAAGCCTCTAAAGTGAGAAAAAAGATACAATCGCCAGGGAACAACAGTCAGGTATGGCATGACAGATCTACTGGCCCAGCTGACATGCTGTTGATGGTGTATCAAAACTCTATCTATGGTAAGCCAGCACAGCATGAGGACACAAATATCTTATCTCTACGTGCATAAGGTACAATCAAGCATTAATCTGTTGGCAAGAGAGGAAGTTAGGTGCTCTATTCTACCCCTCCACCATGGGTTTTGTTTGGAAGACAGGGAATTGCGATACTGTCAGTCTGCCATGAGATAACAATAAAACCACAATGCCTGTGGCATTTAAGGTAACTATGGAGTAGGAAAATTTTAGTTACCCCAGGCAACAGTATGATAGATCTTCTTTGTGGTGGCTGTCTCAGATACAGGTGGGGATGGTGTCACTGTGGAAGTGGGAAAAAAATCAGTGAAAACAGTTTCCATGATTATTTTTCTAGCTCTCTTTCTTCTTTGTATTTTATATTAATAAAGTCTAGTATTTATAATACACTCATTTTTACTGCAGAAGCATAATTTCACATTTTTCCAGGACTTACTGACACCTTATCTTTGCCATATGAGTCCATAAGTAATTACTTCTCATTAAATTCCAGGTGCATTACAATGTTTAAAAAAAATTTAATTGAATTTCTGAATATTTCAGTGAAATGGCTCTCAGAGGGAAATTCCAAAGTATATCAGCACTGTCTCTGTGTTGCTCTCATTCTAGTCTCGTCTCTCTTTCTGTGGTGCTGTAAAAATGTTGCTGAAATATTCTGTATATCTCGACAAGGACAGGGAGTTAGACATTTGCTAATTACCTCATAATTAGTTTTAAAGCTTTCTGCATTCTTGATGGGAAAGCTTACTGTAAGCCTGTCTTATTGGTGTTAGGGGATGTTACTGGAGTGCAAGTGGTTTATCTACGAACCAGACTCAGTGGCTCCACCAAGTGGGTGTTTACACATGTTAGAGAAAATTAATATACTGCACCTCTGCGGGGTGTCATAGTTGGTTGGAGTTTTGTTGTTTCCTCTTTAGAACCTAATGGAACATAAACATCACACCAAGTAGATGAATCATTGGATTAATTTAGGTTTTAACATAAATATTCACACAGGTTTAAAATGACTACCTCTTGATGTGTTTGTCATTGATGTGGTGGTGATGACGTTCACTGTGCTGTTACTGTTCATGTTAAAACCAGTGGTTTTTGCATCAGCGGAAGTTTCTGGTGAAGAGTTAGCATTTCGAGTTACCCTGCTTTCCATTCTTCTTTCTGTTATACCAAGATAACGGAATAAAATTAAACTGAAAGACATCCTGCATTTTCAAACAAATAGGGCAGAAAAAACATCCAGTGTAGTGTATCTAAACTTCAGAAATATCTGATGAAAAGCTAAAAAGCTTCATTTCAACTCAGATCTAGTCTAGATTAATTGTCTTATCTATATTATCTTTCTTAGACAAAGTTATGAGAGGACCTTGAAAGAATAAGACCAGCAGACAAGAGCTAAACAGTCTGGAGAGTTTAGTCTGCAAAGTAAGATCTGAATAGGTACGAGAACTGTACCAGAGACTAAAGTGGGCACCGTTGCTGAGATGGTCGTATGGCTGTTCAGAGGCTCCTTTTCATCTGAGTTTGTGGGAGCCTGAGCTGTTGCCACTGCAGGGAAAAGACATATCTAATCAGCAAAAACACAAGTTAGAGGAAGCCTCACACTAAGGCCTCCATACAGTACACTTTACAAAAAGAACAAACAACTGTGTTGTCTCCCTCTGTGACTTTCTCAGACAATGCTGTGATGTATTCTTGGCAGACTTGAGTATGTGTCCATGCAGGGGCTGAGAAGGCTGCAGATGCATGGAGAGTATGTCACAATAATAGTCCTGTGAGTGGGGCAGAACAGTTACAAAGAAGCAGCTCTTACTAAACCTCTGGCGACAACAGAGTTGGATTGTTGTGTGAAACTACAGGACAGAAAGGCTGTTGTTTGTTTACTCACTCAGCACCTTCCAATTAGTGCTGTAACTCTACAAAATCTCCCCTTTCTTGGGTTAATGCTGAGATTCCGAGTACTTTAATAAACCTTTGAGTGAACTTGCCTGTTAAAGTCATGATTTATTGCTCACTCTAATTTGTATCATTTCAAAAGTGTCACATATATTTCAAGTAACAAAATAGAACTTTGTTTACATTGTCATATTCATAAATATTTCATTATCTTGCTCTTGAATATTCATTGCAAACCTTTATGTAAATTTTCCAGCATTTTACTGGCTCCCAGGCTGCTCCCTTCTCCCAAGCTACACTTTAAGCTCAATTCAATGTGTTACTTCTCAGTGAGGTAATTAAATAACATTTGTAGAACGAAAATTACAGTTTTTGCTCTCACCATTTAATGTGGCAAACAGGAAAAAAACCAGGGAAGCTGAAAAAATCTGAAAAACAAAAGAAAACATTATGAAAATAAAAGAAATAATGATGTGGAAAGTATAAACAGCAGGTATTTCACTTCAGTTTTAACAAATTAATTATTTTAATGAGGTTAGTCTGAATGTATTCTCCCAGTATTTGTGTAAATGCAGCCTCTAGATTTGACAGGCATGGGGCAGATATTACAGTAATGACTTGAACATCACCACATGGCAAATTAAAGGATCTACTGAGATGACTGAAGCATTGATCATTTGCTCTGGAACATTTTGTACAGCACAGGTCCACCAGACAGGAAATAGTACTCACTGAGGTTAGAAGCACATGCACACACACTTCTGTTTCCCCATAAAACGCTATGACAACATCACCCACACCACTCAGTGTAGTCGAAAACAGATTCTTACTTTGAATGTCAAACTTTGGAAGATAAACACATTATAACCACTTCTTTTTTTCATTTTTATTTGTCAAAATTGAGTGATCGAGGCCCTACATTGTGCATGCGATCCTCCCACACATATCTGTCCTGAACCTCGTGGCACTATTGATCAAACTTCATCACATTTTTTTGAGTTTGCATCTGTCGCCAATTAAAATTGGCAGTGGAAGAGGTGTCAAAACAACTTTTTTAACATTAGAAAAAAAAACAAAACTCCTTGAGTCACGAAGAAACATACTCTTTCCTCCCCCTCACAGAATAGTGCCCCTTACTTAAAACAGATCACTACAGGAAATAGGCACAGGCAAAAAAAAAAAAAAAAAAAAAAAAAAATCATAGCAATACAACAGTGCCTTGGACTCTTTCTTCCACATAGGCAGGTATAGTGACAGATTGGAGTCTGGGCCAGTGGCTCGGCTCGAATCTACCCCCAGCAGAAAATGAATCTTGATCTTTGACCTATACTGGTGGCAGCTTGTCCTCCAGGCTGGGAACACAGTGACAGGTGAGCGTCTGATGCCGTCATGAGCTGTGACAGCTCAGATTAGCAGGTCATGCCAATCTTCATTTCACTCCAGAGCATATGTCAAGATGAGGCCTGTTTCCCTTGGGCTTTACAGGCATCTTTCCCTTCCCCTAGCCTGACCCGCCTGCCTGTTTGTCACATCTAGCACTCTCACTCACTCTCCGTCTGTCTGTTCATCCGTTTGTCTGTCATCCTCCATCAATCTCCTTTCAGTCGGCTTCATGAAAACACCCCTCAGCCTTCTATTTAGTCATCCATCCAGGCTATTTGTGCTTACCTTAGTAGCCATCCTGTGCGGTCCCCCAGTCCTGAGATACATCCACATCTCATCATCCACACGACTTCCCTTGTGACAGGCTGATGGGGTGGGTGCAAACCAACCACACCCATGTGCTCACCATTGTTACTTCCTCCTCCAACGGTCGTGTTTCAGTCAGTTGCTCACCCACCCTTTCTCATGACATGACCTCCCTTGCTTAGCTCTTTGGATTCCACTTTTTTTTTTCTCCTCACTCACTCGCTGAGTCTTGAGTTCATCTGACTCTCAGCATGGTGGCTTGATTTCCAACTCTATTTCTATATTTTCAACACGATATTTCATGTGCTTCTGGTTTTGTCTGTGTTTGCCTGTCTGTCATCCTGTCTAGCTGACAGTGTCTCTCTCTTCATGTTTACACAATCTTTTCTTTACCCAGATCCATCTGACACATGTGCTCATGTAGGAGCCTGAACAAACAAGAAATGAATGACCTTGCTGTAATTGCACGACTGATATATTTACACTCGCACATAAACGTACATATTGCTGGAGATTTTCATTATGAAGCTTTCTTTATATATCTCCTCCTGCACATGTAGTGACATTTAGAATGTTCTGAAATGGGTAATCTTACATTAAATACTCACCTTTCTCCTAGCATTTAAGGAGGTAATTTTGTTTTTTTGAGTTATCTTTATTGCTTCCAAGAAATCCATTATAAAGTCCTTTTTTTGGAAATATACTAAACTTAGGGAAAATAGTCCAAATGCAATGAAGTGCAATTATGCAAAGCATTACCAATATACTATATTTTTTGTTCAAGGCTGCAGGACTGGTGTATGCGATTCCGAGAATGACAGCCAAACCACAAAGCACAAACTGAATTGTTAGAGCAGACAAAGCCCACAATTTATCCACAGTAGAAAAGGACAGTCTTTGTCCAGAGTAGTGGACCTGCTTTGGGTTGAGTGTGTCCTCTGATCACATCGAGTGTTTATTTTAAGATGGATCTTAAGACTGTAATCAATAGAGTTATGAACCTTTACATAATATCTCTTAGGTTTTGTAATTTAACCTTCCTCTTGTGTTAGCTTTCTGTTACCGTCTCTCATGGTAACAGGTCGGTTTTGACCCATGTCTTAAATCAGCTGTAAAATACACTAAAAACTAGTGCTGTCAAACAACTAAAATTTTTAATCAGATTAATCACAGGGTTGCTGTAGATTAATTTTGATTAATCATGATTAATTATCATCCATTTTTCATCTGTATTAATTGTGTTTCATTTTGCATGAGCAAACAGACTCAAGAAAGAAGGCACTATATATACACTTAACGTGTTTGTCGCAGCTAGGCGACATGTTAGCCAAAGTGCTAGCAGAATCCCCGACTAATGTATGCTTCGTGTTAATGTGATATTTTAAGCTAGAAGTGCTTCAGTGAATAGAAAACTCCTTCCTGCAGAGTGTGCATAATA
>JAPQRP010000010.1:12511982-12530429 GCA_037367295.1 Apogon hyalosoma | reverse complement strand
GCAGAAAAACAGGAGGAAAGGTAAGAATGGGTCACTAAAGTTGGGAGGTTGATAGAATTTGATGCATGAGCCTAAAATATTTGGGTTGCACATTTTCTGTTCCATTTCCCTGCGGTTAAGGGAACCCGTGATGGTGTGTAGCTCTTTCTGCTCCATCTCACCTTGCCCTACAGCAGAAACCCATACATCTCTGTCTAACTATCTGGGACAGCAACATCAAATCATACCCACAGAAATCATTTTAAAGAGGACCAAAAACCACTGAGTCACAGGGCTGGCTTTTGGCTGGTGGCCAGGATGTGGACAAATGAAATGTGAATGCTGAGAAGACAGAAGGAAGAAAAATGGCTGTCTTGAGCCAGGCTAAGGCCTAGTTAATATCATTAGAGGATCCAAGCAGCATAAAATGTGCAATCTCAAATGCAGCACAAGCAGAGAGCTCTGGCTTATCTGCTATCATCTTATCAGCACAACTCAGACAGAGCTCCTATAATACAAATAGAAAGCAAACAGAATACCAATGCTGATAGGAGATGACAATGACCTTTTTAGATCTGTATTCACAGTGCTTTATTTCTGCTGATTGCAAAATGTCACAAACTAGAGCCAGGCTTAGAGAAGACCCACTGAACCATGTTCTTCTGACCCCTGGTATGACACCCCCCCAGTGATGGGATGGCGGTACCTACTTGAGGCAGTGACTTCACTGATGCTGAATGCACTGAGGTTTTGACTGCTGCGTTTTTCATTAATGACATCTTCTAGTGCTTCCGACACTCGTTCCTCTGAGATCTCTGGCAAGATGTTGAGGTCTTCAGGTGGAACATCAAACTGTGACCAGTAGTAGGCTATTATACCTTCACTGGAGACAACAGAGATGAGACAGAAATGAAGGGAGGGCAAGAAAAAACGTGTTGTTTAGAATATTGAGTGACGTTAAATTCTGACTAAATTGCAAAAAACAGAGTTAGGGCTGAGTGTTGTGACCACCCTATATTGTGACTGATCTTAACTTCACATACAGTATGAGCTCCTTTATACCAGTAAGTAAATGATGTCAAAACTTTAGTACTAAAGGTGATTTTTTTTAAGGTTTTTTTTTTTTCTTTGCACAGGTACTAATGCATTTTTATGTATTGTAATGTATTATTATTGTTAGCTGTAATAATGTTAACATTAGTAGTGATTAGTTAACATGTTCAGTTGTTCAGGTTTAGTCTGCGTTAACACTTTACACAAACTCTGTTAAAAAGTTGTTTTGCTCCTTAAATTGCAACACTAAGTCTGACTCACATAGATGTTTCAGCATTACTTTAGTATTACATTTAGAGCATAAAAACATGTTTGGCTCATTATGATATTTAAGACTTCGGACTATCTCTTCTGCTATCATTTAAATATCCCAAAAACATGGTCTAAAATTTCATATACATACATATATATATATACATACATATATATATATAAATAAAAGACAGGGTACATGAGAATACACACCTATGAACAGATGTTCGACCCTGGTTACATACAGATAGAACTCTGATCAGTGGAATATAAAATTAGACATGTATTATGTTATGTGAGATATAAAAATATTTTTGGTTAAGTTAACTGAGGTAATTAATTGGAAACAAATATTCTTTGTCTTGAGAGTAAACATAAGAGCAAAAGAAGTCACTGACAGCAAAATAATTATCTACTGTGGAAACAATGATATGTTTAATGTAACAGTATGTTTTAGTTAAGCAAATTGAAAAATCTGTTTTAGAATCCATTTTTAGTACAAAATTAAGAAGACAAAGTTTAGTATTGAAATGATGGACTGTGTGATATGATCTTTAGGTCGGATCACCCACCCTGTCTCCCAGTACTAGAACAAAAGGCGCAAACAGTGGTTCTTTATGGCTGCTGTTTGTACAGAAAAACATAATTTAATACAGTGCAGTGTTATAGAGGGCCAGTATATATTATTAGATGGATCCACAGAGGTCAGTGGAGCAAAGCTCTTGCTTCATATTATATTTAGTGAAGAGCAGCTGGCATTATAACTAACTGTGCAGCAGAATGAAAAAAGAAATGAAAGATCTCAACCATACCTGAATGCAGTAACCACGGATTTAGTGTAGTATTTTGCAAGGACTGGATCTTTTTTGTACTGTTCCCCCAGCTGTGTAGAGAAAATATATTTTTACTGAACAGATCATGTACAAGATTTGCACTTGTCCGCCTAAAGAAAAAAGTAGAAATTAGCATGTGAAGCTATAAAGTGCCTTTCATGAAAAACACATAACAGTGGGATTCTCAATTAACTGTCAATTGCCTTCAGCTACAGAGAGCTACGAACTGTGTCAGACAAAGCCACAGCCACAATTGTTAAATGCACATCCTCACCATTCATTATGCATGTTTAAATGGTGGCTACGTTTAGAGCAAATTCCCTTTGTGAGGAATAAAAAAGCTGCTACTACCGACTACTATAAACAGACTGGTTTGAATTTCCAGCAGTTCTCTCTTAGTACAACATCAAAAAGGGGTGAGAACTAACTGCAGGGGATGAATATGTGGGTTCTTTTTTATTATTAAGTTTGGTGATAAAAGCACAATGTGATACTGTATAAAGGAGAGCAGAGGGTTGTTCACAGGACAGAAGTGTCCAATTGTCATGAGATAAAATATTAAGAATAGGTGTAAAGTGGCCATTTTTAAGTTGGTGTTAGCAACATCAAGTGTGCTATTTTCTTAACCCGTCAAGAGGATAAAACACACTTAGACAGTTTTCAAGGACTCTAATGTAGATTGTGGGAGATGTATGAGAGACAAAAAACTGTGAGATGACTGGTTTAACTTAAAGCCTTTATCTTTTAAGGTCTTCACTGGCAGTTTGGTCCAGCCTTCGTTCCTTTGAGCTATATGCTATAAGTTGTCAGCCCAGTAAATATTAACCTAGATGTGAACATGTACTTTAAAAGCTCTCTTCTTTGTTGCATGCAAGTGCAAACCCAGCACATCATGAAGCTTTACCTTGAACTGTCTACTCATCTAATATTCCAGATGACCACTTCAGCTCCTAATCTTCGCCTAACACCCTCACTTCTGTAGCTTTTTAGTGAGACAGTGTGCGCTTGATGGGGTTTGAGCAGGGATTTTACCATCACCGTGCTCTTTAGTAGTGCTACAAACATCTCCACAGCCTTCAATAATAGGAGATGCTGTTGAGGGAATTACTAAGGGAATGTATGGTTTTTATTCCGCCCACGCAAAAGCGCCTTGAGCAGTTTCTGTGCACTCGTAGTGGCATACGTAAAAAGCATTTCCACAATGCCAAAGAACATACACAACTAGCCCTTGGAGAGGTAATGGAACTGAGTGTAATACTTCATTATTAACAAAACACAATGGCAGTGATGGAAAGTGAACAAATTGGATTGCAGGTGAACTCACAATGCTCTGAAGCTTGTCCGCCAAGTTCCCAAACTGCGTACTGCTGGTGTCCTCCAAGGTCTCCTCATATGGTAAACCGAGCAGTTTTATGTGCCCGCTGAACACCTGCCCTGTTGGGAGGCGTTGTTTGCTGATGGTGGCATTTGGATCAGCATCTTTAACTTCAATCACAGAGACAGAGGAGGGTTTTGTGTTAATCAACTACTGTCATAAGATGGCTCCTGCTGACTTTGAGTTTTAAAACAAGCCTTGAAAGCCAGAGTGAACTCACATAGAGAAGACAGTCTGTCCCTATGAGCAAATTAAACAGCCAGTTGAATCAGGAGGCTGTTGATGGCAACTTCACAGGCCTTTCTATCAGATGCTGTATGTGTAAGTGACAGAAGCTGTGCCACGCAACTTTTTTTTTTTTTCTTTGTATCATTAAAAGAGAAAGTCAGAGCTTTCAAAAACTCTAATACTAATGGGAAATTACAAAGTCCAAACAGCCCACTCTTACAATTTCATATCAAAGAACTGAGCCTTCACAGGAAGTCTAAATGATCCACTTTACCATGTTTGATGTCAGGTCTGTTTTGGCTGGGGCTAATTTTAGTAATGTAAATACTACTAATAAGAAAACCATAACTTATACACCAATACAAAAATGCTAAAACACTCATCAATATTTCATAGTTTTCTTACTTTAAAAAAGAAACATAAATATAATCACAATTACTATAGTTTATGATGTGACGGATAAGGCTAATAACTGTGCTCACAGAGAAAAAACCAGATGAGAAATGCTGCGACGGCTGCAATGATGAGAAGCCCCACAAGAACCCCGATGATGATGCCAGTCTTTGATTTCGATGGCGCCTTCTCTTTGCTGCTTAAGAAATCAATCCGTTCGTGTTGGCCACTCCGATCCTGAAGTGGAAAAAGAGTGAGTAACGACATAATCAATCCTTCAGCAAGTGTGTTCTGGGAGGAAGAAGTGTATTTCTGCATGGTATAGTATCAAACATTACAGCTGAAAACATTAATATCTAAAAAATACCTCCCAACTAACATCCAAGCAGACATTTTTGTACATTTTATTTTCACTAATTACATTTTCTGCAAACATATTGACTATGCAACAATTTCATACTTATTCCACATAAATGGAATCTGCTGGAGAATTGGTTTTAGGAATTTCTTAACTTATCTATAGTGTATTAATGGTAAGATTATAAATGTAATCAAATCACAGTCTCTAATCAGATAAGATTCCACTACATACAGAGAAATGATTTTATACAGAAACACATTAATCCCATAAAAGAAATATAATACTCAATTATTCCTGATTCTGGGATTTTGACAATATAAGACATTTAAATATAAAAGAAAAAACATCCTTAATCTGCCTAAATAAGAAGCTGATTCAGTATCATCGAGGAAGGGAGGAAAGTCAAACTGTAGTTGAAGGGCAGATGACGATAAACTGTAAACCAAAGCTGGTCACAGTTCAATAGTTACTTAATAAGAACAAACCTACACAGTAAAAATACTACACAAGCCATCTTAGAGCCTTTTTCCAGAGAGACAAGGTGAGACAAGTTGAGACAAGCAGCTCATATATGATGGCGGACTGGTGAGACCTGTTTGTGACTGTTTCATTTACAAGTAAACACATTCAGAAACAACATTAAAACTAAGGCATATATTTTAGTCATTACAAGCACTGTGTGTGTGAGAGTGTGTGTGTGTGTGTGTGTGAGAGTGTGTGTGTGTGAGAGTGTGTGTGTGTGAGAGTGTGTGTGTCAGTACTGTATGTGTGTCAGTACTGTATGTGTGTCTGGTGTTGAGCTTTCTCAAGTGGGCGTATTGAAAAGAAAGGTTTCAGGCTGGTTAGTAATCAACACACAATGAATTCAGTGCCTGTAGCCCATGAGTGAAGAAGCCCGGGTGCCATTAGGGATGGAAAATCACTTTAGTATTAAATCAATTTGTCAGATGTGCTGCCCCTTAAGATGGGGGCTCAATTACATGAGTCTAGATGATAACTCATGGCAATTAAGGCCTATTCTTACCCAGCTCGGGCTTCCACACATGCTTTCTAATTGGAATCTCTAATAGCAATCATGGGCCAGAATGAGGGGAATCATTAGAGATGGGGTCAGCAAGTGCTCCAGGGTCTGTCTCTATCAGTCACCCTGATCACAGCCTAATAAAACCATTACATGCTCCTCATCATATCCCATTCTTCATTCCTAGAAAGAAATACTATCCCATTTCAAACTATATGTGGCACTTTTTTAAATACCAACTCTGTGTGCTATGCTATTCACAAACAGATTCCTTCAATACTGATTATGACAGTGCCTAAAGTGACAAAAGCATGGGTATTTTATAAGAAAGCTCTATGGGATGAAAGACAGACTGTGCTCGATACTCAGGTAAACATAATATGCAAGTGATAAATCAGCCTCAGAGTATTTCTAGTTGTCTAACCAGTTTGTCAGGAGGGAAGCAGGTCATCTCTATACTGGGGTGTGGTTTAAAAAAAGCTAGAAAGAGGCCAGGTTGCTGTTTGTAATTGTAGCCATTTTTTTTTCATACTTACCTATATTTCCTTTTGTTAAGAAAAGTTAACTTAGAGAAAAGGTATCATTACGTATAACAGCCCTTAATCATTTAGTTAAACGGTCTGTAGATAAGTTAAGTCTAGTTATCTGGTGACTATATGCACAAGTACATACAGTGTACAGCAAACAACTCAATATTGTAGGAGTGGTAAGGACTGAAGCGACCCATATCAGCTTCCAAATGAAAAGATTTCTGCATGTTAAAGAATATATACATAAAAAGATGACAAATGGTGAGAGCATGACAAGGTTTTTAATATATGTCTGTATCTTATTGTGTTATTTAGATGTAAGTGCAGAGAGACCACCTGCAATAATGACAATAATAAACCCTATTCTATTCTATAAGTTGATACTGCTGCATTAATGTAAAAATAAATCCCATTTTGGTTTTAGATTATTTCAGGTGACATACACAGGTGTTGCAGGTGTGTTATAAAATTTCCAATATCATGCTGCAATTGTTCATTTCTGTCTGTCACTGTCACACTGTCCCCAAAAAACACAATCAGCTCTACAGTGGACACACATCCTACACACACCGTGAGTCACTTTTTCACAGCCTTACCCTGAGAACTTTGCGTGACAGAACTTCACAACTTTTTCCTCAGTCTGCTCCCATCTGTGCTGACGTCAGGTGGGTATAGAGTCAGACAAATCTGTCCTGGTTTACATAATCAGACATTTTTTATTAATTATTCTTTTTTTTTCTGTGCCAAATCATAATTGTAGCTGAAGCGTTTGGCGGTATTCTTTTAGTGTTGTGTTTGGGAATGCTTTTCAGTGCAAAAAAACCCAAACATGAATGCAACTCAACCAATAAAATAATCAAAGCAAAGAAAAAAAGTGAGCATCTACAGTGTATATGAATGGAGCCAAGCCTTTATCTGCGCCAGCTTAAATGTCATTTATACCTCATTCCTTGCTGCTGCACCAACTTAAGCAGTTTGTCAATATACTTAGAACAACACAAAGACTGAAAAGTAGCCATAATACAGAACCACATTTTTACTCAGACATCCTGCTCTTATCGGAGGGAAAATGGTGTGCTTTGGACTTCAGCAGCCTCGAAGCGAACTGTGCCTACAAATATCCCTTACCTGACAGTAGCCCTAAGCAGACATTTAATAGTAATACAAACACCACCCCACTGCTCAAATGGAGCTATGCAAAAGGTACAGAACAAATCCTCCCTGCTGAATCTTCTTCACAGTTGGATGAAGAGCAACACCACAGCTTAAGATGAGTGCATTCATAATAGATACAGTGGCTGAGACTGTGAAGCCCTCTTTAAGGCCAAAGCCTGTATGAGTAAACTCTAACGCAACATGGCTAAATAGTTAAAGGTTAAACTTGGTCTAAGTTCTGCTCTGAAGTCTGTTTTGATACTTCATTCAGTGGAGTCATAAGTAAAAGATGCAACATTAATACGGCTTTTACTTCAGTTCTTCAGCTCGGCTTCAACCTAACTTATCTCAAAATGTAGTCTGAAATATGAGAGAAAAAAGCAGCCTTGTCTTAAAACCAAAAAAAAAAGCTCTGCTGAGTCACCACATAAACAGAAACTGACTGCCTACATTAATCATCGTATTCCCACCTACATAACATCCTCGGCTGACCTCACCTCAGTGTCTGTGGGATATTGAACTTTATCAATTATACACCACAGTTTCAGATCCAAGAGTAAAAGGAAAAAATATATCAATGTTTAAAAAATAGCATCCATATATTCTCTGTCTGTACAAGTTGAGTTACTGTGTTTCCCAGGTCAGCTTCTTTATGTTCATCTGTATTTTCAACAGAAAAATTGGAATAATAATGAAATTTTGACACTGAAATATATGAGGTTTGAGCTATAAACTCTAACTATCCCAGTCAGCAGCATGCTCTCTGTACTGCAAATAAAAGTGACGTGGAAAAACCTGCATGCATAAATCTTGATTTCATATGGTCAACAGTTCACATATTTTTCAAACATGCAGTTTCAGGGAGTTTCTTTTTCAATCAATAATTATTAACTGTGTTACCATGAAATATGCCTGTGGTTGTTTCCTCAAACAAGAAAAGCCCCATGAGCACCCTGTAGTGTAGGCACTGACACCAGATACTGTGACTTTGTGTCTTATGGAGACAAATGAAATAAGAAAAAAACAATATAAAATGAATCAAAGCTATGCACACTGTTTCTAAGAAAAACAAATGAGCCGGTCTATGAATGACTTTAACGTGAAATATTCAGACATGCAGTTCTTGTGTTTGGCCAAAGAGCAATGGAGTTTAGATTTGATGGATTCATTTAGCTTTAGCTTTCAATTAATGGAATGAAATGTAATAAACATAAAACATAACCTTAATCTGAATTCACACATTAAACTACATGCAGCATGAACAGGACTGCGGCTTTCTAGATTTTTTTTTTCCTTTTTAGAGTCCAAGGATTCTACTAAAAGCACATTTACTAAAAGTATATTATTCACTGAAATCGCTTTTCCTTCTGACGACACCCAAGGTATTATTATTTTTATTTTTATTTTTTCCCCCCCCAGTCATTTGGATATCAGACTTGTTAAATGTAACTCACATTCGGTCTGTTTTTTAAAAATGACAATCATACATCAGAATAAGTGACACTACAGGTGATTTGTCACTTGTCAGGATGTCCTACTTTACCCATTTTTATGCATATTAAAGCAAACCTAACATGCTAAATAACTGTGTCGACCCCAGGATGAAAAATACCCAGAGAGACATGTAATGAAAAACACTGATAAAGTATGACACACATGCATGAGAAATATGTCATTTAAGGACGTAGGCCTGAATATAAGTATGAGAGCTACTACAGAATGAGACTATCAGCAGATCTAGGCCAAAGCAAACCAACAATAGGTCATGTATTGAAACAGTAATGAGTCTAAGGGAAAAGAAAGAACACGCACTGGTTCCTCTCCTTATTACTGTACATTAACATCAATGATAAACTTAACACACATTTTGTAATTTGACAAAACTTACGCCGTAGTCATATCTGGCGGAATACATGGTCAAGGAACCCTGTAGCAGAAATCCAGCAAGATTCCACAAACTTGTTCCTGTTCTCCCAGTAGAACTTCTCCACCAGGACTGTAAAGATGAATTATAATGTGAATGGAAGGAAAAACGAATCAAGTGACAGTGTATCTTCCTGTGCCGTCGAGGGTCGTAAATGTTGAAAATCACCTGAGTTTAAGCTCTTCCTCACACACCTACGTACACCACGCCCATAATATCTGTGCGTAAATGCGTAACGGTGAACCTGTGCGTCTCCGTGGATCAATGAACGGGTCAAATGTCCCAGTGATCTGCTAAACTCTGACGGTGATCTTTTACATTTTGAAATTTTTTTTTTGTCAAATACTATTTCCCCATCATTAGTATAAAATTTAACTCTGCATTTAAAGCAGTTTCAGTAGTTTTATTACTAATAAATCAGGAACTATTTACAATATGAACATGCTCTAATTTAATTGTTTATTATCAGAATTAATTGACTCTAAATGTAGCTATAAACATATCCGTGCAATGTTTTTCAAAGCTTTCTGGAATAGTATATTCTCAAATTTAAACTGGAATAAATCCTTGACGTAACCCTTTTTTTTTTTTTTTCTTACTATATCAGTAATAAGATCAAGGCAATCCATACATTTTATATCCCACCAACCTATATTGATCTACATAATTAGATAATGAAAATACATGTATATTTTCGATTAAAGAATCAGACTTGCTTCTTCATTTAATCTGCTCTTATTATCTTACATAACAATGGCTACAATTCCTTCCAAAATACCTGCTTCAGACATTAAATGTGTTAAATCTTACATACTTTGATAAGATGAATCAGAAAACAGATTACAAAAGTGCTGGTTAGTGCTGGTGTTTTTAACATACAGCTCTGGAAAAAAAAATAAAAGACCACTACAAAATGATCACTTTCTCTGATTTTACCAGGTATATGTTTGAGTAAAATGAACATTTTTGTTTTGTTCTCCAAACTACCGACAACATTTCTCCCAAACTCCAAATAAAAATATTGTTATTTATGGCATGTATTTGCAGAACACGACACATGGTCAAAATAACAAAAAGATGCAGGTGTTTTCAGACCTCAAATAATGCAATGAAAACGAGTTCATAGTCATTTCTAACCAACACAATACTAATGTTGTAACTTGGGAAAAGTTCAGACATTAATATTTCGTGGAATAACCCTGATTTTCAGCGACAGCTTTCATGTGTCTTGGCTCTCCTCCATTACTGTTGGAGGACTTTATGCAGCTCCTGGCAGAGAAATTCAAGAAGTTCAGTGATCTTCCATGGCTTGTGACCACCCATGTTCCTCCAGAAGTTTTCAAAGTGGGTTTAGGTCTGGAGATTGGACTGGCCATGACAGGGTCTTCATCTGGTGGTCCGTCATCCACACCTTTATGGACCTAGCTGAGGCCAGGAGCATTGTCCTGATAGAAGAACCAGGCCTCAGAGTTTGGGAACATTGTCAGAGCAGAAGTCCAGTAGTTTTCAATAATCCTATTGCAAGAAGATAGTGATGGCCACAGTAGTGGTGTTTATACTTCTCCTTCTTAAATAAAACATGGATCAGGTGTTTATTCAGTAGAATAAGGGGTGCTTGTGTTGGAATTCAACAGACACAGGACTGGAATGGCTGTCATACACACAGACATGCTGATTTCACAGGAAATTGCAGTGGTCTCTTAATTTTTCCAGAGCTGCATATGATGGTGTGTAATCACACATATATGTTGGTTTATTTATAATTATACAGTGAATTTATAAATGTTCCACTTGACAGAACCTGAAAAGTGAATGTACTGCAATATGCAGACACTGTTTTGAGGTAGATCTGGTAGCTCTGAGAAAAACATTCCTTTTGAATAAAACCTATTCTCTCATTAAATTCTCAGAATTTCACATTTTGACTGTATATTAATACAACCAAGAAACACTTTGACTTAATTTTTTAGTGACTGAAATTTGGTAAAGCCAAACTACTTTTATTGGAAGTATTTTACTTATAGACCAGTGTAATCTTACAAATGACATGTTTTCCAAATGCAGAACTGAAAGTACATATGAGAACATAAGTACACAATTTGATCACACATATTCTAAAATATAATTTTTAATCGATCTTTTTATTTTATCTTATTTTAAGGACATTTCATATTCATAAACATGAATTATTAAAGATTAAAAAAAAACATTTTTCATGTGTGAATTCAAAATGTATTTTAATTCATATCCATGGAAATTTACCACGAATTCTTTAAAATGTAATGATTACACCTCTTCCAGTGCTGTCTTTTTTTTTTTTTTTTTTTTTTTTTTTTTATTTTGTATATTGTCTGTTGCCTGTTAGGTTTGATTGTACTGTGGCTAGCTTTGGCTTCAAACTGTCAATAATTCCTAACAGCAGGTAAAAGTAAAGTTCTGTTTAATACCACGCACCTGCTGTGTCTCTGTTTCTTACTACACACGTTTTGTTTTGTTTTTGTTTTTTTTTAATTATTATTATTTTATTATTATCACATGCATTCCCTCTACTGTCCATTCGAAGACGCTGTGCACTGATCTTCCTCCTCTGCATTTCGGATCCGTCACCACCAGATGTCTCTCTCCACTAAGCCACTGCGGGGGAAGCCTTGAGTTAATGTCTGTGATAAAATACCCGCAGAAACAGGGCTTGGTTCTGTCAGACTTTATCCTCATAAAAGCCCAGGCTGCCATTGGAGAGTCCGTTGGCAGGAGCGCACAGGACGCAGACGCAGGAGCTATCGAAGGAAACCAGTATCCATCACTTTCAGCTGATGTAACCAGACAGCGTATGTTGGAGTCAGTTATTTTAGAATAGCAACTTCGTGATAAAGACACACAAAAGGAGGAGAGAAAATGGGACATACCGCAATACCTATATTAATGGCTGTATTGTCCTATTGCGTGTGGGAGAACGTCGAGGTAAGAACAAGAATTATCCAAAACGATTGCGCATTACAATTTCGCTGCATATTTTTCCCTGAATATCGACATGACTTTGGGACTGTGCTGTATTTTTTTTTTATTCATCTCGACATCATATATGACAACAATTTCGCTCTTATCTCCATATTGCTGACACGTACTCTTATCTAGGGCAGGTTTAATTTGCAAATGCATCCTCGAGCAATGTCCTGTGTCAACAAGAGTAATGGCACACAACGTCCACAAAAATGCAGTGATAGTAAAAGGATCTGAAATGCAAATGCTGTAATCAGATATGAATGGAAGTTCACACGGGACATAAATATAATAGACTTCCCTGGTAGTTGGTTTACATTTTGGTCGCTGCGTCAAGTCTGGGCCTGTATCTGATATGAGAAATGTTATACAGGCCTTTGCCCTGTAAAAAATAAATAAATAAATAAATAAATAAAAATACAATAAATAAATAATAATAACGGAGATCATTTCCTTGATTGCATCCCATCTGGGTTTATTTATCAGAGGTAGAAATCAGCTTGCATCCATCCTTATGAAGAGTTGTAGTGCTCTTGAGCAGGATGGACTCATGCAAATTCAGTTACTGTCCTCTGTCCCATTTGGTGTGTATGGGAGTCACTGAATAGAGCACAGAATTGTCCCACTAAAAGGGGTTTAGGAATCAATGTCAAACATCAATATCTACTTAGTGAATTATCCTTGATTATTGATGTACTTTTGCATATTAATGTGTAAATGTTTGAGGATAAGCTGTACTGTTTGGGCTGTTTTGCCAATCAAGAGGGGTGACTTTGATATATCATTGGCCATAGGTGAGTGTGATACAGTGCGTACTAATGAGAGATATGGGGTCATCCTATTGGCATTTCTCTTCATCGATAGCTAGAGAAGAGATAGTGAAAGTCTCTTGCACAGAGACAGATCAATGGGCCACCAGCTCCTCCTGCCTCACCACATCTCATCACGACTTACAGCAGACTCATAGTTTGATGCTTGATTTCTCAATAACTCTTTTTCACTGCTATGAATTAAGGCTGGAGTGTGTGCACTTGTGTGTGGAAGCTGGGTGGTGTTAGTGGTGTATGTGTGAGTGTGTGTGCAGGGAATAAAAAAGAGGAGGAGGGTGGAGGATGAGTCATAACGTCCCAGCTGGAGATGTGGTTCAGGTCAAACGCACTTTTCTTTTCCACCTGGAAGTGAGAGTGAATGAACGTGCTCCTGAAATCTGTTCGATAAACTGAACAGACTATAGAACATCTTCGCTGTTGGTTCAGAATCTTCCCAAGTTCCTAAGAGGATTTGTGAGATGTTTATTTATTAGCCATCTTCCTCAGCGAGTCCTCTACAGTCATAAAGCCTCTCCTTTCATTCTGAAATAATTTAACTTCTCTAAGAGCCTTAGTGGGATTACTGTTATGGTGAGGAATGGGCTTTAGCTTCGTATAAGGAGACCTGCCCATGAAGGTTTACACTGAAGATTACACCACAAGAGGGTTGGCTGGCTGGATTACTGTGTGGTATTAGTCCTAATAAAACTGTCAGCATCCTTTAATTCACTCATAATTTATTTCACTGAGTTACAAATTGAGCACATTTTTTGATTATGCTCTCATTGTGTAATATTGAAATTTGTTGGTACATTGGCTTCATAGCTACTCAGAGACTTAATCAAACAGACATTTAGAACAAATCTCAGCTCTAATAAAAAATTCTGCATAGTCATGTGTTCCTATTTTGACTGAATAGAAGAAGCATTTGATATGGCATGTACTGCAATTCAAAAATAATGTAACTTACTTAAGTTTTCCAGGCATCTTTGTTGTCTAGAGGTTGACCAGTATGTTTTTTCTAAGGCTAATGCTAGTTTAAAAAAATTTCATCAGCCGATGGCTGATATCTACAGCCGATTTCTGAGGCCAATATTTGAGGCCGATTTTTTTTTTTTGTAAAGCACATTGACCGTAAAATACAATTGAAACAGATAATTAAGATTTTTATGCAGCAATATAAATGAAATACACATACACATAGTACTCTTTTAACATTTATTGAACTTCAAGTGTTGCCCATACAGGTGCCTGATCAAATAACTTATAACATTTTTTTACTACTGATCTAATATCAGCTTTCAAAAAAAAATTAAGGCAGATGGCTGATATTGAAAAAAATCTATTGATCTACCTCTATTCAGCTCAGTAGTATCCAAAGCATTTTGCTGATTGACGTACATGGTGCTGCTTGTTTTGACACAAAAGATGACCCTTAGAGGAACCTGTAAACTTTTGGTATTAATAGTGTTGAAAAAGCAAAGACAACATTTTTTTTTTGTGTGTGTTTTGTGTGTCATTAGCAATGAGAGAAGACCTATGTGTGGTGCATGTGGTCCTTGAATTTTACAGTAATGATGATTATGAACATTTCTGAACAAACCCGATGCATTTAATGAAACCTCCCTTGTTGCGTAAAATAAGATAATTATATACAGATCACACTGAAGTAATCCAAAGATATTTTTGTGCAGTTATGTTTGTTTTGATTAATCAGTAAATTAATAGAATAGCTGTTTGATCTCTAGAGACTATAAAAGCAAAGTTACAGAGGTATGTGGTAAAGGGTTTAGCAAAGTGTCACACAGCTGACAAATGAAAATGGTATTTAATTGTTATATGGCCTCAGTTCTTAAACATGAAATAATCCGATTTTGTATGTACTCAGTCATAACAAAAACAGTCAGACAGCATCAGGGATCTCAGTATTTGCTGCAACAGATCCTTCACACAGAAAAATCTGATTTGAAGAGAGCAATTGTCCCACGCCTGCACTTGTGTGTAGCAATTTTTGACAAAAAATGTGGCTGAGAGACTACAGGTATGCTCAGCTGTCCTAAACCTGTTAGGTATTTATCAAGAAAAATGTCTGCCAAGCCTCTGCTCACTCCAGTTCAGACTTCTGAAGAAAAGTAGTGGCAGACCCTCAAACAAACCTATCCTCAGGATTCAGGAAATTACAGAAGCTCTTGTGAAGCATAACACACAAAGGGAGGAAAAGGGGGGCTGAGGAGGGGGTTGTAATGTGAAGGATATAGTGGAGGCATAGGAAATATGTTAGGAGATGACTGAGGTTTAAATAGAAATGGTGAGTCACGAAGCCACTGTGTAACCGTCCACTACTTCCCTCTTCCATCGTACACGACTACCAGCAGCAACATTAGGCCTTGTGCTGGAACACAGCCATACAGATCCACCTCCCACCCCCATCTGCCTTTCAGTGCTGTAACAAGCGGATTTGTTTAAAAAAAAAAAAAAAAAGAATGGAAGGAAAAATGATAAAGACAGCTAGATCTCTCTCTCTCTCTATGTCACACACACACACACATACACACACACATACACTCCCCTTTCACTCACTTAATTAATTTTAGAGCGAGGAGATAATCGGGTTCCACTAATGGATTCCTGTGTGCTTGCTTTTCTCTGCCATGTTCGTGTGCCAGTGGCCATAAAGTGTACCATTTTATTGTACCACATGTTTCTTCTCCTTTGTATCTTGCTTCCTCTCTGAGTTTTTAAAGTGTAGCATGAGGAGGACCTGGAATAAATTCGCAGAATCATTGTGAAATGAGACCTATGCTGTACTGGAGGAAACTGGAGTTCTGGGAATGTGCTTCAGCAATTGAGCTGTTACCAGCGGTGACAAAGTAATGAATGGCATTAATGTACCCTTTGGGCCACTCCTGTTATCGACAACGCTGAAACTGTGCCGTGGTTGAGGGGGTTATGGAAGGTTTAATTTCCTCTGTTGCTGCCAGTAGTTTAGAAAGTCTGAGATGAAACCTATACGTTTGTGTTTGTGACTCAAGGCAATGAGCTTATCCAGCTTTTTTGCAGAAAACAGACGATGATTGCACATTTGCAAATATGCTCCTGATGGGTTCAAAGAAGCTCTGCCAAATTCTGGTTAAGAATCTTGTCTTTTGGCCCTTCTTAAATATATTTCAAATTACAGGTACCAGTTGGGAAGAGAGTAATTCCCTAACTTTTGGGTGTTTAATAATGTTAGCTTGCAAAGCACTTCTGATCATTTTTATAGCCTGTTGTGCATAAACTGATGCACTGTAGCATCTGATAAGTTCATTTCTTCAGGTGTCCCAGGCTGAACAGCAGGCTGTTTGTAGATGCAATATCACAATAACCATCACAATATTTATTTCCATCCATTGTTGCATTTTATTTATTTATTTATTTTGCCAAGAGCTTGTATTGATGATAGCGAGTAGGACCACTACTTTACGTCTTCTCCAGCACATCCCAAAGATTCTCAGTGGGATTTAGGTCTGGAGCAGCTAATGTGTGAAAAGCCATGCTCCTTGAACTGCCCTTTCATACACCTGATGAGTCAGATGAATCCTGCCATTGCATTGGAAAATGCCTGTGTCATCATGGAAGAAAAATCCATTCATGTTAATGACAAACTTGGTCATTCAGTATCTTCAGTTTTTTGGCACATCATGTTGCTGAAGCTAGACCTGAACAGGATTAGTTTGGTCTCATTAGACCACATGATCATTTTCAGTCACACCGCTGTCGAATCTTGATGGTTGTTTAAGAAATGAGAAGCTCCTCACAGCATCATTTAGGTTTAAAGAATGTGATGCAGTTGAAACATAGTAATCACTGTAGTCATATCTATCTATCTATCTATCTATCTATCTATCTATCTATCTATCTATCTATCTATCTATCTATCTATCTATCTATATAGATAGAGATAGAGAGAGATAGAGATAGATAGAGATAGAGATATATATAATTTATTTTTTTTTTTGCTGCACAGTATACTGGATATGAATCATAGAGTTAAGAATGCATAAATAGTGAAATTACTGGTGTTCACAACAACAGTCTGGCTAATAATTGTCATCTCTCAGCCTGTCATCATACTGTCTTTGAATTAGCACAAGTTTGATTATTACAGTTTATGAAACATCCCTTAATAAAAGACAAGCAGATAAACAGCTACTGTATTGGTGAAAATCATCTTATTCGGTGCTAGACTGTGGGAAGTCAACAAGACTGATACTGATGATATATTCAGCCAACATGTTGGTGCATCCTGACTTCGCTTACAAACACTACTTTGCCTTTTATCATGCTTACATTGAATATCAAATACAGCACATAGCTGCTATTTATCTGTGAAGGCTAAGTTGAGTGAGTGGGTGAGTTTTTGCACATTGCATAAGATTGTCAGTGTCACCTAGAGGGGTTGAGATACTAATAACCATCATGATCATTTACTGGTCTAGCTCCTCTTCAGAGTCTTGCAGGGCAGAGATATCGCTGCAGCCCAAGGTCCTCACCCTTCATATAACCGCATCAGTAAGCCCTAATGGGTCTGATTTCTGTAGAAAATTTAATACCGGGGCAAAGCATGATGTTTAGTCCTGCCACAGCCAGTGGGAGGATTCAGAGGAGACCCGTCAAAAACATCTGCAGTGTGGTGATAACACTTGTCCTCCATGTTCAGGAGGAAAGTGGTGTGAGTGCAGTGAAAGAGATTGAGAGCTGGTAGAGAGTGGGGATTGCCCTGGCACAGTGGATGATTTGAGAAACAGAGAGCATGAGGGTGTAGGAGGAGAGAGAGTGTGTAAGTGATGAAGAGCATCTAGAATTTTATGTGGGTTGCAGGGTGGAGTGCATGCTAATGGAGGGACCCAGCCCTGTTGCAACTCATCTCGAGCAGCGGGAAAGGCAGCAAGATCCATCTCTGTCATGTGTATGTATTCACAGGTGGCCTTGAAATGAGACAAAGAGGGGAACAGGCAAGTAAAACCCTGTGGTCAAAGCCCCGAGTTGTTTGAAAGCAGGGCTGCAAAATCTAATTTCCTAAACGGCCCTGGCTGCAGGGTTTAAGAGTGTGTGTGGGGAGGGGGGCTGGGTCCACTGAGACTGATCAGACCAATATTAACATTCAGGAACAACATTGTGGATGCTGTTATGGAGGGAAACGGATGTGTTTTTTAGATTGTTCGCACTCTGCCTCCAACACACCGCTTCTTCAAAACTGCTCATTCTTGAAATCCAAATGCACTGATGGGTAGAAATCACTGTGTTCTCACATACACAAAATGAGGTCACTCCCTTCACTCAAAGATAACTTAGATGTACACTGACACACACATTCACCACACACTTGCTGCTTTATAAAGATGGCATGCTGCAGAAGCTGCATTAATTATTGAAGGCCACGGAAAGGTCTGGGCTCTTGCTATGTCGGCTGGGCTTCAGCATTTGTCACGCAGCCTTTAAACGCTCCACCAGCAGCCCTGTCTTCATTCTACCTGGTTTTTAAGTGCCCCCCC
>JAPQRP010000010.1:12484962-12505223 GCA_037367295.1 Apogon hyalosoma | reverse complement strand
TCTACTTCACAATTGTATGCCACTTTGTGTTGGTCTTTCTCATAAAATTCCAATAAAATATATTTATGTTTGTGGTCGTAACGTGACAAAATGTGGAAAAGTTCAAGGGGTATGAATACTTTTGCAAGCCAATGTAATTTGAGAAAGACTGTTAAATCTGAATCCCCACCAGACTTTGAATACGAAGACATCAGCAGTATCTCATGTCTCATGGTGGAAGTCTCTGGTCCGGATAGTCCAGTTTTGATTCATCATCCATGGTCACCGAAAAACATCAAGGCAAAGGTGGCCAAGGCAGGAGACGTGGACGAGAAAGAAATGACAGAGAACAGCATTTTGATCTCCAGCAGCAACAGCCTGGAGGGTACCAGCAACAACAATTCCCAAACCAAATGGGCTGTGAGACACCTACACCTACACCTCTCTATCTCCTCCCCTCCCCCTCCCCTAGAGCAGAGGTCATACACATGCTTACTAACCCATATACTGCATCTGCACATCAGCTGTCTATACTGATGTCACACACCTACGCCAAGTACACACTAGCATGTTTTACAGTTGCCAATGATATCTTTAGTTTTTTTAATGGTAAACAACTTCCTTTCATGGTAGTCAGGAGCTACAAACTTGGTTTTATCAGGAACAGTGGGTTTTACCCCAACCAAATTACCTGATAAACCCATCCTTTCCAAAGTAGCCAGTAGTGAAACAGTCAGAGTATTTCACTAACCCAATGTTCTGCTCACTGTCCGATGCATGTGTTTTTTTACACATTCATTTTTGTTTTCAAAGGCATGCCCCCCCCCCTTTTTTTTTTTAAAATCTCCTGGCCGGAGATCTTATGGTTAAACTGGGTATCTCTATGTCAACGATGGGCAACGATCCCGCAACCTCACTGATACATCACCAGTCTCACACTTATACATATGAGTGGCTCTCGTTGAATTCGGTCCTAAATCTCAGTTTGACACACCTAGTAGGAGTGCTGCCACCAAAAACCTTAGACTACATGCCACCAAACTGGATTACATTGCACCTCTCATGTTTCGCCTGGCTCAGATCCCGAATAGTTGACTTCAGGATCCAACCTTAACCCCCACCTACCTTGTGTGGTCTGACACTACCTGTTTCTGTCCCGTTCAACTCACACCTGATCTTCTGCCATTTTTCACTATGATACAATCAACTCTTCACATATTTCTTGCATGTTCTCACTCACAGCGCTGGCAGGATTTAGGTCCTAACAGCACGCCAAGCCTTTTTGACCACGGATCATCAGCCCTCACCATCAGTTTCCGTTCCTCCAAATTCCAATGTGCTCTATTCTCCCAAGAATATTCTACCGCACAGCCTATTCAGAGGTCTTCATTACCAAGAACAAAGTTCAAGTCACCACAGAAACAAAATGATGCACTTATTATTTCCCCTTCCTAGCTTCACACGTGCCTGATTTTGATCTTGAACTGATTCCTGATATGCTTTGGGCCTCACATAAGTACAGTGTAGGTCTGATTAAAAAATTGCCCTCCAGTCCATATTGTATCTAAAATCTGATTATCGCCCACTTTGTTTTCAGTATCCTCTTAGACAGGAAGCCATCGTTGGTATTACACTAGTCTTTGACTCTTTCCTTTGCACTGGAGTCATTGTACCCGCCCCCATCTCACCTGTCTGCTCACCCATTTTTCCTGTAATGAAAATCAGAGAAGTGGTCCCTTTGAGTGGAAATTCCCATGTGTTATTACTGCTTTTTAAGAGCTCTGTTGTGTTGTGTCATGGCTGTGATAAATGTTCATAAATGTTTGCATTGTATGTTTTGTGGCTTTGGTGTTCTTGTTGTGTGAGTGAGGTACTGGTACAAGTATTTGTGTGGATTTTGGACATTGGCTCAACTTGGGATGATGCATATCCCAGGGTTGCCTGAGTGATGCTTAAGGTTTTGTGAAAATAGTGTTTGTAAATGTAAAGTGTAAAGTAAACTGATCAGCTGATTCATTTAAGTGTACTTCATACTTGATAAAGCAAATATATGCAAAAAGGATACAGTAAAGGAAAACGTGAGTCTAAATTTTGTTGTGAAAGTGTAAAGACACTGATGGGCCTAAATGTTTATAGTAGTGTATTTTCTTAATATTTTCTTACTTAAGATTTGTGTTTTGTGACTGTGACACCTGCTTAGATGTGAATAATTGTGATTTGGTTATAACACTACGACGACATGATGAACTTCCTCCACAGATCCCATGTCTCTTGGAAATGCTGAGGCGGAAAGGGCCGCAAAAGACACCTCCTCCCCTCCTCTCACTCTCACTCACACACATACCACCCATACCTCCTCCCCCTTCCACCTCCCCTCTTGACTCGCTCTTGTCTCTCCAAATGTTTTCTTCTCTTTCTGATAGGTCAGCCTGGAAAGCTGTCGGTGCCTCCCTCCATGATGATGGTGTCTGGCATTCCCCTGTTGGCCTCCCCTCCATTTCTTTCCCCCTTTTCCAAAACGTACCCATGGGCGTGACCATGGGTCTGACAGAGGGATGGTTAAAGCACTAAAACCATACTGATGCACTGTAGAGTTCATTAATTTTGCTGATCATTTTTGCCAAAAAAAATGCATGATGTGTGCCACTAACAATATCTACAAAACTAGCAAACAGGTACAAACTGCACGTCCATCACCAGACAGCCCATTTCATCCTATCATGATAGAAAATGGCATCCTTAAACAAAAACTGGCTAAAATCTGTGAAGAAACTGGTCTCCCCTGGACTAAAGGTCTCCCCATTGCTTTGATGTACATGGACATGTACATGCACATGCGAAACTGTGACAGACAGACATCTCAGCCCCTTTGAGATTCTGTTTGCTATACCTCCTCGTTTGGGGTTCTCCCTCCAAAGCTCCAAACCTCTTCCCACTTCTCATTTCGAACATGATATGCTCTCTTGTGCTGCTTTCTCTTCCAACCTCAAATAGATCTCTCAACAGGTAGCTGTGGCCCTCCCCATTTGAGCTACAGGTCCCCTGTGTACCCTCCAGCCCGATGACTGGATCCTCTTCAAGAACCTATGATGTAAATCTTGGAGATCCAAGATGTGTTAAGATCACAGAACAACCCACATGGATCCACACCACCCATTGAAAGAAGGTTCCCAATCCAGACAATCTAATACAACAGGTCCCATCGCAGATGCCCTCTCCAATCGACAACTACTGGAGTGCCAAGCCACCACCTAACGTTGTAGAGCTGATGACACCTTGCGTTATACACCCACACCCTCAAGGCTCACTGGCTGAAACCTAATGATGATAACGACCCCAATGACGGCTCACACAGACTATCCTTTGCCTGGTCACTGGCGAGTGACTGAAGATCCCCTGCCCCACATGTACACTGATTCCTTGGATAATACCTGACTGACAGGAAGGACACTCATTCCCCTGTGAGACACGGTGACACAGAGAAAAACCCCAATCGACGTGACAATCCTGAGCTAAGCAAAGAGACTCATTGCTATATTGTTGGTGCTGCCTTTGTCCTCTCCACCATTATCAGTCTGCTTATTTGGGTTTTCTTTGATCATACATTTGATGTTTTCATGAAAGACTTATGATGTGATTGATGTTTAATTCTGTGAAGGTCATACCATATGTTATTGTTACTATATCTGACTTTTTTTTTTTTACTATTTTATACTAACATTGTTATAATAGATGATATTTTTGTGTGTTTTTCTTTCCTGTTTAGTTGATCATGATCAAAAGGAGAGAATATAAATACTGATTTTAATACCTCTGATTTTACATTACATACTGATTGAACATTTGCTGTCAGTCAGTTCCTCAATTCTGCATTTTGTAAGCTACTTTAACTCCAACGATACCACAAGGTACTGCAAGAACTTTCAGGGCATGAGCTCTTAATTTTGGAATTCAGCAACAAAGGGCAACTTCTCAAACTTCCCAGGATAACTCCAAGGTCTTACATTCTGTCTGTGTTCATCTGATATTATTTCTTCTGCTTAGCGACAGCATATTAACCAATCACATGCAAAACTTAGTGCAGGCTACCATAAGTTAGACTGATTTCCTGGATAGGTCAGAACTAACTCTGAGAGAAGGTGAAGCTTCGTTTGTCAGTTTCTCACTTGTGCACAATAAAGGAAGGCCTGATTGACAATCAATCCATTCTCCACAAATTTTTTTGTCGTTTACGCCTCCACAACAATATTAACCCTGATCCACACTCAAATATAGTAGGTGACAGCAATGTACACAGATGCCACCCTGTGTAAACCAGAAACAAGGAAAGGAAGAAAATGAAGAAAATCCACCCTGAGCAAATGATGAAACAAAGCAGTGCAACATGGTGAACTGTGTCAAAAAAAACCAAAAAACAAAACTGTCTAGATATGAGCAACTCATTCTCAGGTAACAGAAACAATATATACATTAATGAAAACATATTATTGATATTATATTACACTTCTGCAAGTAGCAAGTAAATAATACTTTACTTATTTAGCACTTTTCAAACAAAGTTACAAACACATTCACAACATAAATACAGTATGAAATAAATAAGTTTGATCTTTCACTATAAAATTCCAGACATACTTAAAACCCAGAAATAAAATCCTAAGGCATATACATAGTTATAGTCAGATAATATAAAAGTGGGTTTTAAGATGACTCATACAAATCCCAATTGATTCTGAAAGCCTAATTTCTTTAGGCAATTAGATTCTCTGAAATCCCCCTAAATCCTACACACTGGACTGCAGACTCCTATATCCCCAGAAAAATAGCTATATCAAATCAAGAGTCTAAAATGTACACACCTTAGAAAAAAGGAGGTCAAGCTCCACTGCATTCATCTCTTCTTTGGTCCAAAGTTTGGGAATTATGGCCTGAACCTGTAGAATGAAAGGTCTTTATATAAAAGTGTTAACATAAGAACAAAAAACACAGAACTATTCATAGCTGACTCATGTTACCTTTTTCATAACAAGCTTTAAAGACTTCTTATCTGTCCACTTCTGTTCATGAAGCTTTGACTTGAAAGAGGAGAAAATATTTTGGATCATCTCCTCTGCCTGTTGAGAAAAGATGGTATTGAAAGCTCCTCATATTAGCCATTTAAGTCTAAATTCTCTAATGGATTCACAATATAGTGCCATCATAATGTCTTGTCACCTCTGTGTGTGCTGTCGTTTCACTGAGAAGGTGTGTGAGAACTGAACCAAATCCTCTTTCAGTCTCCATCACACAGCTTTTCCAACGAGGAACGACCTGGTAATGATCCCCACAATGAAGAGATGACTCAAATGAAACAGCTCACAAGTGTATTTTTTTTTTTTTTTTTTTTTTTTTTTTTTAAAGAAAACAATTAAGTGGTGACTCACCCCCTCATTGTTACCCAGAGCCACTGACAAATTCCTTAATGTTTCAGAAAATCTGGAGTCAAGGGCAGGCATCAAGGTGTGCAGCAGATTGAAGATCATGTAGGTATGAAGTGTACCTCTGAGTAAAGTCAAATGTGGCAGGAAAAGGTCAAGAAATAGAAAAAGAAATGGTCTATGGAGGGTTGACTATGGGATGTTTCATGTCACTTACAGTACCTGGCGCTCAGCCATTTGCCAACAGTACGGGACATTTGTGTGATGTATGGCAAATTATGTAGGAGGACATGATCATCTTCAGAAAGAGACAGTGGATGAAAAGCATCCCGCAGACAGCCCAGCCAGTCAATCAGGGGGGCCTGACTCTGTTGGCACATTAAATGTAAGTAAACATGCTATTACAGTGAATCTACTTTCAGTGTGCATGCTGCGGCAACCTCCTGTTTCTGTACCTGCAGCTCTTTGATGGTCATGCGCTGATAAAGCTGCCCTTTCGACAGGCGGTAGTGCAGAGGTGCAGCAGCCACAGCAAGTTCAGATGACAAAGAGATGAACATGCCCACATGGATTGCAGCGCTACTGGACGGAGCCCCAAGTAGGTCCAGGTACCTCTGACATGATGCCAAGAACAGACGAAGTGTCTTAATTGAAGAAAAGACAACGTATGAAATAAACTGAGGGATGTTAATCATAAAAATATTTTGTATCAGTAAATGACTGGAGAGGTCATGAACCTCAGTTTTAAATTGAGATTTTTCTATTTTGCTGTTCCATTCAATTGGGATCAGGAAGTCTGGCTGATCAATCTGTTGACAGAGAAACTTAAGTTAAGCAGTGTGATGAAGCCCTGTTTTATCAGGGCAATACTTTGAGCATGATTTTTAGAAACTGTGTTAGTGAACACTGGCCTGAATGTATCTTCTGTTTGTTCCACCACCGATTTCCTTTGGGTCTTTGCCTACATAGAGGTTGAAGAAGGGAAAGGTGGCGTAGTCTCTCATTAACAGGCCCAGGGTGGAGTTAAAATCAGGCTGGTTCCACTGACCTGACACTGCCCATCCTCCCAGCTGCAAATGCAGAAAAATACAGATTAAAAACAACACAAATAAAAGAGCAGGTCAAAAAACACATGAACAGATTCTTAAACAAGTTGCTCCTTCAAATAATGCATTTATGTGATGGATTGTTAAATTAATAAACAAATAATGACTTTGTTGTCCTTAACCTACCCAGAGGAAATCTAGGTACAAACAGACTTTGATGTGTGGTTTTATATTACAAGAATATTTACTAATCTCACATTTTGAATGAGTGTGAGGAAGGGCTCTTCTCTAGCCGCCTCTATGGATCTGATGTCCAAACACGAACGGTAGAATCCTTTGGCCTTCTGCTCTGCTGAACCATCTGGGCCACTGTTGGATTCTGACAGACACAAATAAACAAAGCAATAATACACTCCAGCCTCTTTGTTAGCGTCTTCATTTCAACTGCTCATTAATGTAGATATCTAATAGGCCAATCACATGACAGCAACACAATGCATTTAGGCAGGTAGACATAGTCAAAGCGATCTGCTGAAGTTCAGACTGAGCAGAAAGGTGATTTAAGTGACTTTGAATGTGATATGGTTGCTGGTGCTGGGTGGCCTAGTCTGAATATTTTAGAAAGTGCTTAAACAATGGTGTTTACTGTCAACAACCATCTGAAGGGTTTACAGAGAACTGTCTGAAGAACAGTGGCAGGAGAATGGCCAGGCTGGTTTGAGCTGATAACAGAAAGGTAACAGTAACTCAACAAGATTTTCCTACATTTCCTGAAGGAAAAGTACCCGTGTGCTTGGCTCTTGCCAGATCGGTGAACTTGCGGCTAGGTGTGACGTAAAAGCAAGAAATAGCTCCCATTCACTTCATATGCTGAATCTTTTCGTCAGTGTTTGTGGACTGATGTCACCACAGACTTTCTGTAGACCTGTTTTCAGATGAGAAGCCTCCCATAGTCTGTGTCAGTCCTGTTAAAGCACTGTTTAAATAGGCTCCTTTAATTGAATAGATCCATGTGTCTGTGTATGTGATCCCAGCTGAGCTCATTCAGTTCATAGAGAGAATTTATGGGAACGTTTTGAGCTGCATTATATTTATTTTTTTAAATATGTTTATTTTTATTGTATTCATTATTTATTATTTCCATTTATTTATTTTTAATTTTACTGTAGCTGTATTTTTTCATCTTTTTATTTTTGTTGTGGAGCCTTAATTATCTTAATTATCTGCAGCTGTGCCACACAGACCACAGGCGCTGTTACCATGACAACAAACAGTGCAGGTAGTGAAGACACAGACATGCTCAGTCATGCTCTGAAAAGCTGTGAAAGTGCTCCCGAACTCCTGCAAATTATGGGAAAACCGCAAATGATAGGTGAAAACTATCGTTATCATGAGCGGCAGAAGGACCTGGGAAACATACAGATGTAGTTTTTTTGTCTGTACTGTGAGAAATGACTGACTTAGGGTGGTGTAAAAACAGTCAACTCACCAGGAGCAAGAAGATCCGTTTAGTCCAAATTTGTATTGGTTTGAATAGGAGCTGAGGAGGGAGTTGGCCCTAAACTACTGCCTGCCATTTCACTTTAAAAAGAGCTAGATCTTCAAACATGGGTTCATATGAATCCTAGGAACCGTGGCTACATTTTTGGAAAAGGTCATTCGCCTCCTATGTATCGTTTGGCTAGGAGGGTGAGTTTTTCAGAAAATTTTCAGGTAAATTTTCACTGCTTTTCCACTCTAGCTAATGACATCACCCACTGAAAAAAGGCAGATTTTGACTCAACTTAGGGGGTTTTGAAGACTCACCTATTGAAAACTGTAAACCCCATCCTCAAACCAAAGACATTCTTGGAGAGATACCAAAAATGCCTGCATTTTCAAGTTTAAATGAAGTCTGTAGGTAAAAGTATGGCAAAGCAGGAGCAGTGGGAAAAAAGGCAACTTTTTTGTTACTCCCATTGAAAATGAATAGGGTTTTTGTTTGCATTTTTGTGTGAAAACTGTAAGTGATAGCGTTATGATGTGACCACACAGATAATCTTTGGGCCAAGCCGAACATTTTTGTGTTGACAAAATCATTTTAGGACAAATCGTTTGGGAATGGTAGTCACTTGAAAATGGCCAAATTCATTTTGGATGGACATTTTTGACTGGTTTTTCACAATTTTAACAAAATCCATGCATTGGGAATGTCAATCTAAATAGATAGCACCTCTTTTGAGACCAGGCTGCACATTTTTGCGATTATATGTTTTGGTCTGTTTCCAGTGATGTGGGACACATTTTTTTCCAGAGTTTTTTATATAATAATAAGTCATAATAATAATAATAAATATGACGAACAATAGTCCCCTGTGCCTTGCATTATATGCAAGCACATGGGGAACGGAGAAATAACAGCCAAGAAGGTATGCAGAAGAGCATCTCTGAACTCATGAAACTTTGTAACTTGAAGGATTCCTACCCAAGATCTCCCTGAGATGCTGCAGCAGTGCAGTTTTTCTGTCTTTTATTTTCTCCTCTCTCAGTTGTCTGTCTTTTCTCCTGTCACTTTGTCCCCTTTGGTTCTGTGGATGTCCAGGGATGCCCTGGCCTCTTTGTCTCCCCCTCCCCCAGTCAGACCCGCATGAAAACAGGAAGTAGTCACAGGGCTGAGTGAAGGGATCCGCAGACATGGAGAGATGAGCCGAGGCCCACTGACAGGCTGGGGATAGACATGGAGCCACTACAGGAAACAATGAGACAAAAGTTAGATGAAATGTTGAGTCTTTAATTTTTCTGTCAAAGTGCTGCATCGGTTTGTCTTGCAGAAAGGATTACCAGTGTCTGCCTCCTTATTCCCTCCGCTCCTACTTGGGAGATTTCGATGAGTAAAGTAAACTAGTCCCACAATGACCGCGCATAAGCAGATCCCCACAAAGAGGAGCAGCTGCTTTCTGTGGTGAGTCCACACTGGTTTGGCCTCTCCACTGAACTGGCTTTGATCCTGGTGTTCGCTGTTGGACTCTGGCAGCTGTTGCTGAGGCAGAACACTGAGCTGGAGCTGGGATTGTTGCTGTGCCTGGTGGAGATTTTGGGTGTTTGAAGGCAATTGAGACAGAGGTTGAAGCTCAAGTCCTCTCTCAGGTTCTGGCTCTGATGATGTTTGGACTGATAACTGAGGATAATGACTAAGTAAAACAAATAAATAACAGTAATGCTTAGAGGAAGTGCATTTTGCTTTAGTAATGTGTGTTAATATGAAAATATGAATATGCAGGGTTGTAATGCTGATAGGTAACAGTAAACGCATGAAGATTTGAAAGAAAATGTATTGCATCTAACTCATTGTTACAGGTTGCATGTGGGCATGTGCGGCTAAAATGGTATGTGTTGATGGTAATCCCTGAGGAGGACAACCTTTCAAAAACTGTCTTTCACAAATATTTGAAGAAGAAAATGCAGGGCAGAATGGCATACAAACATTTAATAACTAAAGTAGTGCCAGAATGGACATTTCAGATACTTTCAATGACATTCTTCCTCTTCCCACTTATCCACAATAGTGTGTTTCCTCAGACAAATATCAATTTTGCTGTTCTTGAATATTGAGCATTCAATTTCAGATATACACTGAAGAATGAAACTCAGCAGTTGAAGTGGCAAAAATAGAAACTCTATTTTCAGATATCTTCAATGCAGTTGTTTTCAGCGACAAGGAAGAAATGCTATTCCTAAGAACAGCAATCCACATATCTATTACTGCAGTTTTGATTAACTACAATAAATTCTGACTATACACTATGAATTATAACTCCTAGTTTCACACAGTGCAGGTGCATGTATCTATATTTACACATATATCAATTAACACACACAAGTTTAAAGTTGTTAAGTGTGAAAGTGTGACTGTGTTCGGAACGTCATATTCAGTTCACTATCACAACAGCCCAGAAAGTCTTAATGGTGGTTTTTGGTGCCACAGATGCATGTCACGTCTTCCATGAACATCTCATCATTAACTATTCTAATAATAAATTCATTCCTAATGTTGCTCGTGATTCCTAACAAATATTACATTTTCTGACATTTAAGGATGCCGATTTTATCTAATAACTTAAAAAACACACAACATAACTTACCCAGAATTTATAACTGGGGCCCATTGTCTAGTAAATTCCATTTTAAGCCTTGAACAACAATGTACATTTTATTTATTTGTTCTTTTTTTTGACAAGCTCCTACCTCTAGCTCTGTTGGAGTTTCAGTCATTCTTATCGTATAGATGTGTCCCTCTGTGTTTCTCTGTTCTGTTGCATCCTCTGGCTTTTACTTTTGATGTCTGACACATGTACGCAGTCTCCTCCTGCTTTTCTTCCGTCAAACAGCTGTCATCTCAGCTCTCTATCTCTTTCCATCACTCACTTCTCTCTTCATCTGACACTGATAAAAACAACTCTACAGCCTACGTCTTAGTCTCCTCTCCAGATAATCAAGCAAAGACTACAGTTGTATTTTGGGACATTCAGTAGGATGTTTTATGGTTTGTGGATCAGATACAAACTTTCCACAGAGACTCCAGCTCTGAGACTCACTATCCATCATGTTTCCAGGATTAAAAGTCTAAGAGGATGAGGCTGGGGTGGGTAAGTTAAGGCCAAGGACATGGCTTTTTCTTATATATTGTTGAATGAGGGCAAACACTTCCTGGAAAGTAAACACTGTTAGATGCACATGCACACAAGGCAGTCGTCATTATCAGTGCAACACATGGCTGGCAACAACTGATAGAGCAGCTTTGCGTCCCTCAGGTCATGTAACAGGGTAGCACATCATTGAGAGACCAGGAGGAAACACGTTTCATTGATGTCACATGGCAGCAGGCTAAAAACAGAAAATAACAAACGTAACAGAATGTCAGATACTGTTTATACAAATGCCTAAACCTTTCATTTATTGTGTTCAAGTCTATATAAGTGTATCACTATTAGAATAAAAAAAAAGGACAACTTTTTTTTTGTCATTTTGTTTATTTATTTATTTATCTTTTGATACAGCCAAAGAGGGTGGGGTGGGGCTACTTATTGTTTTAGACATATACACATTCACACATATTAAACAGTAATTTATAAAAAAGTTATATGAAAAGACAAGGCATCCGCATTTAATACAATGGACAAAACACAAGATAACACCAGATAAATGCATTTGTGAAGGCATCATCATGTTCACAGAATCACATGGTGATAAATTTATGACCACAAAGCCAGAGCAGTTGGTGCAAAAATACAAAAAAGACATAATACTAGAGGAAATGCCACCACCACCTACATAGCTAACATGCAATGCTGAGTCAATATTGCCTTGTTTTGTTAGTAATTCTGGTTTAACTGCACCAGGCTCAATGCAAGCACAAGTAACAACAGTTTTCTTATTGAGGAATTCATTTTTGTGGCTGCAAACAAAAAGGCTCAATGCAGAAAAGAACAATGGGATTTAAAAAAAAAAACAGTGGAGAAGGCACATCGCCAGAATAAAAATAAAATCACATAGTTGTAAGCATTTATCAATGAAATACAGTACAGTAAGATAAGAACAGTATATAACCAACATGAGCAGACTAAATTACAAAACATGAGTAATGGAACAGAGCAGTGGTATTTACTGTAATAGAACAAATCAAAGCAAATCACAATACCGGCCTCAAAAACAAAAAAGATGATTAAAAAAATACAAAAGTCTCAAAACAATGACTTTCTATGTTTGTAATTAACCTAATTCTCCCCAAAAGCTTTGAAATATTTGGTCTCTATGTATAGTAATTATCTAAAGCTCAGAGCTAAAGCCTCTACTGTTCTATTATCCTGCTGTCTGAACAGGTCATTTTTGTACTTGTATACATGAAGAAACCTTACTTACTAAGAAAAATGGTCCATAAATTATATTATTTAAAGCCAGAGACTGAGAAAATGCATATCAAAACTATTATGTTCCTAGATGTGTCAGTCTGTAATGTGCAGGTGATTTAGAGTCAAACTGACACTGAAAGGGTTTTTTCCACTTCACTACAAACTGTGCAACGGTCACATAATAGGTCCTGTTTTCAGCCATGCAGCTGACATTTATAACTACTTTTTTTTTAAATTTTATTTATTTATTTTATTTTTTAGATCCAATGAACTGAATCTGTGCTTGGTAAATCTGTGCTTGACTGTTTTGTTCATGATTTGCACCCAAAAAGCATGCATCTAAAAATACTGTTAAATCCGCTCAAAGCTATTGTTTGAGAGGTAATGGCCAACTCTTGTTCTAATCTTGCCCATACGGCAATGACTCAGTAAAAAGAGCAACAAGACAATTGTATACATGCCTCCTAATGATCAAATTCACATCACAGAAGAGCAACATTCACCATTTTGTTTTTGCAGTCAAGTTATAGCCCTAGATGACTTTAAAATGCTATCGGAGTTGATTGGCTGATACACAGCATTTTCTAGGAAGGAAAGCGTCATCAGCCATGCTCACAGGCGCAATTACTGCCATGGTGTTCAACGTTTGTTATACCAACTACCAACAGCCAATCAGAGGGGTGAAATCTGAGGAATGGTCAGATAGATGGTTCCTGATACCACCCACTCATCAGAATGGTAAATAGAGCAGTCAGTAATGAAGGAGATCACTCAGTACATGGTGCTACAAACTATATAGAGACTGATGAAGAAAGGCAACTTGATATTCATCAGACTGCTCTTTTGACCAAACTTTTCTTGTGCAAGTTATGCTGAACATTTTAGCGTAAACATACAATTGGCACAGAAAAAGTTAATTCTAGCACAGAGAAAGCTAGAACAGAGATTTGAGGATAATGATTGGGAAAAGAAGTCTATTTCAATGCAGTACATTACTTCTGCACTGAAGTGGAGTGAACAAAGATGGGGGGATACTACACCATGTCTGCATGCAAACAGACCTTTTCACACAATACATTCACACTCACACCTGCGCGCACACATTAAGCCCTGTTGCAAAGGCAAAACGGCAGCTAAATGGATCCTGTGCTTTTGGATTTGGTTCATTGTTAAACTGAGTGGCAGGTGCTTCCACCAATCACTGCGCAGCCTGCTTGGCTCGCTGGGTGTGGCACTTCATACACAGGATCTTACCATCCAATGGATAGCAGCCATTTTCATCCGCTTCTATGGAGAGTGGGCGAGCACAATCCTACAACACAAAGTAAAAAAAAAACACTTCAGATTTTCATGAAACTATTTCTATTTAAAGGACTCTACTTAAGACTTCCATAAGATTATGTGCTTGTGTGAAGTTTGTTTTGGACTGATGTTAAGCTGGGAGCCAGACATCTATTGACATTAGCTGACTGCATTTTTGAGCCAGCAGCATTTCATATTGCACACTGTTTCAGTGGTAGAGCAGCGGAGAGGCATCATAGAACCGGAGAGCAAGGGTCAAGATTTACACAGAAATATGACCTGAAACTTCTACTTAGAAATCAGTGGATGTTACCATGGATGAAGGCAAACCAAACCATTCTTATCTTAACAATAGTGTTAAGACAAGAGTGCTGGATTTTTTTTTTTATTATCATTGGTAAAAAAAAAAAATTAACCCAGAATTACCTTTACATATCATCATATCATAATTCAAATAATCTGAGGAGACTTCAAATCTACCCTGGGCCTGTGCTTTGAGGTGATAGAAAATCTAACCTATGACATCCCAACTTTATCTAATCACAGGTATTTTTGGACAGGTAGGGGGTTAATACATGATTCACAGATGTAATTACCAATGGCTGATTAGATTCTGACAGATATAGCCTGAATATGACTATTACTCTACTTCATGTCTCACCATGGAATGGCGTGAAATGATGTCAGGTCAGAAGGCAAGAGCTACAGCGGATGGTGTATGCTTTCAAATCGTAGAATTTGTTTGTCCTAATTTTGGTCCTACACCTTTAAGTAATATAAAAAAAGACCAGCCCAGTATAAAACTGACTCCAATGCTAACTTCCCAACTAGCATGCCATGTAGTGTAGCTTCAGTCTTACCTCACAACGGTAACACTTGAGGTGGAAGTTTTTGTCTAGAGCCACCACTCTGACTGTCTCCTCACTGCCTGGAGCTGGAATAATGGGCTCATTACAGCTCACACACAATGGAGAGAAACGCCTGGAAAAGAAACACTGTTTAGCTGGCTGGCTGCTCAGTGATATGCTTACATATTTATGAAACACTGATAACAGGGTATTCTAATCAATTCATCAATTCAAAATTCTAATTAATCTGTTGTATCTTGTCATTTCCTATCTTCATCAAACTGAATTATTTCATCAGCAGTTAAACATCTTGCAAGTTTTGTGCTTCTGTCCCCTAGTGTCATGACTGCAGAGCAGAAAAATCTATTTTCACTGGAAATGAAAAGGAATGCAACATTTTTGTTAGGATAATCATTGAGGAATATGTAGTCAGTAGCCACCTGTGATAATCCTGGACACAATAGGGGTTGTTGTTGTCATCAGTGATGAAGGGCGCCCCCTCAAGTATGCAAGAGCAGGTGCTGCATCGGAAACAATGGGCGTGGAAACATTGGCCCACTGCCTTCAGCACACGGTCAGTGATCCTCTCCCCACATCTGGAACACACTGCCAGGGAATTCTGACAAGGAACAAAGAGAGTGAATTTAACTCAAATGCTGAGTCTAAGTTATGATTAATGTAAGCACAGAAGATGGTAGAAGTATCCGAGTCATCTTATTCATGGTGCCCATGTCAATGTAGAATTTGTATGTTACAGATCACATATGCAGAGTGAAGAATTATGACAGCAGTTGTGAGTGTGTCCTCTCACCATATAGCAGTCTTCACACTGAGGAGATCCATCCCTGTCATAGAACTGCATGCCCTGCAGGGGGCGATGGCAGCTCATGCAACAGAAGCAGTTGGAGTGGAAGAGCTTGTCCATGGCTCTCACGGCTGGTTGAGTTCGGGACAGAGCTTCACCACACTTTCCACAAACCTCTGAGATTTGGAGAGGGAAAAAAGAAGGTTTTTATAAGAGCAATAAAATAAAGATGATTCTCATTCCCATCTCCCACGGATAATTTAGTGGAAAAAAAGTGGGACTTTGTTCAGTGGAGCTCAGATGCTTACAAGGTCATTTATGTTAGGAAGGAGTGAACCACAACAGTAAACAACAGAATATTGTAAAAAAAAAAAAAAAAAAAAAAAAAAAAAAAATAAATATATATATAACTTTAAATATTTGCAAAAAAAAAAAAAAAAAAAAAAAAAAAAAAAAATATATATATATATAACTTTATATATTTGCACAAAAAACAGTCATTAAAATTTGAGGAAAACATAGCATAAACTAACTTAAGTCTATGTAGCCTTCAGTGTAAAACGTTAAAAAAATAACCAATGTAACATTTATAATCCAGCTGTTTGTATCTTTTGACCACTTCTTTCGTGTGGTATTAAGATTAGGGATGCAGCAAAACATCAGTTTAGGCTGATGTCATTCACCAATGGCAGTGGCCTTTGTTCATTTCATGTGTTTTATTAAAGGGGGTTACATGAATTGAGGCTTATTGAAAGACAGTGTGAAAACAGCTCAAAGAAAAATCTGTATTGGCATTGTCCAACTTGTTTACTTTACACACTGGTATTGACCTACAAGCTTACAATCAACACATACCTACCGTAATTTCTAGTCTATTATCTGCTACTTTTTTCACACGCTGTGTACCAGCATCTCAAACAATGATGCGGCTAATTTATGTTTCACGGGTTAATGATCGATCCGGCTATCGAAGAAGGAAATAGAGCTGCTGCACGTAAGCTTGGCATCATTGAATCGACGATGAGATGTTGGAGACAGCAGCATGAAGTGCTTATAGTCCGGTGCGGCCAATAGTCCGGAAAGTACAGTAATTGAGATGTTCAAGGTAAATACCATGGATCTACATCAATATAAAATGTATCTTATCCATGAGTGACTGTATGAATTTAATGGCTGAAGAATGTTCCTTTCCCTGTGTTAGGTGTCTACATGTGATTGTGTGTGCTTGTACCTGTGGGAGGGGAAGTGATGACAGGTGCATGTGTGTCCATGTCTTTGATGAAGTCCTTGGTCATTCTCTCCAGTTCCTCTACTTCCCTCATATTCAAAGGAATGCCTCCACCTGGTACAGACACTGGTCCAGGTGGTGAGGGCTGCATGTATATACAAACATACAAACAAAACTGTTGGAACCTACGTACATACATTATTTACATAGTTTTCTACAGCATGCTTTGCAGAACATTTCGTTATTCACGACTGAGCAGTTTGTCTCTGAAAACACTCAATATGTTAGCTATGAACTAAATTATTTGTACTTTGTGCTTTTTTACTTAAAGACTGTGTTTTAGTATGTACCGTTGATGCAGGGGGAGTTTTCATTGGCTGGTTAAAAGATGAGGCAGGAGGTGCCATCGTCTTGGGTTGTGGAGGAGGAGGTGCAGCAACAGGAGGGTTTAAGTTTGCATTCGCCTGACTGCCAAAGGGAGAGCTCTTTATGTGATTGGAAGGTGGGGCAGTGGTCATTTTGTTCAGAGGAGTGGAAGGTGCAGGAGGAGCTGCGGGAGGTGGAGGGAAAGAGCTGGTGGCTGAAGGAGGGGAAGGTTTATGAGCACTGCTGATTGGCATTTGGTTCTGGTTCAGGTTCTGGTTCAGTTTCTGTGCCAAAGATGCTGATGAAGTTGTGGGTTTCCCTGCAAAACCGGATTTAGGAGCCACAGCTGGAGCCTTGGCAAAAGGCTGAGCAGCAGAGTTTGGTGCAGAATTGTGATTGGCTTGTCGGTTCGTTCTGGCTTTGAGTTCTTCTGCCCAGGGTGCAGGAGGCGGACGGTCTCCCATCTCTGGAGGTGGGAGGAAGGAGAGGGCTGGTTTTGGGGCAGTTGGGGGAGGAGCTGCAGGTTTGGGTGCTGGTGCTGAAGAATACTGGCTTGGTAACTGTGGAGACATAAGAGCAAGCCTTGAAACAAGCTTTTTTTAAATTTTTTTTTTTTACAAACTTTAAAATAAAGAAATCAAAAAGTGTGAACTCATTGTGACACAAGTCTGGAGAAACATTTAGAATTTTCAGCACCATAAAACATTTACCACTGACCATAATTCAAAAGGAAAAAGTTAGTATCTGGTGTTTACATTAACTAAAATGCTGCAAGCAGGCATTTTTATTATACTGAACAAGGTACTTCGATTAAAGTAAACATTGGAAGGATTCCACAGTCTGCGCTTATCAGAGGTGCTTCGTCTTTCTGACATTCACTTGGCAGATTTGAGCCAACATTATTCCGCCCTGATCCAGTACCTCCCAGTTGGATAAAAACACTCTCCATTTATGGCCCTCTCACTGGGTCCCTTGCAGCACACTCTGGCTTCATCACACTCTCATGCTCTCCTCTCAGTTCTGTGTGCATCACTCTCTCTGCAAGTGTTTTCTCTCTTGGTGTGAATCACCAGATACCTCACTTTGTTTTCTCTTTCAGTCTGAAGTGCTGTGTGTGCAGTTCACTTATCATTGAGCTTTCAAGCTGAGCAGATGAGCACAGACTAATGAATCAAACCTGGCATCTTTCCGAACTATTGGAGCTGACCTACCTTTACGTTTTTTAATTTCTGTGTGACTCATTCTCTTCCCCTACATTCACCTTCCTATGAGTCAATGCCTGCTGTCATTTCGCCTCTCATCTTTAGCTCTCAGGAATACTGATGTCTTTGTAAGTGTGTCCTGGAGTGTTTGTAACAATATATTTCCAAATTTTCAGCTTTGTACCTTTGGGTTGAAAGGTCCCCTGGTCTCCATCTCAGACAGCAAGTCAGTCAGAGAGTCAAGCTGTATATCAAAGCTTGTCTGCTTCTCCATCAGTCTCTGGTGGAGGAAGATATGAGGAGCAAACAGTCACACAGATACATTTATTTAAAAATAAATTAAGTGATAACAGTAGTGTGAAGAATGAATAAAGTGGCAATGAAATGGATGGAGAAAGGTGGCTAGAGAATGAGTGTAAGTTTTACTGACAATAAACATTTTACCAACAGATCAGACTCACATATTGTAGTCAAGCCTTTATCAGATTTAGTCAAATATCGAACTATAAATTAACTGCACTCAAATACTGCAATAAATCCTTGGATGGAGAATGAAAGACTGAATGCTGAACTTAATGAAGTGACTAATGATGACCATAAAAAAATGAGCAAATATTTAATATGTTTCTTTCTCTGCAATAAAGATAGTCTTGGCCATTTAATAATTTACTATATGCTCATTCTAATTTTAAACACTTTTTAAATATCTCTTACCTAACACCAACACCATCTAATTCCACAGACTAATGAATTTGTAGCCTGACAGATAAATCGGAATTAATGCAGGCCTGCAATGAATATTTCATTGCATGTCTAAAAACTATTTCTGTGCTATAAATGGACAATAATCATGTTGAAGGCATAAAACTGGGTGAATTTCCCTAGACAAATGCTAATGTCAATTGTGGGAAAATCACAAAGACCACAGTTATATTTATTTTTAAAAAAGCATTTTCTTTCTCCCCATGGATTCACTATTGTTCTACAACAATGCCACTCACTGTCATCACTTTATATTCTATAACTCAATGCATGTACATGCAACAAAGAGGAAGAAACATGCACACAAACTGGCTTCATTTCGTATAAAGACAGTCATGACTCACCTGTGGGTTTCCAGCAGCACTGGGGATACTGGTGCCAGAAACAGGGAGTGGTGGAGGAGGTGGGGGAGGAGGGGGAGATGGGCAGGTGGGCACACAGGCAATCTCCTCAGGGGGAGCTGGGAGGGGTAGGTCATCTGCCACTGGAGGTGGAGCAGGGAAGGCGGGAGCAGGGGCATCAGAGGCAGGGGGTGTGATTTGGCATTCAGGGGGAGGGGCTGGCAAATCCTCATCCAATGGAGGAGGAGGGGGAGGTGGGAAGTCTGACAAAAATGAGGAGGGTTGAGTTATTAAAAGTTGTGACAACGGTTTCTCTGTTATCAGTTTGTATTTATAAGTCAGTCAAACTTCAGTGTCAATCATTTAAAAGGTAAAAGCTTACATTATAGTAAAAAGACAACAGAAGAATAGAAAGAATCTAGCCTCTGGAGAGATTAGTCTGAATTTGCCAATTTGAAAATAATATGATGATGTAAGTGTGAAGCTGTGTTCAGACCTGAAGTGAAGCAACCTACTTTACTCATGGTTTTACAATTTTACTTATCCAACACAATGGGAAACAGAAGATATGAACCCAAACTGTTGGTTTTGCGTGATAAGAGACAAAATGCAAATGATTGTCAATAACTGTATGATAGAACCAGCAGAAGCACAAGCAACTTATGTTCGTAAAGGCTTCTACTACAATGTACCAACTGTCCTGACACATACCCTCTGTACTCTGGATTACTGTTAGCATTTTTATTCACCTGGAACTCTGATTCATCTTTTACGACAGAATAAAACAGCGGAAACCTGGAGAAAAGTCAAACTATTGGATGACATGCTAAGGCATGAAAATATGTGTCTGTTGTATACAGAGTAGTGTTAGTTACTGAGTAACTATTAGTCACTGTGCATTAGCTCCCACTGCTATACAAGTATTCCAAAATGTCTTCTTGGGCGGCCATGGCTCAGGTGGTAGAGCAGGTCATCCAATAACCAAAGGGTTGGCGGTTCAAATCCTGCTCTGTCCCAGTCATGTGCTGTTGTGTCCTTGGGCAAGACACTTCACCCTACTTGCCTCCAGTGCTGCTA
>JAPQRP010000010.1:12462623-12484862 GCA_037367295.1 Apogon hyalosoma | reverse complement strand
TTTTTTGCTTTAAAGAAAGTAGTTTCAACCTTTTTTTTTCCTAGTTTCAACCACAACATTATGCATTGCACATAAGTCTTCACAGAAGATGTAATAAACATGTAGAAGCACAAGTGTCTTCCCGAAAAGCCACTTAATAAAATGAAGTTTTGAGGAAGGAAAGACAAGGAGAAGCCTTCATGGGGAAGTTGTCTTTTTTTTTTTTTTTTATCTGTGGCATGACTCATTTTCTCACTCCGTGCTTTTAGATGTCAAAAGTGTTTTGTTCAGTTTTTTTCCAAACACAACACAGACACTTGCTATTGTGTGATGTATTCAGTGTCTGACCAAAGCTTATGCAACTTCACTGTAACTGCTACAGCCTGTTTCAAAAGACTTTCCCAGCAAAACGAAAGCTAGAGAAATAGAAGAATTAAATAGCCATGGAGATGCAGGAGATCCCTCCAGAAAAGCAGAAAAATGAAGATAATGAAGGGGCGAGTGAGCCGATACTGGAAGTCAAAACTGAAGGTACCAGAATTTCATTTTAAGTTGAACTACAATTCATAAATTTTTGCAAACATTTCCTAAAAGTTTTGCACAGAAAAACCACTATATGTGATTTTATTTTCCTGCTTTTACATAATGTGTTGAATATTCAAACAAATGCTTGATTGCTTTTAAAACTCCATATTCCTGTCTAGATTTAAAGAAGGAAGAAACAGAAGATTACAGTGAATTGAAAAGTCCAACGGAGGACGTGTATTCAGAAGCTTTTTTTGGTGACACACAGCGTAAGAAAAAAGGTATGTTTTTATTTCATGTGTATACATGTTTCAATCAGCTGACAGTCAACATCATGCTTCTGTGTAAGTGTAAAAGACGAAAATGTTTTTGACACATCTTGTAAAATGGTTTTGCCAGGTCTTATAGTAGATAGATAAATTAATAGTGTATCTGGCATTTATATATTCGGTATTTCACCCATATAATTTTTTTTCTAAGTGACATGTATTTATTTATCAATAATATAACGGATATCTACTATATCTGTGAAATGGTTCATGCCTAGCTATTTCCCAGAAAATTAACAAAAAGTGAAAGAAAGCAGAAGCAGCTTAAAGAGTAAAAAAAAACTAACTTCAGCAAGTGAGGGAACATCATAAACTCATTTTGTTATATAGTTATTACTTGAAAATACCTCTAAGCAATGCTTTTTGTTTTGTTTTGTTTTGTTTTGTTTTGTTTTGTTTTGTTTTGTTTTGTTTTGTTTTGTTTTGGTTTGGTTTGGTTTGGTTTGGTTTGGTTTTTTTTCAGTTGTCTTGGGTCTCTTGTTTAGATATTTATTGAATTTAGGTTAAATTAATTTTAATGTTCATCTTTGCACCAGAGTAAAATTATAAAACAACTTGTTCCTCAAATGATGTTTCAAATAATGAGAATGTATAAGCAGTGGACTAGGGAGTCAGATCTTTAGAAAGCATTTCTGTCACAGACTTCAGACTTTCACAGATGCTTTGTATTAATAAACAGTTCACATGTAACTCAGTAATTACAATCACTGCTGAGATTTCATTGTTTATATAGATATAAAGGCTTTACATATAAAACTCAAAATTGCAGCTTTTATTTTATATTTACTGAATGACGGTATATGTAAATGTTTGGATTTTTGATTATTTCTTCAAATATGTGAGACTAGAGCAGTTGTTTTCCTTAACTGTGCACTGATAATGTATGAATCAAGGTCATATGAAACAGGACATGTTGGAAAATATTATGTTATACAGTGCACAGTGATAAACATCCTGTGTAAATAATTCATATCTGTTTTAAAAAGATCACAGATATGTGTAGACAGCACAGTAAAGTGTGTCAGTAAAAAGCCTGTTGTATCATTAATAATTATACAGTATAGTCCATAAATTGAGGAGAGTACTAATTTATAATTAGTTTTGTAGTTTTGTTTAGCCTGTAAAGACCCAAACAGCCACTGGTGACCAAAATTACCTACTGATCTAAACTGTTTAATACCTGTGTATCCATTAATCCTAGCAATACATGTAAACAATTGGTGTAAAATACAGTTTGTCATCTTTTCATGGTCATCAGATGTGACCCATTTGGACGTTCAGAGGCTCCGTAGTGAACGTGGAAACACCGTCATCTTCTACAACATTGATTCACCAGTAAAACCCATGAAGTTGGATCAATGACAGTGGATGGACACACTTGTTTTTATGTTTAGTTAATGATATCTTTGCAGAGAAAGTCATGTTTTCTTCATTTTCCTCTGTTTCTGTTATAATAACCCTGAACTTTAATTTGAGCTTTAATGAACATCAACATGATCAGCAAATCAAATATAGGAAAATATATGATTTACATTGAGAAAATGCAAAATAAGGAGGATAATATTACAATCAATGGTAATAAATCACTTAAGAAAGGTTAAATATAGAGAAAAAGTCATTTGGAAACTGACACAAAAGTAGCACTGGGTCTTTATGGGTTAAGTTTTTTTAATTTAAGGTTCAGAGTTAAGAGGTTAAGAGTGACTGTGAATTAATCACATATTCAACATTCTGTCAAGTTTGTTGATACAGACTTGAACAACATTTGACACAAAATCTGGTCCAGACAGACCTCGAGGAGCATTTCTATCTGTTGTTTTGGAGCAGAAAGTCCCTCACTTATCCACTGGTTCTTGAGGACAGACACAGAGATAAAAGTTTTGGCCGCTGAAGGACAAGTGGAGCTCTGTGCTCCATGAATAAATTAGGAATTATTGGATCTAAGGTTGCCATGGTGACAAGTTGAGGGGCGTCCTGAGGCTGGAGTTTAGTGCAGAGTAGTGAGTCAGTAAGCCATAGGGGTCAGAGGAGGACAGACCAAACAACCCCTCTTCAGGAATAGCAGGACACTTTTCAGCATGTACATTAAATTTTTTCACCGATATGTTGAGGATAAGACAGACGAAGCCAGTGCAAATCTGTCATCTGATTCCAAGCTATCAGTTGACTTGGAGAAGGAGAAAGGTAGGTCGCAGTGTTTTTCAAGCCTCCATTGTATCTGTGGGCTGTTATTGCTTACAAGCTGAATCTCTCGTTTCAGGAAGCCAAACTGAGGCAAACGTCGGTTTGTGGCGAGCTGCATGTTTGTGCCTCAGCATAATCTGTCTGATTCTGCTCCTCATCATCGTCATCTTTGGTGTGAAACGTGAGTATTTACAGCCATTGATCTGAATTCATGCCATGTATGTGTGCAATGTTTTTACAGTCGAAGCAGATTGTGAAAGGATTAATAGGATTTACAGTATGGAAATATGAATATGGATAAATATCAAGGGATCATAACTGGTTGGTTTGTTTCAGATGTCATAACAGCCCAGTTCCTCTGCTCATAATCCAAACAATGAGTACAGGAAAACAGAGTGTGTGTGATTGTGCAGCTGCAGCCTTAAGGCATTAAGCTCTTCTTTCAAACTCCACCCTCTCCGCTCCCTATTCTAGTCCAGACTGGATCCGCAGTCTGCTCAGATGGAGAGAAAACAACCGACAGCCACACAGTTGTTGAAAGGTGTAGCTTTGAATGGTGCCAGACTCAGTTCCCCTACATTCAACCTCGATGTAAGTGTCACACAAAGTGCACGGTACAAGTCCATCCAAGGACATGCAGTAAAAAGAAAAACATACCGCACCCTCCCAGTCACCATGTTGTAAATGATTGTTCTGCTTTCACAGCTGACCATGATGCTTTTCAGAAAAGACTCAGAGGAAGTTAGTTCATGTACAAGCTTTCTGAGAACTGAGTTATTTTAATCATTTAATTACTTGTTATCATTTCCTCATACATGGGAACATAGAGAATTATGAGTGCAGATGTACAGAGAACTAAAACTATAGAAATATCATGGATTTCTTTAGAGATTATCAGATGCATAGTAGATAATGTCAGATTTAAGTCGCTTTGGAGGATTGAATGCCCATCTGGACTGCAGTTTTATATACAGTTGTTGGCAAAAGTTTTGGGAATGACACAAGAATTGTTTTTGCAAAATTTGCTGCTTAAGTTTATTTATTTACTTATTTAAATTTTCCGAACACCTCTGAGTATTTCGATTGACAAATAAATCACATTTAAGCAAAGAATCCATTTGTGTAATTTCCAAAACTTTTGGCCATGACTGTAACTAATTTTTTTGCTTTTTGGTATTTAGTTTTCTTTTTTAAGTGTTTTGCTCCCTCTCCCATGACAACCATAGCCAATATAGAAGTATTTTAATACAAAAAAAACCTAATAGAAATATTAATATAAATGTAAATGAAACCAAAACTGTCTATTTAGATTATTGAGTTATACAAAGACTGTTCAATGTAAAGATTTAAGTCAGGAATTCAGATGTTGGAATAGATCATATAAAACGGGTTTGGTTTTTTTAATAAGTATTCTCTTTCCTTCTAGGCCGTGCGTGTAATGAGTGCCCCAAAGGCTGGTTGAGGTTCGACGACTCTTGCTTTTTCCTGTCCACGTTCAGGCTGAGTTGGAATGAGAGCCAGATGAACTGCACCAGCAGAGGAGGATTTCTGACCATCATCAGAAGCAAGAGAGTTCAGGTGTCACAAGATGACCACATACAATATACAGTGTAGTGTGACCATGCAGAAATGACAGTTTTTGGGTACATAGAGTATAGAGTAAATGCTTCTTTCTCTCTTTAGGACTTTCTAAGTGAGAAGGGGATCCTGAAATACTGGATTGGGCTGAGAGACAGTGGATCCTGGACCTGGGTCGACAACAGTCCCCTGGGACAGAGGTTCATTCCTACTGCTTTTCACTACAAATACTTACGATAAACTATTTAATCTTCTTGTGTTATCATAGTCATGGTTTCTGTATTCTTGTTTGCAGTTACTGGTCAGATGTTCCCAGTGACGGTGAGTGTGTGATGCTGAATTCTGAAAACCCAGCTGACAAGAACTGGGTTAAAGTAGGCTGTCAAAAATACGCCTACTTCATCTGCCAGCTGTAGTTCTGAACCGATAATGTGCCTTTGTGAGCTGAATATGAAGCGAATCAATCTTCTGTCAACGCACATCTACTGCATCGCAATAAACCAACCCTTCCAACTTTCACTTAAATCAGTTATAACCAGCAAAGAATAAGAATGACAATTATTTCAAGTAGCATTGTGTAGCTTTATCTGTAATTTGTCACTGCCACTGCCAGCACTAGGCAGCTGATTTTGTGCTTGTGTGACTGTATGACATGTAACTGCTGTAATTTGTCAAAAGTGAAGGCCAGTGAATTTGTTTCAAGGATTTATTGTCATATAAAAACATTCATGAAACCACTTCATATGTTGAATGTCCAAAATATTCAGGCATTTTTTGCATATATTATTGCTTCATATTATTATATTGCTTCAAAAATAATGCACTCTTTTCTATAGCATAATACTGCAGGAATAATTGCACCCTTGACTATATATAAAGACTGAAAAAGTTAAGTCTGTGTCTTGAGTGTGTGCTCATTGCAGAAGTTCAGTGTTGCATTAGTGAAGCCCTTTTCCAGTCTCTTCGTCTGTGAAGAATCTCACTCTAGACAAATTTAACATCCTGGTCGTCGTCCAGCTCGTACTGATCCATATCCAGGCCTAAAGCGCTGTGTCGGATGATCTGCCACCCGGACAGAGGCCTCCCCTTTCTCTCCTCTCTGTTTTTGGGTCTAAGTCTGGGGGTTCCTGCCCTCGATCCCTTCATTGAGTCAGACTTCTCCAAACCCTCCTTTTCCTTTTCGTCATCTTTGGAGAAAGCCTTGATGTATCGCCTCATCTTTTGTATCATGGGGTCGTTTCTGTCCTCGACACTGAAGAGATGAAGTAGGAATTTCAACAAACTGTTACTAAGATAGTTACTAGACACTCCTTATTCGCTCAAAGTTATGATATGACATGAGAAAATCTGCTCTAGTGAGTCTGAGTCGGCCAAAGAGGGGGGATAATTATAGCATTGTATCAACAAGACAGTGAGAGTTGTGCTTCTTACTCACAGCACATCATCCTTTGTGGCTGCAGGGCTTTAAGGACTAAGGTTGAGGTCAGTGGACAGACTTGTTTCTCCCTGCATGATTATTTTAAGTAAAAATAGTGCCAGGTTTAACTCCAAAGACTGCGATAAACCCAGTGCTATTACTCCTGATGTAACCGTACTTCAAATAGATGTAACTCCACCTGTTTTTTTACACACATTTCTACAATGTTGGGATAGTTTTTTGTTTGTTTTGGGTTTTTTTGAGTATATTCCTCCTTTAAAGTTATGTTATGTGAGGGTGAAGGTTTGTCTTACCGGAGATACCAGCGCTCCCTCAGACCATAGCTCTGACCGCAGACCCCAAGGCGAGGCCAAAGGCAGCGGGGAAGCCTCCTCTCCAGCATCAGAGTAGTAGCCACCACCTGTAAAGTAATAATCATTTATACAAGGTTCCCCATGGTCATGACAAAACACAATTTGAAATCAACTTTATATTTATAATCTCCTAATTCTTCTTCTTCTCCCTCTTCTTCTTTTTCTTCTTCTACTTCTTTTTCTTCTTATTATTATTCTTATTATTATTAATACATTATTATTATTTGTAGTACTAGTCATTTATTTCTGCTTTTGGCAAAGTCAAAACGGGTAATGGCTTTTCCCTCTCCTGATGCAAACAGTGACTGTAAATCTAAATTCTATTGCTCATATTTAAAAACAAACAAAAAAAAATCACAAAACAGGAACATATATGAAGATACATAACATCATAGACTATTAAAAGACAAACATTCTGAGAAAGTGAACTGACAATTGTTCAATGTGGGCCTTTTTCTAACTGTTCTCTTTAACCTTAAAGATCTACAACTATGTTTGCGATGACTTCTACAGGAAAATGTCTCTACATTTAACCTTTTCTAAGTGATATATGACCATTTATTACAATATTATTCTCAGTACTTTGTATTTTTAAGTGGAATCAGATATTTTCTAATACTTAATTTACCGACCATATACATGTTTATAAAACCTCATGGGACCAACAAAGCTCTCTTTAATATAAAAAAAATAGCATAATTTGTTAAAGTATGTAAGATTTACTGATGAATCAATGTCACAGAAGATGAGGTGGTTTTCATGTTCATTACAGAGCCTGTGGACATCTAGGTGAAGTGGAGTCCAGAGGGGAATGTCTGATGTTGCTGAGAAACTACATTTTACCTCAATTATTCAATGTATTGATATGATTAGTGGTTCAAAGGTTATTATATATCTTAGATCAGTAGATGCTTTAGGTCTCTGGCAGCTGTTGAGGTCTTTGAGGGTTAAACTATTAAGCCAAGGGGAAGTTAATGAAAAGTCTGGTTGGTGAATCATCTGATTTTCAGGGTCTGGTAGAAGATGTGAGGGGTTAAAAGTTATCTTATATTTAGCAGTCACATAATGAATTAATAAAATTAATTTTTTCTGGAGTTCATGGGTAAAATTAGAGTGATATGATACAGCGTTGTGGATTTAGTTAATAATCGGAGGAGGTGTTTTTCTACTTAAATGTGTTACCTGCGTCCTCCAGAGCTCGTCCCTTTCCTGGGCCACCCTCCAGTGTGTGTCACTCATCATGGCGATCAGCAGATTGAGCAGAAGGATGTAGGAGACGACAGAGAAAGCGCAGTGCAGCACATGGACGATGGGCGGCGTGGTGATGGTGTGGTCCACAGGCAGATCAATGAGGCCCACACTGAGCTCAAACTGGGAGAACAGGGTGATGGGGAAGGAGTGATAGGAAGGGATGGCGTCTAGCTCCTGGGTCATGTACACCATCCATAGAGCTGGAGACAAACAACGAGTCTGTGATATGAAATCTAAGTAGGGGATTTCATATTTGAAGCATTTATTTGTACAGGATATACTCACAGGTGGAAAAACCAAGGAGCACAATAAAACTCAACCACATGAACTTTGTCAGGTCTCCAAATATAATCTAGTGGGAAATGAAACATGAGGTAGGTCAGTCTGAAAATATAAACAGATCAACCTCAAACATCAGAACAACAAATGAACACATTTCTGTCTTCAACATTTGATGTTATACGTGCTTGAAAATATAGTTTTCACTTTTGATGCAGCTGTATACTTCACTACACCCCTCTGCAAACTCAGAAACAGATGATGTACTTTTCACTCCACTATGTTTGTCTGACATCTTTAGTGTCTGACAACATCAACTGAATGATGCAAAGACAGGTGCCGAGTAAGAGCCGACATCAGACCTGTTGCTGAAACATTGACTGGGTCATGCTAATGATGATATTAAAATTTTTGATCCCCTTTTTGCCCGGTGAAAAACATATATTGCCAAATCTGATCATTTTTGGACATTTACAATTTATGTGTTATTATTAATATCCTCATGTCTTATGTCAAGTATATTCTTGGAGTCTAGTCAAAAATCTAAGATTATGTAATTCTTACAGGTGGTACTGTAATATTTTAGTATTTGAAGGTGTTGGTCTCACGTCAGATGTGTTTTTTTAATCTGTTTTGTCTTGGTTTCAGACAAAGATCACACTTCTTAGAGTGCGATACCTGGTGTGTTTTCTGATTTATTTATTAACATTGTTACTATGTTTTGAACAATTTTTTATACATAAATCCTTTTGCCAATTCTTTATTATTATATTATAATATTAGTCATCTTTCCACAGGTTGCCTCATTCTGATACTTAATAGCAAAGCCAATCATCTCCTTCCTAATATCATATCAATCTGTAGTATTTGTATAACTGGTTTCTGGGCCTGTGTTGTGTTTCTGTTCTGGTGTTGATCTCAACCACTACAAATGTTGGCCTTGTCTCTCCTTGCCTTGGTCTTGGCTATAACACTATTTATAGGGTGGCGATGCTATAAACATGGTGATCTTACAGAGAATGATGCACTGTTGTAGATTAAATCAACAGTATATAAAGTAAGACAAATGAACCATCAACCAGAAACATCTACAGTAGTAAATGCAAACACTGATGGGGACCGTTCTCCTACAAACTGGATGCTTTGACTCTTCATACTATAAGTGCATTTTACATACTTTACTGAAGAAGAGTTTAGAATGCAGATCTTTTATTTTTAACCCATAAAGACCCAGTGCTACTTTTCTTGCAGTTCCCAAATTAAATTTTTCTCTAGATTTAACCTTTTTTAAATTATTTACTACCATTTATTACAATACTATCCTCTATATTTTGTGTTTTTTCAGTGAAAATTATGTATTTTCCTTTATTTATTTTTCTGATCAAGTAGATGTTCATTAAAGCTCAGGTCAAAGTTGAGGGTTACATCAGAAACAGAGAAAACAAAAGAAATAGGGACTTTTTTAATGCAAATGTATCAATAACTGAACACAAAAATAATCACTGTCATTTGTCAAACTCCATGGGTTTTACTGGTGAATTAATGTTGTAGAAGATGACGTGTTTCCATATTCACTACAGAGCCTCTGAACGTCCAAATGGGTCATATGTGATGACCATAAAAAGATGACAAACTGCATTTTACACCAATTATTTACATGTATTGATAGGATTGGTGGATCAACAGGTATTCAATATTTAGATCTGTAAATGATTTTAGTCACCAGTTGCTGTTTGGGTCTTTATTGGTTAATAATATCAGTACTTTCCAGTACTGAAATGCCTCCTCCACACTGTAAAGTCACATCACCGTGTAAAGGTCACATATACCTGTAAGTCAAAGTTGTTCCTACCTTTTGTATCATTATGACATAAGGGCCGAGCATCTCAAAACCTCGGGCGAAGAACATAACATTGCACCATCCAAGAACTAAACACACCGCCATCAGCTCAGCTTCTCCGTTGAGCTCACAGGCTCTGAACACACACAGTAGCACCACCAGGCAGGCGTAGCTGATACTGGACGAAAAGAAAAAAAGGCAAAATGTTTCAGAGGTCAATTTCAGATAAGTGTGCTTCATTTTACTGCACAGACATGGAGGCATTTGGCACATACAGGATGATGTGAAAAGGGCCTCCCAGTGCTGTCTGGCCGAAGTAACGCTTTGCACCCACTCTCAGGATGTCAGGGATCTGTTGGAAAAAAAGGAAACAGTAATATAGAGTATGCTGCAATACGTGTGATATACATACTATAGGTATGTGTAAAGATGAAGCAGGATTTATAAATATACCTCCAGTAGCAGGATGACAAGAGCTCCCAGTACACTGATGATCTCTCCCACCAGCCGCAGGTTGTCTTCATATGTCACATAACTCTCCTGAGGCATAAGAGGAGGAAATACAGGTTGTATTAATATTAAAAGCACATTATTATTATTATTAGACTATGGTGGAAGTCTTATGCAGGCACACAGTGTGACATTTACACAAGGTCTAAGTAAGAGATGCAGCTCCTGATTTAATGTACTTTTAGTGTACTTGTATGATTACGTTACAATGTAAATGCTATAAGATGTGTTTAATAAGTAAATAATGTTAAGCTAATATATTTTACAGACCTCTATTGAAGTGCAATGTGCATCTGTTTATATTCTGCTGCACTCCCTTTTTATTTTGCTTTATGATATTCTATTTTGCTCAGTTTGTTTTGCCATTATGAAGGCATGTGTTGTAATCTGTGGTATTTTGGTATTTGCACTGGACAGTTTTAATTTGGCCCCTTATCAAACAAAATATAAAAAAAAAAAAATAAAAAAAAAACAAAACCTGAATAATATAACACATTAATCCATTTATGCGGTGTTCTTTGAGATTTTTAGGGTTTGGAAAAACTCTTTAAAAATCCTGTTAGATTTTCTGGAAATGGAATGATCATAAAGCTGTTTTTCTAAGTTCTGAAAGTGGATGTTTCAGGGATGATGGACTTATAGAATTAAATTAAATGTATTGCAGTAGATTAAATGACCAGGTGTTTATAAAGTATAACATAAAGTATATAAAAGAAAATGTGTGGCTGCTTTGAATTCATGGCATGTATATAGAGCTCACACACATCAAGTGTTTTCTGGACTCGGATCGTTTTGTCCATTTCTGACTGTGTATAGTTCTCTGGAGCGTCCTTTAGAGGGCGATATGAACAACACAGTGTGAAGGTTCCAATGTACAGGAGATACAGTAACAGCAGCAGCCTAAAAAATAAAGAAATTGTGTTGAGAATAAACACCAAGTGTGTTAAATTTGCTTATTTAAAAAGCTGATATTAATGCTTTACCTGAAGTAGTGTTTTCCATACAGGTTCCACTTGAGACTGACCAGCTGCCTCACAGGAGTCACCTCCAGGATCCTTCTCGCCTGGACACAAATCTGGTTTAACTTCCTCACAGCATCAGATCAAAGTCATTATTTCTGATAAAAACAGAACATAATGTACTGTACTTCTCTCTGGGGGCTTCCCACAATAAGCTCCAGCACTGACATGTTGTCAGCCCATGAATCAATCTCTGTCAGGTCGTACAGGTTAGATGTCAAAGGGCCCAGATGCCACTGTACGATCTTCCTTTTATTAACTAGGTGCTGAAAAGCCTGTATCACAGGAAATGACAGCTGTGAGAATGGGATTAGAGAAATAATCTGCTTCATCTCACATGGATTCATGCTGGCATTTCAGACCATCTCACTCCTCACTCACCACAACGTTTCCTTCTTTGGCTGCCAGTTTGAAAGGTGTAAGGCCTCGGTAGTTGGGCACCATGTCAAGTGGCACTGACTGGTCCATCTCTGCATCGCGTGCCATAATCAGGTCAATGGCCTGGCACGCAATCGTCTTGTTGGGCTGCAGAACCAAAATATGAAGCACTGTGTTGCCTGGAGCAAAGACAAGAAAGAACAGGGAGGAAGAACAGGGTTGACAGGAGACAGGGGTATAAAAAGAGTAAAAAGGTAGGCATTCATAATTAAAATATACAACTGAAGCAATGATATGAGACAATATTTTATGCTGTTGCAAGATGTTCATTTCATACCCCGATAATCCTGGACCCTGGTGCTGGCTCCTGCATCGATCACCATGGAGATAATGTCCTCATTCCCAGCACATGCAGCAAAAGACAGAATGTGTTCACCTGTAACAGAATTTTGTAGAAAAACAACACACACACGCACACACATTTCTCTGTTACTTACAATTAAAAGGCAGATGAACTTAGTTTCTTATATGTTTTGGTGCCACTGTCCTGGCTCACCCCATCCTTTTTCATTTTGATCATTCATACCGTAGTAAATAAGTCCTCCGATCCTTTTCCTGAAATAAAGGCCAGTGACTCGAGGTGTAGCCACATCACCTCCTCGACTGATCAGATGATGGACAAGGTTGACGTTCTGATTAACAACAGCGATGTGAAGAGGAGTAACACCTGAGAGGGAGTAGAGATATGAAGTCTATTAGTTCAGTGTGATCTGATTTAAAAATTGATATGAATTCTATTGAATCAGCAGTTACATGGATCCAAAAACATCACATATGATAGAGTATAATAGAAACTGACTCCTTTTGTCCCTCCCTTCCTTCTAATGATTTATTTTCTTTTCCAGAATTGCATTTTGATCTACGTAAATTTCCCCTCTGTCCAAATACAGTTTAATCTGCAGGATGTATGTGGGTGCTCGCTTCTGGCATTTGGACTTCATAATGTGCAAACCTTGGAAAAGCTCAGAGGTCATGGGCTCATTGATGAGTTCAGGGGCTCCGTCCATCAGAGCCACAGCAGCTTCCAGGTTGTCATTCATCACAGCAACGTGAAGGGCCGTCTCCCCAAGGGAACCTGGGTGAAATTATCACAGTTTAACGGCTTTACACTGACATGAAGCACACAGCAGAGTGAGCACTCACCATTCACTGCCATTACCTCTCTCAAAGATGTTGGTGGATGCACAGCTCAGCAGTTTCTTAATACAACTCACACTGTTGGTTCTAGCCGCATAGAAGAGGGGAATGTCATTTATGCTAAAAAAAAAAAGAAAAAGAAAAAGAAAAGAAACAAAGAATTAGCATGATTAAGGTAGTCACTCATTGCAGCTCTACATGTTTTTTCACCAACATGTATTCAGATTTAACATGATTTATTGTAAGCGGATCAATCAGTTGATTTAATGGATGTTTTTACTGTTTGGTGTGGAGCAGAAATGTCTCATCCAACATCTCGTTCCATCCTTTCTTGTTTTGAAGGCGAAACCTCAGCTGACTCCACCAGTGGTTTAGCTCACTTGGAGCAGATCTGGCCAAGGACGGAGACATTGACACTTTGTGAACAGCTACAAGAAACGAAAAGAGAGAAATGAGAAAATAAAGGAAAGAAACGGTCAGTAAAGTGAACAAAAATAATACAATGGAATGTTCAGTAGAGTAGGTTGATTGTCTGTACCAGCAGGCCATGAAGGTAGATTACATGTCTACATTTTCTTCTTGTTAACATACAAATACTTTTAAAACAGAGAATAGTTTATATCAGTCTTACTGTTAAACCAGGAAAGTGCCGCTCCTCAGCTTCTGATGGCATGCAGTCATAACACTTACAAGTTTGGAAACTACACCTAAAAAATGTCCCTGAGGAGAAGTGGAGTCCAATCAGCATGACCGTTATATATGACCTGGTGGTGAGGGCGGAGACACGTGGAGGGTTTGACAATGAATGGGTGGAGAATGAGGATGAGTGAGCAGGTAAGACAAGAGAGAGTGAGCAGATAATGAGCAGGTGGACTTTCACTGCTGGTAACAAAACCCACAAGTAATGTTATGCTTTAAGGTTCAGTCTGGGCTTAGAACAGAAACCTCTCTGTCATGCTAATCAGAAATAATTTGCTGCACAAAGTAGTATGTCAGTGTTCCAGTCCTGTTACCACCAGGCCTGTCTGCATTCCACTAACCAGCACCAAAACCTGCATGGCCACTGTGAAAATTCAGCAACATCATGACAGTCATCACATAGCGGTCATTGTTCCTGGTGAACCGTTGAGGAGAACCTGTTTGAAAACTGCAAGCATGTATGTCTGCACACAGCTGCTAATTGAAACCAGATATTAAGACACAGATGACCACAGTGCTTTGTTTATGGTGTTCTAATAATGGGTACATTTCTACGGCAGAAACAGAGTAATGCAAAGTACACTAAATACAGCAATGATGTGTGATTTTCCAACATGCTGCTGCTTGTACACACTCAGTACTTTCATTCACAGTGATTTAACCTGTTGAGCACCATTGATGTGTCAACAGTAGTGATCATACACATGGTAATTGCCACATTACAAAGACCATAATGATCATTTAGAGGTTTGCAGCATCATGTCCGATTAGGGCATGTCACTTTCCTCCAGTGAAAACAACGTGACTGGAACATCTTTGTACTTTAAATTCAGAGAAAATGTCATTTTTCTATGCAAGGAGACTATTTTTTACTGAAAAGCTACAAAGTAAAACTGAGCCCCAGACTTAATTTCCACCTCCATGAATTATTTGTAAACTGCTGAATCAGTCCACTTTTACAACGTTTCTGATTAACTCAGTCGTGTGTGCAGGTATTTTGCTGCTCCATTTATAGGTCATGACAAACAGGATGGTTAGCCGCAGGATAAACAGGATTTAAGGAGACTCTATAGGAGGCCCTGCTAATGTGGCCGTCATTTAGGACTGTGGAGATAATAGCTGTTTACCGGACACCGAGCACCATCTTTAAGTAGTGTCATAAAGACCGGTGGTTTCCAATCTGTTGATGTCTTTATAAAGAAACAATAACGCCATAAAAACATGATTTTGTGGTTTACGTGTCCAGTGTTTCTGGACAGGTGTCGCACAACTTCTTTCACAACGCAGTGTCAGTTTAAGTAGAGACACAACAGCAAACAATTATTATCAGACATCTGTGGTCCATTTATGAAAGTGGACAGACCGTCTTATTCAGAGTGACTTAACACAAAAAACAGACAGATGGCTACCATTATTTCCAGAGGTTCTTACATAATTTTTTAATATAATAAGCTGCAGCAGTTTTAATGACACAGATTTAAACATATTACATACATCATCAAAAATTTTGTTTTTTTTTCTTAAATATATTACATACATCCTCTTTTTTTTTTTCTTAAATTCTTCTGTTTAAATTGAGATTACACAATGTTTAGTGGAACTATTTTAACTCTGTAAGGCCATTTTCTTCTCATCAGTGAAAGATATATATTCAGATTCTAACCTCACATCAAGTTAAATCTTTTGATTAAAATGTTTCTTGAGAAATTATATGTTGAGTTTTTAGCGAAAGTAAATTACAGTAACTCCTTTACAACCCACTGGCACCAGGATCAGACTGTCAGAATAATGTTGAAGATGTGTAAGCGGTCTTATTATCGTGCAGATCTGATCAGATATCAGCGGCAGCGGGACATGTGGGAAGCAGCGTCAGGTCTTTGACTGCTGCTGATCCCAGCAGATCTCAAACTCTGATTCCTCTGAAACCTGCTGATCTGTACAACCTGAAGAACATGAAGTTCACCTTCTAACATTGTGAAGGTTAAGGTGAATCTCCAGCAATATTTAATGTGAAAGATCTGATGTTTCGTCACATAGCGATAACACAGACAGCTAAATTAGATGAATTTGGGACTTGATTTTGACACACTGATAGTCATTTACATTACTAAACCAAAGAAATCTGTTTGTTATACAATGTTGTGTATTATAACATGATTGGAAATCAAAAGTGTTAATAAACTTTTATAATCTATAGAGATCTGAGTGTGGTTCTCTATAGACATTACTCAATTCTTGCAGGTATAATTCTAACATTGTACTGACTGTAATAATAGTTGATCTGACACTGCTTTCATACAGACAAAGGGTATGAAAGTACCAACAAAAGTCACAGTGGAAAACCACATCAACTCTCAAGGCTTCATTTACTTCCACTGCTGTTGAAACGCTGTGAGTTCTTAACTGTTTAATGTTCCCTAAAACAGGTATAAATTTCTATATTTCAGATTTAGTAGCCTACTTTTTTTTTTAATTCTTCTGGCAGTTTGGAGAAAAAGTAAGAAAAAAATCTGAGTTATAAAAGAACAAGCTTTTCTATAGAAATAAAAGTAAATGAAGCCTTGAAAGTTAACTATTACTGCACCATCTGAAGCATTACTGGGACAATATTGCACTACAAGAAGTAGTACATCACTATAATAATGGCAACAAAAATGTAATTAACAAAAGCAATAAACAAAATAAACTTTCAGAGCAGGAGTCTCAAACATACGAGCCAAAACCAGCCCTTCAAAGGTTCAAATCTGGCCTGCAGGACAAATTTGCAAAATGCAAAAACATCACTGAAGATAGAAACAGTCCAGGGAGTAAGTCAATTTAGTTCAGGGGCCACATACAGACCAATTTGATCTCAACTGGGTCAGACCAGTAAAATAAGAGCATAATAACCTATAAATAATGACAACTCCAGACTACAAAATTTTAACAATATTAGGCCTGTTACAAAATGTTTTGTGCCTTTGTAGATCCACTAAGATTTGTAAGTTGTGATGCACATGTACAGTATAAATGAAAACTTGATGCATAATATTGTTGAAATTGAAAGAAATTTCAGGTGATTTATGGTTGTTCAGGTTATTCACATTTTACATTCACAGGATAGTTTGCAAATGTAAACATTTTTGTAATTTGACTTTTTTTGCACTAAAACAAAGAGAAAACTTTTGAGTTGTCATTATTTCTAATTTATTATGCAATTATTTTTCTAGTCCAGCCCACTTCAGATGAAATTGGGCTATATGTGGCCTCTGAACTGAGTTTGACACCCAATTTGGAGAAAATACAGATGCTATAGTGGTAGCAAAATGGAATTCTTCTAATTAATTTTTTTTATAAGGTAATGGTTATCAACTTTCACTAGAAACTCACTATTTTTTAATCAGTTGCATGTAAACACATTCGATTTGACAGGATTGGATAAAATCAGGCACAAACACCAGATTTTAAATAAAATCATATTTATTTTACAAATTTGCACAGTTATGGAATAGTGGTGAACACTCACACAAGTAAACACAGCTAATAATGTGTGTAGCCTGACACACTTGTCTCAAACACGCACGCACACACGCACACACACACACACACACAGCGTCATGTACAGCATAAACCTGATGTACACATGAACACAGCCTCATGTACAGCACACGTCACAGACACACAGGTACGTACTTACAAAGCATTACGCCTTCTCCCTTCAAGTGTAAATCAGATCAGATTTTGACCGTCTTTTTCATTTCACACATTCACAACATTTTAACGACTCAGTGTCTTTACTCTGGCAATCGAACACAAAGAGGTGATGTGTGAAATGTACACATAAAGGTGGGTGCTGTTCCATTCTGTCTTCGTCAATGATGGACATCTGCAGCGTCTAAGCTCTGCTGGTGCTGAGAGTGAAATGGATGTACAGGGCTGCTCTCCTGGACCCTGTGACCCTGGATATGCCTTAGAATGAGGGGAAAATATCAATTATAGCTTACAAAAAGCATATTTTTTCCCCAATTTCACAGCAGTGATTTGTGTCTGACCTCAGGGTTTGCAGCACTGATTTACTTTATGACTGAGAGCAAAACCAATGACAAAATATCCCATTTTCTAATGGATAATGGTGTTATTTTATGGGACAGACCATAGGGTTATTAGGGAAAACAATTAAACTCTTGTTTTTTGTTTGCACAGTTTTCAGCATTTGGCGTTTTTAGGTAGAGAAAGTGATTTAACTTTACAAATAACTCAAATAAGTATTATAAAAAGGCTTTGATTGTCTTCACGCAATTCTCTGTGAGGAGACACCTCCATAAGCATTTTAACAAAAACACTGTAGTCAAAGAGGGTGGGGCAGTGGATGAGCTTTAGGAGGGACAGGGGTGAGACAATCTGGATGTGAGGAGAAGGTGAGAGGTAGGACTGCAGATGGGTGAGGAAAGAACAAGGCAGACATTTATAAAGTGAAATTTAGTGAAAAACAGAGGGACCTTTAAAGTTCTCCCTCTCCTTTGCCAACACCATAGCAACCTCCTTCTGACTTGGACTGCAGTTCCCATAGTGCATCTCTCCACTGTCTTGAGTGACCGGTAGAAAAAGTCTGATCCAATTTTTTCACCCCTTCTGTTTGAAGTGTTCAGTTTATCAAAAGACACAGCAACAAGCTTTCAGTGGCTTTAACGTGCTCCTTCGAAGTGAGCGCTGCAGTAACCAGACACAACAAGCAAAGGAACAAAAACCACAGAATGCCACGGTGCATGTTGTTCTGTGGGTGGATTTCACACCTCCACCTGTCCCTGCGTCAGATGGGCTCTGAGCTGCTGGGCTGCGCTCACAATCTTCCTCTGGTGTCCCAGCAGGTTCACCCCGAGGTTCTGGACGTCACTGAACAGAACAGATGAACAGAGTGGATTTAATTCAACAGTCTGAAAGTATTATATCATTTTGTTTTTAGTGCATACTCCTGATTTTTTGTTTTTCTGAATACTTAATGTTGAACAGTAATTTGTGAAGAGATGTAGTTAATGTAATTATAGAGTGTGACTGCATGGGCTCTGTTTTACATTCATTCATTATCTGAGCCCGCTTGATCCTAACTAGGGTCGCGGGGGTCGCTGGAGCCTATCCCAGCTACTTATGGGCAATGCCAGGGTACACCTTGGACATGTCACCAGTTCACTCTGTTTTACACTGTAATTTAATAAAACACTTCTGTAGACAGTCATCACTACGCATGTCTTATGGATGAATGATTCACTCTTAGTTCAACAAAGATGGCAAGATTAAGCCTAACTGGTTATTTTTCTAAACTTTTTTGTTCCACATATTTGGATACTTGTGTGTATGTGTGTTTACCATATGTATAATAAAACTAATATATATAAATGTACTATTCATTTATACCATCAGCCAGGATTAACGTTTTGGCTTATGCTCTAATGCTCTTTTTCCAGACTAGAGAATTATTTAATGGCCATAAATTTGCATTTATTTGACTAAAAACTACCTCAAGTTGTTAGAATATACACACATCTTTGGAAGGCACCTAAAATGAACAATATGTTAATCCATTAAACCTAAGTCCACTTTTGCGTCACTTCAATAATAGTGCTGAGCTAGGTCTGCAGTTTGTTTTAAATTAACACATCAGGTACCAATACACCAGAGGGTTTCTAAATTCTGTACTAATCACATGCATCTGTGATGGCATGTAGTACAGGGTGTTTTTTCAATAACATGTATATTGTATAATATGTATGATATACTTGACCTCAGCAGATGGCTGGACACTGCAATTCATTTATCCATCAACAACAAAGTCTATCACATTTGACACTTGGTGTTGATTTTAGTCCCTGTTACCATAGTCGATACTTTGTGTGATTATTGGAATAATGGTTTTTGGTCAGACATACATGATTTTTTTTTCTGGTTTGTGGAATGGTTTTGTAGTTGGTGAACAATTTTTACAAAAAATACCAATAATTTCAAAGATAGTGTCTGAAGAATCAGAAAAATAGTTACTTTCCAATGTATTTATGCATAAAAGAAGTAGAGACAGGAAAACCTTGGATTTATTTATTCTTGCATTGAGATTTAAGAGTTCAAAAAGATCAGTTCTGTGTTTTTGTCGCTGTAGCCAGTGGTGATTAAAACACTCTGTTTTTTTTCCATTAAACTCTGATTTTAATCAATTGCCTAGAAGTAAAACATAATGTTTAATGGTAAGAGAAAAAAAAGAACTAATAAAAAAAACATAGAGAATCAGACTCAAATCTGTTGTGTCTGTTGTGCTTCTTAATACTATTAAAAGCAAATTAAAAAATCCAAGGCTTGAAGTTAAGAGGTAAAAAAAAAGACCAGTTTTCTACTTCCTCTTCAAACATAAGAGCACACTGTGCTGTACTTACTCCATGGTGAGCCTACTGACTTGGTCTAATGTGTCCAGGTGAGCGCGGTCAAACTCATCCTGATACCTCTCCAACCTCAGCGCCTTCAGCCAATCACTGACTGTCGCCACTGACGATAAGTCTGTGGGCGTGGGACTGAGCAGTGGCTGAGAGCAGCTTCTGTAAAAGGGGTGAAATGATCAGAAATATGAGCATTAGACTCCATAAATGGAACAGATTGTACATCACCTGCTGCATCTGAACACTCTGCAGCAGTGTCTGCCAGGAGCTGCAGTCTCACCGAGTTGGCTCGGCCTTGAGGGAGGCAGGGTGTCTGATAAGCCGATCCAAAGAGGACAAGAGTGAGTCAAAGCCTGGCCGGTCCCCTCGGTCGGCCTGCCAGCACTGGAGCATCAGAGAGTGGAGGGCCGGAGGGCAGTTGTGGGGGGCAGGTAGACGATACTGATCCGCTACCGCCTTCATCACCTGCAGAGATGGAGGGCCACATCAGACATAAGTAGGGCAGATGGTGTGAGGACAGTTTTGTTAAATTGCCTTACATAAAAAGGTCACAGGACACCAAAGGCTCATTCAAAGTGTGAGTCAGAGAAAATTATGCAAATCTCAGCTGCCTGGCATTTTATCACCGCCTAAATGTCTCTACAAAATACAGTACAATTATGAGCAGACTTCCTTCCTTAGGTAACCCCAATTCACAGTTATTCCTCAACATTAAACAACACATAATTAAAAGCACTTTATCAACATAGGTGATTGAGCTTTTTTGCACAACAAAATTCAACTTAAAAAACTTACTCATTACACACAATTGACTGTTACAACTCAAATGGGTATTTTATCTCCTTTCAGACATGCACTGCAGCCCTGGCATGAGCTGGAGGAGATGAATCTGACATTAAATAAACTTTACCATGCCCCTTCCTAGTACAACATCTGTTACATATCTGACAGAGCCCCTGAGTGAACAGAGCTGGTCATTGTCTGGTGGAAAAGTGAGCCTGAGTAGCATTTATAATTTCACTATAATGTTGATGTGACACTAGTAATTCATGATGTGTTTCTCTAATGTCGCAATATTCTTCTTCATACTCACCTCTTGGTTACTCATGTCCCAGTACGGACGCTCTCCATACGACATCACTTCCCACATAAGTATACCAAAGCTCCAGACATCACTAGCTGAGCTAAACTTGCGGTGCTGAAAGGCCTCTGGTGCCGTCCACCTCACAGGAATCTTACTGCCCTGTTATTGGACGAACACAAAGCGCACATAGACGTGAGGAACAACACATTACCAGAATTCAGGGATATGTGAGGTTCACATTGTAAAACATTAAAATATCATAAAGTTTCTGTGTGTAAATATCATTATGATGCATGTTAAAAGACATTTTTTTCATATTTTTTAAACTGAATATTAAGCACACCTTTTCTTTCAGCTAGGAAGCACATTGTGCACATTCTGGAGAACTTATTGATATGGGTAATTTGCATGCATTCACTTGTACAAAAACACCCCAAAGGAAAGGTAAGGTTTAAAACGTGAGCCAGGGTTGAAGTTTAGAAGTGTCCATTTGTAAGTTTAACAGTAGGAGGTGCATGAATGATTGAACTAGATATTGAAACAGAAGTGGATAAAAGTGCACCATCATCATGCTGAAGTGAGCTGTATTAAGGTGAACTCACACCATTTTAGCTTTTGAGCTTCATAAACTACTCAGCTTGGAACCGCACAAAATTCAAGTACTTGTGCATTTATGACAAAAAGTGACACCAGAAGGCATAAAAAATGTACGTTTTAATCAACATTTCACTGCTGTTTAGATGTTATATGTGCAAATGGTATTCTATAGGAACTTGTGTTGTGAGTACATACCAGTGAGGCAGTGTATGTAGGGATATTGTGGTCAAGGCCCCTCATGAGTCGAGACAGGCCAAAGTCAGACACCTTACAGACCAGGTTTGAATTAACCAGCACGTTTCTAGCTGCCAGGTCACGGTGGACAAAATTTCTCTCTGAGAGGTAACGCATCCCTGCACCTACTCCTCGGAGCATCCCAACAAGCTGGAGGACACTAAACTGTCCCTCATTTTCCTAAAACACAAAGAGGGGGGATGAAGAGGAAATAAGTTCTCATTCTGTACACTGCGTTCCAAATTATTATGCAAATGATGTTTTTGTTTGATTTTCCAAAATACTTGATACAAATGACGATCAGCATCATTTTCAAGTCATTAGCTGTCAAATTGTATTTCAAATATTATTGAACAAACCTCCTAAT
>JAPQRP010000010.1:12448533-12462523 GCA_037367295.1 Apogon hyalosoma | reverse complement strand
TATATATATATGTGTGTGTGTGTGTGTGTGTGTGTGTGTGTGTGTGTGTGTGTGTGTGTGTGTGTGTGTGTATGTATATATATATATAATTTATTAACCTTTGTTTAACCAGGAGAAAAATCCCTCTTTTCCAAGGGAGTCCTGGCCAAGATAGGCAGCAGCAAATACAAAACACAGTTACAAGATTACACTGTTAAAACACAAACAACACAACACATTTTACAATAAATAGTTGATTAAAAAATAGCATTGATGAGCAGGAGTCAAGAACTCTCAGTCTGTACTTAAAAGCACTCAATGAAATTAAATGAGTTAGGGTTTTATGTAATAACTGTAACATGTCTTTAGTTTTCTTCTCCTTCCCTGTTTAGTTTGGCCTGGGTGTCCTTCAGCTGCTGTATGGGTGCTGCTGTAGTCACGCTCAACTCCTACACAAAGACCATCATCGAGCTCCGTCGCAGACAGAGGCTACGTTTGGAAGAAGCAAGAGCTGCTGCTCATGCCCCTGCTTATGATGAGGTCGTCCCAGGGGGTGGGCTCTATTCTGTCAGTGGTTTATTACAGTGTCCAGATGGTATGATTGACGTAGCGTGGGCCCCTAATGGCAATGTGGTTGGAGTGGGAAACGGGGATGTACCAACGCTGGTTTTAGTAGGAGGCTGCGGACCGGAGGGGTGTGAAGACTGTGAGAGAGAGATGGATGAGATGGATGACTCCATGGACCGCGTTGACTCACCATGTTAGAGAATTAATGACACCAATGAACTGAAATACTGTTAAACTGAAAAAAGAAACAATGTGCTAGAGAAGAATGAACTGAAGAAACAGACCTTGTTTTTCTCTTCCTTTGCTTTGACTTTTATTCAACTTGGAATTTACCAGCCAGACACAAAGGCCACTGAAATCAATACATACCAACATGTAAAACCAGCAATGTATGTAGTTCACAACATATGTGATATGCATATTTTCTGGGTATTTCTCAGTGCCTCATGGGAGGAAAATGGACATTACTTTATACAAATGAAAAGAAATGTTTATATTGTCTGTTGTTATATCTTCTGATGAACTTACAGTCAGTTTATTAAACAGGTATTTATTTTCCTGTTGATACTAAACTGCTTACCCTCTCTGAAGAAAAGATGCACAATACTCTATACTGTAATTTTTTTCACATTTTCTGTCTTCACTTGGACAAAAATGGCCAGAGGATATTGATATTACTTTATTAACACTGTTATTAATTATTCAGGTCTATTGTGTGGGATCAAAAGAAAAAGCCTTGATGTGGAAGTTTCCAATGTGAAACAGATGCAGTTTTGATGAAATCTATCAGAGATGCTACAACAAACAGACTCTCTACAGATGCACAGACAAACCCATAAGATAGACACATAGAGATAGAAAGATTACAGAGATTTTGAAAAGTCTGCTCTCTGATGTTGAACAGAAGATTATGTGTAAACCAATAATCCCGAGTTGGATGGAAAGAAGAAGTCAGAAGAGAGGGAAGGCGTGTGAAGGGAGTTGTAAGGGCAGAGGGTTATGGGGGTCTGGATGAAAGTTAGAAAGAAATGCAGGCACGCACACCCACAGACTACAACCAAAACTCTTAAACAGGGATACGGGTGCAACCTGGACCATAAAAACATCAGGCAGTTAGAGGATGAATGACTTACTCTTTAATAATAGAAAAAATGTTTCATTATTCTCAACGTGTTTGAAGGTGAAAAGATTTGCTGATATTCACCTTGAGTGAAGGCTATAGACATTAGACATTTGGCCTGTAATATACACTAATCCTGGATTTACTCTCTGGAATAAATTGAAAATTTAAGACCTAAAGCACAATTTTTGTCAAGTTGCAGCATTATAATACAGAGAAGGTTTTCTGGGTCAAAGAAGGGTTTATTATTTTCTGGGGTACATATGTAAACTGATTTGCAAAGCACAGATCTAGAGAAAACCTTTCATTCACTGTATATAGTATATCAAGTATATGACTTTACTTCCTCTACAACAGCATCTTCAGGTCTGTAAAAAAGCTAACAGTCAGGTATAATACTGATGTAATCGTCATTCATGAGATTTTACAGTAACAAAGTTAAAAGTTTAGCAACAGACACGTGCATTTATCATATACCTATGGCTACTGTGACATTCTTTTGATATATATTATGCTTAATACTTGGTTTAGTTGCCGTAGCATTCAGACCAAATGTCACACTTATTTTCAAAGCCTATGACAAAATTTCAAAGCTTCTAGCTGTTATAAATTTGACAAATGTTAAGATATACGTACAGGGAATGTGACTTTACTGAAAAATGATTAGCAACCAAGATACAACAATGCAGAAAAAAATATTTACATGACGGGGGGAAGTGGATTAAATCAGAGGAAGGGTCTAAGGCTGTAAGGGGAGTTTCAAAGCATGAAAAGATTCTAAAGATAAAATAACAGGGGAACAGTCAGGGAAACTTTACTGTTTCAATGGCTCATAGTGGATAAGACGCATTGCATTTTCATTTTCAATCACTCCTTTGATGAACTCTCCTTCAGCCAGTCGCTCTACGAGAAAAAGACAGTAAGAAATGCTATAATGAGAAGGAGTATGCGGAAAAGATGAGGTTAAACAATGATTCCCTGTCTAATCTAAGAAATCCATTCTTATCTTTTTGTGGGTGTACACTGTCTTAACATTCACAGTAGAGTCACTTAAGGTTACATTTTCCTTGTTGGAGTATATGTAATAAATCCCCGCATGACATACGTAATACTGTAACTGTTTATGTGCCCCCAGGTGGATTTATCGCTTGTATTATTGTTAGGCCAAACATCTAATGATAAAATGTAATCTTGACGACAGAATGTAGAGGCAGCTGTTCAAGAAAGGTAGTAAGAACTTCCACTGATTATATCTGCATCCTATACAAGTACATTATGAAATAAGAAGAGACATGAGGGCACATGTGTGTATTATACACATACACATCTGTTTATGTGAGTCACTGTACTTACCGTTGTCTTTCTTTTCAAAGTAAGCCCACAGCTTGTTGGCTCTCTTCTCGGGTGTGTTCTCATCCTCTGGTAGCTTGCTCTGTTCCTCCTTTGGGATCAGCTTAAATATGGCCTGAGAGGGGGTTGGGAACAAGATGGATGATAATACTGTAACATGTCTTCACACAAAAAATGTATAGAAAATCATCACAGGCCCTAAAAGGATGTTTACAGCCTGTAAGCAAGAAAGTAAAGTAATAAACTCACAGTTTTCTTCAGTTAATTAGCAAAGAACAGATGTGGAGACAACATTTTCTTTTCTTTATTTGTATAGGATGAGAATATAGCAGAGGTTATGTCCAAAAACCAAACTGTCTTCACATTATGTCAACATGGCACAATATTGTCATATTATAATAAGGCAATATTATTACAATATAACCCAATATAACATATAACCCAATCAAAAATACAAACATTGTTCGCAAATTTAGCCCCATGTGTCTCATCACATGCCAACCAATCTGCCCCCTGTGTGCACTCTCAGTAGGTGTTTACTGGTAAGATGCATATGTTGAAGTTACAAAGCCCACTTGTTCTATCAGAATCAATAATTAAATATAGCTAGAACATACAGGCCACTTTGCATCTTCTTCAGAGGCTCTTCTTCTGCAAGGGGCCACTCTGAGTCAAGCAGATTGTAAATGACTAAATGACTGTGCACTTCAGGTTCAGGCCTTTTTAAGTGTGTGTCCCACTTAGAGAAGATGCACTCATCTCCCACATTTAAGACACCTAGATTAACATGGATTACTGCCAAGACTCAGGCCACAGGCCAAACACCAGGCTCTCTTTTCTCTCTGCGTTCTCATTTTGCCTTTCTGATCATGTGGTGGTCTGTGAGTTTGTATATTATAAGTAGTTGGCAGTAGAAAACAGACAGTAAAACTGTTGTAGCTAAATATATAGCATTTAACATAAGCCAATATGAATGTACCTTTATTGAATAGTATAGCCAGTAAATGAATGTAATCAATGTAATCTACTCCCTAAACTAACCTAATTTTGGACAGTCATGACTTCCCCACTCATGCATCCTACTTTAAACTCACTCATTTAGAATAAAATAGATATTTCAGTATCATTGGTCTGTAACAATGTTAGGTTCTTGGCTTAAAACTATTTTTGCCCACATCTTAAACTGTTAATATCATAAATTTGTTTAAAAATATTCTATTTAGTCTTACTTTTCTAAAGATTTCTGTACATCAACTGGAGCTTTGAAGAGTAGGTATTTTGTGCAGTTGTAAACATGATGCATACGAACTGCGGCCAGTTGGCCTGGGATCAAATCCTATTACAATGCCAGCTGGATTCCCAGTTGATCTGTCTAAACCTCTTACAATTCCATATCATTTGTCTTAAAACAGAAGAAATTAAACTTCACAAATTAAACTCTGCCTATAGAAAAACACTAGCTACCAATTAATTCATGACTCGAACAAATTAAAGAGATTAGTGGCAATGTTGGACATAAAAGAAACAAGGATTAGACTAAGGGATGATAAGCACTCCCTCTATTAGCAGACTATTAGCTTTGCTTAAGAGTACAGCCACCTTTATGGTCTGAGAGATAAACCTGGAGATTATTAGGAGTTTGTGGCTCAAATGGGTTGGTGAACTGGGCCAGAAAATTAGGTCTGGGACCCACATACCATGAAGGATGAACACTTTCCAGTAAACAGTAAACAAGAGCAGGGCATTAAAAAAGGAATTCCTGACAGTTTATCCAGCAAAGACATGACCACAATCAATAAACTGGCAGAATAAAAAAAAACTTTATAGAACAGTTCATGAAAGTAAATCTAGGAAATGTAAACTCTGCAAATAATGTAATTATTGAAAAATAAATCCGATTTTTAGGATCCCTAACATCCCCTCATGAGTCTTACCTGGCAGATCTCTGTCACTTCTGTCTTGTTGATGTAACCATTTTTGTCTACATCAAACAGCGAGAAGGCCCACTCCAGTTTTCTGGTCGTCTTCCCAGTGGAAGTCATGTGTAGCGCAATGATGTACTCCTTGAAGTCTAAAGTGCCGTCATCGTTGGTGTCAAAGGAGCGAAACACATGTCGTGCATAGCTTGTGGCATCGCTCTCTGGGAAAAAGCGGGTGTAAATCTGCTCAAACTCTTCTGGTGTTATGCGTCCTGTTGGACACTGCCTCTGAAAGTTTTCATACCACTGGCTGATCTCAACCTCAGTGAATTTGGTGTTGAGCTTCAGGTCCTCCAGGATCTCCTTTGATATTGCACTACTTGTGCTATTTCCCATTTCAGTGGCTTTTAGTGTCTTAGCAATGTGACAAACTCACAGGCAAGTATTTGCCACTTGAGTTCTTTCTCCTCTCGAGGTACCTGTTCCTCTACTTTGTCTAAAATGTGTTTCTTTATCTCTTGCTTCAGTGACAGAAAAAAATATTCCCACCTGAAATTGAAAAGACATGTGATTCAGATATGATGCATAAGCCCAAAATCACAATCTGAGATTAGTGACACAACAAAACATTGTCAAGGTGAAGATGTACAGAGAGCTTACCTGTGTATGGTGTGGGCCAACGTTAGCTGAAGAACTGAGGACTTGTCCGGGCAGTTAGACAGAGAGGGATAAGAAGGGCAGGGGGAAACACTCCTACCACCGATGACTGGGTTAATTCTGTTAATACGGGATTTAAGGTGGCTGAGCTTTTCACTGAAAGGAACCACAACATCCTTATTTTCTTTATTAGGATTAGCAGTATGTAGATATTGATATGATTATGACAACTTCAATCAATAAATATGTTACGAACAGTAGTTATTCTGATCTACCAATATGTTGTGTTGATTTTGACAAGTGGAACTTTAGTGCTTTTCTTCCCTTAGTGATATTGATATTAATGACAATTTGAGTACAAGCCTTAACAATACTTTGAAAAACTGGGATTAGATCAGCAGACCTTTCTAAAAAAACTCTGAAATTATGACTCAAGGTGAGTTTTCAAAGCCATAGCTTTAGAGTCTGCAGCCATGCACTAGTTATTTCAGCAGTGGCCTTTCAATGAGTTTAGATGACCACTGACAACTAATTTTAGTTAGCCATCTGTCAAGGCAGTTTAACTTCCTGACCCGCCCACATCAAACTTAAATCCCACCTACAACCCTCCACCTCCACTATGATCTCTTTTCTGTTCTCCATGTCAAATAATGTCCTTTTTTCACTGACTCTTACATCATAGTATCATTCATATCATTGCCCCTTTTTTCACTCTTCAAATTATGTTGGAGCTGTTTGGTGGGCTACCCTATTCTCACTTTTTTGATCCTACACTCTGTGTAGTTTACAAGTTATTTTAGATCCTCCACTGTCAATGTCAACAATTGCTACTTTTTAGGCAGCGCTTCAGTCAAGTCATCAATCTGTTTTCTTTGTGACTGTTTTGATTAAAATCATAGTATTATCTTGATTATCTTAATAGTTGTTTCAGACTATTTTAATAATACAAATTTATTAAAGGAAACTAATATACAAATAATTCCCAAAATTGTTTAACCTTTGATATACTCTATATCAGAAGATAATCACAATCTCTTTCTCTCTCTCTTTCTCTCTCATTTATTTATTTATTTATTTTTTGCAGTTGGATTTTCCTTGCACCAAAAATATGCTCAGTGAGTCCATCTATTGGATTACACTTGTCCTACTCTGTCCCACCCAATCCAACACTTAGCCAATTACCATCGTCATCATCCTCTGTTAACTGCAATGCCCGGTAGAGTTCCCCCTCCCCTCTGCAAAACAATCCCTGACATTTGACCTTTACGCTAGGCTGGACTTGCTGTCAGACACAAAGATTTGTGCACCCTTATACATGGAAAAGTGTATGTATGTATGTATGTATGTTTTGGTAATACCAGCATCAATACAATCAGAAAAAGTAACTATTGTATATTTTTAATAGTAGCTGTTTCATTAATTAGAAGAGGTTCTTCTTTTAAGCAATGAAACTATATAATACTCATAAAACTAAAAACAGGGGAAAGTTAATCAATAATTAGAATCAGCACATCTAAAAATATCTGAAATTAGGCTATTGATTTGTTATTGGTAGCGTCCCAGTTGGCTGGACAGCAGTATCAAGTATCACCTCAGCTACTGCACCAACCTGTCTGACAACTTAACAGCAGCACTGACATAAGTATCACTGATCTAACCTGGTCAGTGGGTCAACACATCCATCCGTCCATTTTCTGAACTGCTTAGTTTTTGTGAGGGTCATGGAGGATCTGGAGCCAATCCCTGTCACCTATGTCATTGCAGGGGAGACATATATAGACCAATAACCATTCACTCTCACATTTACACCTACAGTTGATTTAGAGTAATCAATTAGCCTATTTGCACATGTCTTTGGACAGTGGAAGGAAACAAGAGTATCCGGAGTGTATGCAAATTAAATGCATGCATTTATTTTGTGTGAAGTCTCTAATGCCAAATGTTCTGCAACAATTTAACGTCAAGAAAAGTCCATTCTCTATCCAAACAATGCCTTTGTGAGACACCACTCTTACCACCAATCTTACAACTGAAAGAGGGAGGAAAAGAGGAAGGGAGTTGTTCCTAGATAAATATCAGTTAATGGGTTATAATGGTGCTTAATGACAGATGAGAGTTTCCTACTGAACACGAGGAAAGAGGGGAACAAACAAATGCTGACAACAATCTTGTCCACCACATGGTGAGGCCTCAAGTTGTGACGCATTTGATCAATGTGGCAGAATTTGGGTGCCTTGCTTCCATTTCTACACCCATTGTCCACAGGGAAAGTCTGGCTTCCACTGAAAACACTCACAAAGAGGTTAACGGAAAACATATTAATGACTTTATAGGATTTTACTCAACACAAGTTATCAACAAAGCTGCTTGTCTTACTCTAAGGTGAGTAGTAGTATACATTTTACTTGAAATAAGTATTGTATGTATGAAATATATGCATTGTAGTCTAATTGCGGTAATCTCAGGTTCAAGTCAAGATACTTTGCTGTATACTGTGTTGTCTTTTGGAACTTTTAGATTTTAGTTTTACCTGACTTAGCAGTTAACATACTTACTGAAGTTTTATGTTTGTGTGTGTGTGTGTATATGTGTGTGTGTGTGTGTGTGTGTGTGTGTGTGCGCGCGCACAAACACCACCGGTGAAATTTTATCTTTGTATTCAAAGTTCAACTAAGTTACTTGATGTACTTATTTTTTTCTCATTCATTTGATATGAACATAAAAGTAGCATTAGAATTGCAACAAACATTTATGCACAAGTACCAGATGCATTGTATTTGTGAAAAGGTTACTTACAACACCCACCTGCATTATTTTACATTAAAATATCTGTATTAGTCAGCATTTCACTACTGAAGCTCCTGTGACATTTTGTAGGAAAGAAGAAGAAACAGCAGCTGAAGAATAAGCTAAATTACTACTACCATCTGACAACAAAGTAAACTCAAACATGGCAGCAAAGATGGAAACCCTCGATCCTGCTGCTTTAAAATCTGTCACTTCTACAGTGACCTATGACCCTAAATCTGAGACTGTGACCTTACCAGGAGGGCTTGTCTCAGTTGCAGGCGTCACTGTGGTAACTGGCGGTGTTGAACTTTCCTGTGGATCTTGCATCCTGGCTTTTGGGTTTTGGGGAACCCTTATCGGCCTCAGTTGTGGAGCCGTGGGACTGTGGGATCAACTGAACCATGTTAAAGAAGGAATCTCTTACTTACTGGGACTGGGGCTTGTGATTCTAGCCGTCAGTTTAGGGATGGTGGGAAGTGTGGTAGCATTTTACCTTCTGACGAAGAATAAGAGAGAACTGACACGTATTCAAAGAGAGGAAGGAAAAGAAGTTCTTGTAGGAGACAATGGTGGATCGATTAAAAAAGTCACAGTATAAAAATATGTAAATAAGTGAGCCATCTATTATTCAAAAATTTAAAAAAAAAAAAAAAATCTCCAAAGATCTGAATAAACTGTACTGTAAAGATCACAAATATCAGATGTTTTGTACAGGAAATATAATTACTCTTTTGCTGTATACTGTATGCCTCCTCCTTCAGCATATTTTTTTATTCTAAATACTGAATGAATATTTGAATGAATCAGCCTGAGCACTGTATAACATATGTGTTTAGTGTGTGCGTGTGAGAAAGAGACAATGAATGGATCTACTACCTGGAAAAAAGAAGGGCAAGTAAGAGGAGTGTTCAAAGGTTTATTGATCCAATAAACCAAATGTGTCATCATTTACCCCTAAATCTATGGATGCTGACATTTTTATTAACCTGCTTTTATGTGATGTTGTTTTTTTATAACTTTTTTTTTTTTGCTTTTATTTATGAGATGTTGTCTTGATATTGTCCTAACTACATTTATTGTTTTTAATACTATTACTTTTATTTGTATGTATTGACATGGCATTTTGCATGTTGTATCTTTGCATTTATTGTCTTCTTTTTTCAACCTTGTCTCAATTGTTCTTCAAATTTGTCTAGTTTTAACTTGGCTGTACTATTGTTGTAATGCCTTCTGAGCATTGAAGCACTTTGTAATTGCAAACATGCCTAATGTTATGCAACTGCTGCAAAGTGGTTGCTAATAGCAACGCTATGTAAAACTTTATACATCTACTGAGGGCAAAAAAAAACTCTGTAAGCCACTTGATTGTCTCCAAGGTCAACTAGACCATGACTGTATTAATGCTGTTCTTTTGGTGAACTAACGCTTTAATATGTAGGAATAAATGAGGAGACAGAGAGGAAAATGTGTCAGTACCTCCATCTATTGGAGAGAAAGCGAACTACTTAGTCTATAGTCGTTACTGTGATTTAGTGAAATAAACAACCTACTGTAAATACTGAGGACTATAAACACCGTCTCCCACTATGTGCAACATGTGGACATCCGCTTCCACAGTTGGCTCAATCTGTTTTTATACAACCCAATATTTACTCATTAATAGAGGATTTTGAATAAATGCCTTTTCAGCAAAAATAATAAAAACACAGCTCTGTCATTAAGCTTGTTGGTTTTTTAATATTACAGCAGATAAACTCAGCTTGTACTGCCGTTGACATACAAATACTGTTGGCTTTCTCAAACAAGCTTTACTCACTTGAAGTCATATGCCTGTTCTCAGGTATGTGAGGTATTTTGACAGGTATCGGACTTGGAGGATCACCTGACAACCCGCTGCAACCTCCGTGATCACGTGTCACTGTTCAAGTTTCAGGAAACTTTTTTTCCTCCTCCTGAAAACAAAACTTCTTATTTCCCGCCTTCTCTTTCCGCTCATTGGACAAAGACAATTCTCTCTGTCTTCTGATTGGTTAAATCAAGGACTCGTCTGTAAACGTCAGACTTAAACCACACCCCCTTCTTTAAACTCGTCTATGTGTAATTGATATCTTCCCCGAAGGAAAACCCTCCGAAATTTGTCAATTTGGGGACAGTCGTGTAAACGTTTCATGGACCTGGAGGTGAAGGTGAGTTTGTGAGACTGTAGGGGATGAGCTCGACGACCCAGATGTTTTTTTGGCGAAGTCAGAGTTGTGTAAAGTTGCTGCCAAAGCTCTCAAGGTGTCCACTGTCAGTTACTTATTTATACAGTCTGTCAACTCAGGCGAGTCGATGTAAATGTTTGGGTTGTTTTTTGCTAACGCAGCTCCATAACCGGGCTTTAAGCTGTCCTGTGTGTGTACTAACATTTAACTGTTGACTCTGTGTGCTATTTGTGGTGCTGTTGCACATAATGTACAGGCAGACGATAGGTTTGTGTCTGCTTAGATCCCATTACATAATCCTTATTATACACGTACAGGTCAAATGTTTAACAGAATGATATGTTTCATTTGATTAAAACCCAAGGGGGATTTGGAGCATAACAGGTACTATAACATCTACAACTGACAGGAAATTTGATGTCATTTAATATATAACACATGTAAACATACATAAATGTAGTGATGTATAAGGACTAAATATATTCTTTTATTTCACTCCAAGTTAATATGTCAATTATTTTAAGGGACAAGGTGATTAGAAATTGTTTGCTTAATTTCTGTTTCTGATAGAGTTCAAGTTATGCTAAAGCTGACCCAGTGATCTGTAGATATTAATACATACTTTCACCATTATAAAAAGCATAAACCATAATTCACGTCTGACTGATTATATTTACATTTGTCTTTACTGAATTGAACAGATGAGCCACAAAGTTTGTCAGATTGTACATTTCAGTGTTACTGAACAGATTAATTATTTTTTGTTTCCTGTTTAACATAACAGATTATAGTAGCAGAAAACCACATGACCATGCTCCACCCATTCTTTCAGTGATTATATAGAGAAAAAAGAAAAAGAAAGCATGTCAGAGCTTGACACAAATCAATTAACTCTTGCTTCTGTTATTAAACCTAGCTGTAGCAGAGGGAGATAAAGAAAAATGTTTATTTTCCACTTATCTTTTTTAGGATGGATCCTAAAACTCCACCCGGCGTCAGATAATGTCTCTACAAAATACCTCTGAGTGGAGACTGGGGATGCAGTTTTGTAAATAAAGTGGAGGATGGGAGGTGCTGGTGGTTGCAAATATGTTAGAAAGCTAGATAAACTAGTTGTAATAACTGTTTAGGAAGTGCATTTAAGAGTGTAACTTTTTGGCTCTCTGGACTACATCTATAGCCATTTATTCTTAAGATAAAGTGAAACCTCCAACAGCAAATACATAGTTAAAAATAACTGAATGATGGAGTGCAATGAGAGAGTGCTATGTGGGAGCGGGGAGGTGGAGCTGGACCCCAACATTGTCAGTGAAGAGGCTGGAAAACTGTATTCAGAGCTACAGGTAAAATATCTCCTTCGATTGATGTCCTTTCTTTAATATTTGTACATAATTATTGTTTGCAAACCACCAATATTTGCAAAAATTTTCTAGCAGATAGATCGATGGGAAATTATTATTATTGTCATTGTTATTTCCAAAAGAAGAACAGTAGTCAGTAATATTCCAGCTAATGTTGAGCTAGATTTAACCACCTTTAAGGTAAAACAATGGATTACATTATGTCACTAGAGTATTATGCACAACTTGTCTTGCCAAGCTTGTGTTATACAAAACAATTTGATTATATTCAATAATGTTTAGTTTCTTTCTGGGAGGGCATTTTTTTTGTAGTTTGTAACATTTTCTGTGAAGTAAAATCATTGAGATCAGTGGTCAGTTGATAAAAGGTTAAAATGCTCATACTGACAATATGGACTAATGAATATATAGGTAATGTTAAAAAATAGTTTGAAAAAGTTATGAATGAAAATGTAGGGCAGCTGTGCATTTGTACAGTATGAAATGGCAACATTGGTTTGCTTTTTGTTTTTGGATGTGTAGTAATCGGTGGTTGATGCCATGGCCAGTTCAGCCATTCATTTATGCAGAGATGCTGTCAGACAGTTAGACATTATGGTCTTTAAGTCTGACCTGTCATGTTGTCTTTATCAAATTAAAGACTGTTATTGAGACACATGGTGAAGGTGTTGTGGAGTCGCTGGTACCCATATTTGTGTGGGTCCTGGAGGGGCTTGCCAGCTGCAAAGCCCAGCTTAGAGACCGGGAGGAGGAAGCTGAGAGGGAGAAAGCTGAAAAAGAAGATCTTCTGGAGAGATACCAAGCAGAAAAAACACTTCGAAAAGACAGCCAAGAGGTGGGAATTGACAGACTTTTGAAAGTGTTGATATGGTATGATTTGAAGTTCCATGTTTTTTTAAAAGCTGTGAAGGTAGGTGTTTGTTTGCAGTCAGAGCTGTTAAATCATTCTGTTTATTTAGAGGTATCTGGAGCTAGATGACCAAATTGAACAGGAGAGGAGAGCCATGAGGGGGAGGGAAAAGGAGCGAGAACGGCGGGAGAGACAGTTGGAGAAAAAAGCGAGACAGCAAGCTGATCAGTGTGAGTATCTCAGTTTAGTTAATCTTTGTTCCATTTTTTGTGGTGTAATTCCTTGCAGTTTGTAACAGCTGGACCAGGGCTACAGTCTGTACAGTTTTTCAATAAATGCCATGCTGGGTCACATTTTTTCAGTAATATTTGTTTTATTTTCTCAGTGGTGGCCTTGGATGAGCAGAAGGCAAATCTGAGTAGAGAACTGAGCACACTGAGGCACACTCATAACAAGGTCAGACACTGCTGATTAGTCTAATGAATTATCGTTACACCATTGTATCACCACATTGGCACTTTCCTAAACAGCTGCTCATTGGGTGTTTATCTGTTTTTTCTGTTATTCTTACAAATCCCTGCTCTTCTGGCCTTCAGCTGATGCACACATATCGGGAGCTGCTGGAAAAGAGAAAGGAGTCTGAAAGAGATTCTCCTTTAAGGTTGTTCCTAGTCTTTTATTTTAAGCACATTTCATATACAGTACTGCATGACTCATACTGGAAGGCTGAAAGACATTTAATGTATTCAGCAACAACAACATGATACTGTGCTACTGGCATAAATAAACCTAAAATGTCAATTTGTGGTAGCAGCTACTCACAAGTAATGGGAAAACTGTTGCAAAATTTAGGAATAAGCAAAATAAATCCTCAAATGACTTCTCCTGACATTGTCATACTCCATGTTTCATGTAGGAATCATGTGCGTTCCAAGAATGCTGAATATTTATTCAATCAAGTCCCATCTGAATCCAGTCTGAGTGACAAGGTAAACAGATTCACAGACTACTTGTCTGTGTTTTGATGTGTTTAATATGACATTTTGGTGAAAACTTGCACTATTGTAGTTTTACCGCACCTAATACTTGCACTATTGTAGTTTTACTGCACTTTATTTTTCATTACTATTGCATGCTGTGTGCTCTTACCTGGTTATTGTGAAGCTGCTGTTTGGAACCTGAATTTCCTTCGG
>JAPQRP010000010.1:12419923-12448433 GCA_037367295.1 Apogon hyalosoma | reverse complement strand
AAAACATTTCAGGTGACTACCTCATGAAGCTCATCCAGAGAATGCCAAGAATGTGCAAAGCAGTAATAAAAGCAAAGGGTGGTTATTTTGAATAATCTAAAATATAAAACATGTTACGAGTTATGTCACTCTTTTTTAAACTACATAATTCCATGTGTTCATTCATAGTTTTGATGCCTTCAGTGACAATCTACAATATAAACAGTCATGAAAACAAAGAAAAACCAGGTGAGTCTAAACTTTTGACTGGTAGTGTAAATAAAAAGAATTAAATCATAAATCAAGTGTGATAATTCTGCTTTCTACAGAGAGTGTTGCATGAACCTACTTGTTTATTTGCAACCTCTTAAAGAAATACAAGGACACACCAATGTTCAAAACCAACGACATATATTAAAGTTAACCCCAGTCAGATGTTTTATAATTACAGCATCATTAACAAAAAAGCTAAAACAATAAAACACATTTTTTCCAAAATGTTTCAAGTTCCACAGTAGCCATAAACAAACGCAGAGAAAAAAAATAACACCTTTGAGAAGCACCGGCCTCATCTTTCGCTACAGGTGAACATAGCTGTTCTGTTCTCGATCAGCAGGTCAATCCGTGTGTTGTTATGTTTTGGTGTATCACGGCGCTGACATCGCCACATTTAGACGCTATGACAATTTGAGATTACAACATTTAGGTGAATAGTTGAAAAGTGACAGATGTATCATAATGACACGTAATGTCAGCTCATTTGGCTTAGTGCTGGGTATCTCTTTGAAGATACAGTCTAACCTGACGAAGCAGACATAATGTACCAACAGTGTTCGACTGTGTTTATCTTCACTGGTAGTGTGTGTGTAAAGTGCAGCATTTACACAATGTCTTAAAAAAACACAGCTCCAAACTTAATCCTTTTGCATATTGCTAAAATAAAAAAATCATACATACAGAAATAAAAATAAAACCCTTCAATAGGGCGTTAAATATATGTCGTCAGTAGTTAAACACTTCTTTGACCCAACTACCATATATCTGCCACAAACTGCGAATCACAATGAACCTGGTTTAACAAACAAAAAAATAAAGGGTTCTGCATGCTTAAAAATACATTAAGTAGTGTGCATGTTAATTGTTCTTGTTTTGTCAGTGCAGAATCAGCTTTACATTACTGCTTTTCTTAAAGTACTGTTATCAGGAGAGGGAGCAGTAATGAAAACCTAAAACTATTGAGTCTGTGCTCTCAGTTGTATGGTGTCAAATCAGGGGAAAAAACATTCAGAAAATTTTAGCTTCATAATCTTAATATTTCTGTGTTTCCAATAAAAGCTTAAATGGGCACTTCACCAGTTTCACACATGAAGCTCTGTTTACCTCCCATGTAGACACGACCCAACATGAGGAAGTCTCAAAGAGTGAGCCATCATCACATCATCCAAACATCATCACACACTGTCTGAATGATTCTGAACAGGCAGGAAGGACCTCTAATGATGCTATTGTGTTCGAGCTTCACATGTATTAAAGACTAAAAGCCGGACATTTATCATAATGAAAGTGCAGCACAAAATTGGCGGAATGACCCTTTAAAAAGTGACATTCTTTGTAATATAATTAACATGTCCTCTTGTCACAATAGACTTCACATTAACCTCCTGAGCGCTGTCAGGCATCCAGGACAGGATGATGAAAACAAAGATAAAATAAAAAACACTTCCTCTGATATGATAAATACAACACAACAAGGAAAATCAGATTAAAACCCAGGATTCATAGCAGGGTCATCATACTGTGTTTGGTTCACACCACACACGTATCATTTTGAAATTTGATTGCTAGAGTAAAAAAAAAAATCTACTTTTGTTCTACTTGCCATTTGCTTCATACAAAATTCATTTTTCAGTGCCTCCATTGCCATTTTTTTAAATCTAATACTACTAGTATCTGAAAATGCTTTAAGTCTCATGCTCAGTTATTCTACAATCTTCTACAGAGGAACTGTGAGCAGAGACTGAGATTCTTCTACTGTGGAATCATGAGTGGAGTCGCACTCGATGACAACAGAGCGTCCAACCAGCCTCTACTCCTGGCATCTACTCTAGTCTACAACTACTCTACATTTACTACAAATTTAAGTCCCTTTTTCTCATCCATACGCCCACCATTTGGTTAAACAAAAAAAGCTCTGTTTTGACGAATAATTTACACAGTTAATCAGTAAAAATCAAAATTACAATGTACAAGATGCTTGTCAACATAAAAAGTGACATGTTTATCGGTATATAAAAGGGAGAAAAAAGAGATATGTTGTCACAATTCTGTCTGCTTTGGATAAAACCTACTAGTTCCCTCAAACTTTATTGTTCTTAAGTTTTGTTGCTATTTTAGACAAACTGGACATTTCCTCTCTAAATCAGCAATATCCTCTGTGTTAAATCCACCCTAAGATCAGACATTACAGACACAAATATGGAAGCATGAGCGTAATCCAGATCAGACCGACACCAGTGACAGAAATAATCAGACTTCATGCTTCCCAATGAGGGAAAACAACCAGAGATTGATAACTTAACTTCATATCTGATATAAATTATACAAATTAAAATTTCTGAAGCAACATTTTAAGATTTTAATTAAAGAAACTATCTAATACCACCTACTGCTTTATCTAACAATGTACTGTTTCTAATCTATAGAAAAAAGATTTAGCATTTCATACAGCCTTAATTCAGGCTGCTTTTTACCATTAACTGTGTCACTAAAACTGTGACAAATTATCTGAAAATTAAATAATGCTTACTGTCATTTCACCCATAAAATTTTACTTTACCATGTTCATATATTAAGTGATGTTCCTTTTTGTTTGCCAGATAATTTAAATTTTAGAATCGCTGTGACAGCAGATAATTGACAATTAAAATGTCCAAGAAGTCATGCATGAGGAGAATATTCCTACTCTTAGTGTATGTGCGTGTGTTCAACTTCTCAGATTGTCAGAAGTATTTCTTCTTCAACAGCCCTTTGTTAAATCAGATTGTACCTGTGTTACTCAAGGGTCAAACATGGCTTAGTTTTAGAATACCTCCTACTGTAAAACACACGACTGCCCTCTAAGCTGTACACTGTCATGAAATAAGATAAATGACTTTGATGATAATGAGCTTTCTCTTAGATATGTGGGAAATGTAGTTTAGTCTCCTCAGAAATGCTTTTTAGGGATGTCATGTAGAAATAACCTTGTTCTGTCACTTCTTATGTCACAGTTTGTTACAAAATAAAAATTAGTTCCAGTTGGCTCTTTGTAAAATCTATTCTTTACATGTTTTCTGTTTTTGTTCAGAAAAAACAGGCAAAATCTTAAAGAGCATTATTTTAACAGTGAGGTTCTTTTATATTATAGCGTCTGATGTAAGAATCTACTTGAATTATAAAGTACTGTGTGCATGTAACTCCTTCACCCCTGAGTATTCGAGGCTGTGAGAGGCCGATGCATGCCTGTTTATGTTTGTATGTGTTTTATGTGTGACTGAGTCCATGTGCACGTCACTCCGTGTTGTTGACGCTGTAGGGCGGTGGTGGGTCCAGGCTGTGTTCTGACGAAGGAGTTGGGGTCCCTGGGAGTCCAGAGGTAGGGGTCGGTGAGGCAGGAGGCTCCTCTGAGTCGGAGTTCTCCAACGACAGGTCGTCCACTAAAGCCCTGCGTCCACGCATCGCCAGGGGCAACGGAGCACGCCTAGACAAGGGCAGTTAGATGGTTATGTCCAGTTTTAAAATAAAGCCAAAGACACCATGGTGATTTCAGTGGAAAAGGAAATCTGTTTTTTAATTGATTAAGGCTTGTAGCACTGCATAATGTAATCATTTCCTGAAAATCTAATAAAGTTAATATACAACTTGATCAAAAGTGCATTAAAACCCAATAATGTCATGGTTTAGCCTATATGAAATGGTACAGCTGTATCGCTTTAAGCTGATATGATAAACTAGATATGATAAAACAGCTAAAAAAAAAAAAAAAAAAAAGTAAGAAAAGCACAATGCAAACACAATCTTATCTAGCAGTTATTGAGTATTGTTATTGCTGTGGGATAGAAAATAGAAAAAAAAAAACAGTCCAGTATGTCAACCAGTACTAAATTATTAATACTGTTATAACATTTTTACTTATAACATAAGACCTTATTACATGACTGGTAATTTATTACATTTACAATTTTCCTCTGTTACTTTAATAATTTGATGATAATGTACATTAATTTTCAGGCCAAATTTACACATTTTGTGTTTAAGAATTCAGGAATGGTAAATACGAACACTGGGCATGAAATAAGTTGAAAACCGACTTCTGTTTTCCACACAGTCGTATGTACACAGTCAGAACCTCAGGGATATACATCGACTTCCTGGTCTTAGCAAGTGGGTGTTGGACTTCCTCCTTGGGAGACTGCCATATATATCAGCATCCTGAGCAGCAACTTCTATCACATTTTCAAGATATCACTATATTATGGGTTGCTACAGGGCTACTGTTAATGTCCGAGTTCAGTAAGGTCTGATTATTTGATTATTTGAAGTTAACATCATGCACCCAAATTACATGTTTTGTCTGAGTAACAGTTTAGATCCTAAATATTTTCAATTTATAATGACATAAAACAGCTAATCAATTCAAGACGCTAAAGCCATTTAAAGTCTTGCATTTTTGTTTTTCTGACAAATGATTAACTGTGATAAACATATTAATCAAATATGAACAATGTTGTAAATTAATTTCGATTAGATCAGGTCATTAGAAGAAAGCAGTGAAATGAAAGGAAAAATAAGAACACTTTTGAGTTATTTGAAAATTTGTTAAATTACATGTAATTTAACCACAGAGGAACCACACAAAGCACAGTACAACTAGAACAAAGTGTGTGAAAACCCATCACACAGAGTATATATTATATACATATTCAAAGCCACCACCTTCCCAGGCACAGACACACACAAAAAGTGAAAAATAACACACACTGTGACCTACTTATCTGCTCTCCATTCAGGGATGCTGAGTGGTGTGATGCAGACAGACGGACAACGTGTCAGTGTTAGATGGACACAATGGATGCAACCAAAGAGCAAAGCAAAACAAACAAATATTAAGTTAACGGATGGTTAAAAACAAACAAAATAATGATAAATAATGATGATGGAAAATCAAACAAACACATGGCCAGACATTGGTTCACTTGCATGCATTGTACCTGAGCTGGCTGCGCAGGGCAGTGATCTCCCGCGTCATACTCTGACTGCTGTCACTGAGCTCTTCCAGCTCCCTCTGCAGCTTCCTCTTCTGGGCGTTGGAGCGGGAGTTCTCCTCCTCTACCTCTTCCAGCTGTCGCTTCAGCTGCTTCAGTCGCACCATGGACTTATCCAGCTGCAGGAGGAAGAGAGGAGGAGGAGGAGGAGAGGAGGAGGAGGAGGAAAGGGTATGGCAGAGGTCAGGGCGAAGAACCAGATCAGATAGAAGAGACGAACAAGACAAGAGAAAGAGAGAAGGGACAGACGTATATAAAGTCAGATTAGTCTGAACAGGACGGCCGGTAGGGATCAGGAGTGAGATTAAATTTGGCAGATTATCAATGCTGATGTTTTGGAGTGGGGTCAGTGTCTCTGTGGTGGTTGGACAGATTTATATTTTGGAGTGGAATACACCATTCCTTCCCAACAAACACACAGATGCTGGGTGGGATTAGGATTATGTTGGACTGAGCTGTATAATTCACTCATTTTAGGCCGATACTTTAACACTCTCTTTGTTCCCTGAGGCTCAGTTAGAGCAGTGGGCTTAGCTGACCTGACCCCATTAACTCATTATTTAATGCCCTGCCCCTTCGCTCTGTGGATCACCTTAGATACATTTGTGTCTGCCCTAAATGTTGAGGTTATAATAGTAATGTTAGTCTTACCTGTTCTCTGTACTGGTCTGCGTGTCTTCTCTCGTCCTCTGCCTGCATCATCACCTCCTTCAGTTTCTTCTCTGTCTTCCGCACCAGTTTGTTGGCGATGGCTCGTTCCCTAAGAGACAGAAAAGGTTAATTGTTGAACTATTGACATTCAATTTTAGGACATCTGGAGCAGCAGAAAATCAATCTAAGCATCAAACAAATCAAGCTGAAATGAAGCCCAAAGCATTTGTACAGTCATATATAACAGTCTCTGTTTCTCTCACTGTCGCTCCTGTTCCAGCTGCTCCTCCATCGACTCTATCTTGGCCTCCAGGGCAGCGACGCTGAGTCTGTGTTTGCCCCTCACAGCTCCCTCCATCTCCCCCAGCCGGGTCTTCAGCTCCTTGTTCTGCCTCTCCAGCTGCTCCCGTGATGCCTCCGCCTTCTGAGCCAGAGTCCTCTCCCCCTGCAGCTGCACCGTCAGAGTCTCCACCTGGACAAGGATCAGCATGACAGTGACCACATCTACATGAACAAAATATTTACCCATTTACCCTTAGTACCAAAAGAACCTCCTGCTCTTCTACTCCTACCGATGTCAATTATATGAGCAAAACGTCAGTCTTTCATTTCTTAAATCACCTTTATTACATTTTCATAAATGGGGGAAATTCACTTTTCTGACCATAAATGTGGGATTTTCCATTGCATCTCTACCTGTAAAACAGAGAGCTGGCCATAAACATGAGCTACAAATATGTACAAAGAATGCTCCTCAGGCAAGAGTAATATCAGCACATCCCATATGTCTTAAACAGATCATTTAGAATGACATATTTGGAATAAGAATGCAACATTGGTGAGTATGTAAATGTAGTCACTTTGTATTTTAGGGCTTGTAATTGCCACTGATTTCCCCAATTCATTTAGGACATTTCATTGCCAATGCCAATTTTGCTTGGATTTGAAAGAGATACTGTAAATTGTAGAAGGAACATTATAGAAAGCAGCCACAGTAATGTACTTTTTATTTACTCTCACATAGCCAGACCTATCTCCACACTTCATTAGCTCTGGGCCAATGCTGTAGATCAGTCTGGCAGCATCTACTATCATTCTTGGGTTGATGGTTAGTTCTTGAGTGGCGTTGACTATAGGATGTTGTGACTGCATTTAAAAAATTGTGATGGGAGAAAAGTTGTTTTGACAGAATGTATGAGGAAGCATGTTCAAATGAAAAGCGTTAAATCCCTACAAAACAAAATGGCACATAAGAAGAAGTGTGTTGTTGTCAAAACATAATATTTTCAGGATAAAGTTGGAGCTTCATACAGTGAGGGGAACTTTCAACTGTATTTAAAAAAGATCTCTGGATTTTATTAATCAATACCAGATCTCTTGTGTGTTTTGTGCCTGTTTTATTATGCGACAGGGGTTGAGGGTTTTTGCATGTTGCATACCTGCAAAGCCATCTTCCTTTGTCTCTCTGCCACCAGCTCAGAGTTGCTTTGCTCTTCCTCCAGCTCCTCTTCCAGCTGACTGACCCGAGCCTCTAATCTCCGCTTCTCTTCACACAATGCGGTCCTGGACAAACATATGATTTTAGTAAATAGTGCACAAATACTAATGAAACATCAGTTAGTTCCATAAACTAGATGTACGTAGTAATCACACTAACTTTCCAGTACTGCTGTTGACCATTTCATCAGCCATCTCGTCTCTCTCCTGTTGAGCCTGCCGCCTCTGCCTCTCAGACACAGATAGCTCCTACACAGAAAAAAGAAATGCAAGGAAGATCCAAAGTAATTTATCACTCAATATGATAGCTGAATTATGTCTATGGCGTATCAGTGTTTTTATTAATGTACCTCCGTCAGCTGCAGGACTTCTGCCTCCAGTGTTTGGATTTTCTTGTCGCTATCTTTCATCTGAGAGATCACATCATCTCGACCCAACTTGGTCTCGTCTAGCTCACGAATAACTTCCTTCATTTGACCCTGTGACAAATAAAAAGATGACTTGTTAAAAAGCAGCTAATTGACGAGCGTGAGAAGTTAACGTGAGAGTTTCTGTCTTACCTGCAGCCTTCGAAGCTGCTTCACAGCCTCCTCTTTGCCACGACTGGCCGTCTCCAGCTGGGCCTCAGCCTCCTGCAGCTCTGCTTCCAGCTGCTTTTTGGACGACACGGACTGAGAGCGCTGACTCCTCTCCTCCTCCAGCTGAATCTCCAACTCTCTCACCTGGGATAAGGTAAGAGGGATGAGATATTTGAGTGTTTGGGAATGGGTTTTAAAGCTTAGCCTGTTAAGCCCTGAGCCACTTGTTTCCAGTGGGAATCATTTCAATGTAACATAAAACAGTGGATTAGCAGAAGCTTCATCCATTTAAGCCAAGCTATGATCAGAAAATGGCAAAGGTAAGACAAAATTCATGACCAGTACTTCATAATGAGACTGTTATTATTGCTCTTCTTTGTCTAGTTCAGTGAGTTTCAACGGTAGAGAAATAATACTTGTACTCTTGGATCTGTTTAGTGTGAGCTTAGAGCTGCAACGTTGATCACATTGGTCTGTTGTTTTTTTAAATTATTCATGACATATGTTGGCCTCAGACTGTTAACTTGTTTTAGATATTTGCTCATTTAAGCGCTTGTTGTTTGGATTGTGTTCTGTTGTCTGACAATTGGTTTTGTTGAATTTTTAGCTGATGTTCTTTTAGTCACCTGAATGTGTAGAATGTGTACATTGCTGCAAGCATTGTATAGCATTACCGTGATAACATAGACACAACTGTGGTTGCCTCAGGTACCACAGGCAACTGGACTTAAGAGGCTAAACCCGTGTTATCTTCTCTCCTTCCACACTCTACCTGTTTGCTGAGCGCCCTCCTCTTTTCTTCTCCCTTCTCCTCACTGGCACTGATCTCTCTCTCAAACTGAGCCTTGAGCGCCTGCAAAGTGACCTCCAGCCTCAGCCTTGAGTTCTCCGCCTCTGATAGCTCCTCCTCCAGCTCCTGCGTCTGGACTCGCAGGTTCTGGGCTTCTGTTTCCAAAGCCCTGCGTGTCCGCTCCAGCTCATGAACCTAACATAAGAGCAAATAACAGGATGACTCATTGGAGACTGCGACAGGGAGGAAACAAAGAAGTGAAAAGACGCAGGTGGATGCTTACATTTTTACCAACGTCATCCTGCTGGTTAACTAGCTGCTCCATTTCCAGACGGAGCTGCTTATTGGACCTCTCTAGCTCCTCCTTCTGGTCCTGCACCTCCTACATGGCACAGACAAAAAAAACAAACAAAAAAAAAAACAGCACAATCACAATATTGTTATCACAGGACGACACACTCAAACAGGCAAGAAAAGGGAAGACATACAGTATCAATACCATTTAAATTTCTTTAACTCTTTTCAGGGCTTATTTCTGTTTTTTCAGGAGATAAAAACACACAAATAATTGAATATCCCACAGAAAAATGAAAGATGAAAAGGAACACACAAATTGGTGGAGCTCCAAACTACTAGATAGATAGATAGATAGATAGATATCAAATATCTGAAGAACCAAAAGTGACAGTGAAATCTACGAAGGGGGCTGCATATTATTCTATTTCTGAGCCTTAGCATCTATTGAATCTAGTGAGCTTAAGGATAGCACCTCTTTCATCCTATAAGTGAATCACTGGGGTTTACCAGACAACCTTATCTTATCAATTATTAATTCATTATGTCACTGAAAACGTTTGTGTGTTAGGTTCTAAAGTGGGAAGTGCACTGCATAACAAAGATCTGTTATTCATAGCAACAGGAGTAATAGACTCTATAGCGCAGCCACTGATCAATCAGAATCAAGAATTCAACCAAGCCACATAATAAATGTAACTGATGTCCAGTTTACCTGCAGAGCTCGTGAAAGTGCTAGATATTTTGTCTCCTTTTCCCGACTGTCTGCTTCTGCTCTGTCTCTTTCCTCAGCCAGTCGAGCGCTCACTGCCTTCTCCTCCGCCAAACACTGAGTAAAATCAAGTAGAGAAATCAATAAGCAATCAGGGATAAATGAAACATATTGTAGTGAATACATCTTGAGATAACTAAACCTGTATACTAACCTGGTCAAACTTTTTCTGCCTCTTCTCCAGAGCTGTGCAGTTCTGCCTCTCTCTCTGCACAGCCAGCGTCATGTCCTCGATCTCCTCCCTCAGTCGCTCCCTCTGCCTCTCTACTCTCTCCTTCTCCTCCTCTTTCTGCCGTTCCCTCTGGGTGGCGCTGTCAAGCTCTCTCTGTAGTTTTCTGCGTATCTCCTCTCCAGCTTCCACTGCTGTGTTCACCTCTTCTGACTGCTTACGAAGCTCTGCCAGCTGTACAACAAAGAGAGTTGTAGATGTCATAGATGAATAACATTTTACTAATCATCTTTGGTTGTTCTGGTATAAGACTGTAAATGTTCCTTAGTTGTAAGAATGTACTTGGTTTTATGTCCTTTTAATTTTGACATTCTGGATGAATATAAGCTGACTGATGTTTAATGATGTTGTGTGGGTGTCTGTTGTACCTGCTGGGTGTGAGTCTGGATCTGCCGGGTCAGTTCTTTGGCTCGTTCTTCCTCTTCCTCTAGTCTCTCCATCAGTCCATTCCTCTCCTCCTCCAGCGCTCGCACCCTTGAACCCAGGGCTAACTTCTGACGAGTCTCCTCTTGCAGCAATTCCTGAGAGAGGCAAAAGTGTGTGGAAGTTGTTAAGTGTCTATGTTAAGACAGCTGTCAAGTCTTTTCCATTGTCTTGATTTAAATTGAACTGTCTATGTCACATAGTTTTATCAGTGTTTGAGGTTGTTACCTGTGCATCATGTAGCTGGTTCTCCAAACTGCTCACTTCTTTAGTGAGACGGAGGGATTTGGAGTCAGATGAGGACAAATTACTGGATACAGATTCAATCTCACACTGAAAAAGTCAAACAGAAGAAATGTAAAGATAATTTCTTACTACAGTAAGGAATGATCTTTAATCTTTTATGTTCTGATAAGTGCTTTATCTTGTGAAGACCCACATTAAACATGATGAAATGATTTAAACATATATTGTACATTTTCAGTATTTGCTCTCTTGCATGTTGTTGTACCTGCAGCTTGTGAATACGCTCCTCTCTCTCCTCCCTCTCTCGGTCTGCTTGATTCAGGCGGGCGCTGAGCTCCTGCAGCTGATTATCAGCCCTTTTGCGTCCTCTCTCGCTCTCTGTGCGACTCGCCTGGAGACTCTTAAGTTCAGAGGTCAAATTGTGACGTTCTTCCTCTAGCACCGCTTTGGCCTTCTCCAGCGATTGACGTGCCTAAAGAAACCATGATATTTGACCATGAATGGGTAGGTATGTCTGTGTTTGAGTAAGCCTTAGTTCTTTTTTGTGTTCCTCTTACTCTCTTGCTGTTGTCCAGCTGTTCCTGGAGACTGTCGATAGCAGCGCTGTGTTTCACTCTCATCTCTGAAAGCTGGGCCTCATGGCGGCGAGTCTCCTCTTCAACACACCGCTGGAGTTCACTTAACTCTGCTTCCCGTCGAGACCTGAACAGGAAAAAGAGGACGCAAGATACAAAATTTTTTAGGCCTATTATTGTTACCTATTATTTTAATTTTCTTACAAAATTAAGATCCATGTACTGATATTATTGCTATTAATACTTCCTAAAAGCAGCAATTGTAGGAGGCAATTCATCAAGGAGTGATGTTTTAATGTAAAGCTGCACAATGCAGGCCTGACTGGCATTAAATATTTATTAAATTCAGTTTCTTTATTATGTATTGTCCTGAATGCTGGGAGAAGTTTTTACTGGGCTGTGTGGGCTACTCTAATAATAAGATACAGATGCCTACAGGTTGAACACATATTTCTAATAAATTTATTTCTACCTCATTTATTTTTGTGGTTGCAAATATTTGTAAAAAAAAAAAAAAAGCTACATATCACCCTTTTTATTTCAAAGCTCTACGATATGTGTATTTGTACTATCAGTAAATTGTAATGATATTTAGTGCATACCTGAGTTCCTGTTGGGCAGCGGTGGTGTCCAGAGTGTCCTCCAGCTCTGTTCTCAAAGCCTCCAGCTCCTCCCCCAGGTCTCTCCTCTGTTTCTCCGCTCTTTCTCTCATCCCTCGTTCGTTCTCCACTTCCTCCTTCAGCTCAGACACCTGGGACATGGCCTCCCTCAGCGCCCTCTGAGCCTCTGCTCGACGAGCTCCCTCTTCCTCCAAACTGACAGAAGCAGAGAAAAAGGGGAAAGAGTTGAAGGATGCAGGCTGACTAATCTAAAACCATCTCTATTTGCATCTTCCTGTGTCTCACCGGCCCTGCAGGGTGGTGATTTCTTTCTCCTTCTGAGCCAGACTGCCCCTCAGCTCGGCGGACAGCATTCCCAGGTCTGACAGCTGCTCCTGGGCCTCCACTGACTCACTCTCCATCCTCCTCCTCCACTTCTCCTGCTCTAAGCGACCCTGCTCCTCCCGCTTCAGACGCTCTACAGTGTTGAAACAACATCATACTTCAGTGAAGAAAGAAAAACCTCAGCTACAAGAAACAATAACAAAAAAATACTGTCAGAAACCAGAGGAATTATAACAGTCACTGACAAGTTTGACAAGCAGATGCTCAGGTCATAAATTGCTTAATTGCAATGTTTTCTGATCATGCGTGCTAAAACTCTTGTTAATAATAATAATAATAATCAGTTATTAAGGATGAATGTTACCCTCTAGGTCTGCGATGACAGCCTCCTGTTTGTTCTTCAGTTTGTTAAGACTTTTGGTTTTCTCCTCTTCTTCAGTTAGCTGATCAGTCACCTCACTCAGACGCTCCTCCAACAGTTTCTTCTCCTGCTCAAAAGACAACAGCAAGTACATATGTAACATATCTATTCAATAACAAAAAAAAACAGTTTTTACAACAAAAACACTGAAAAAATCAGACAGCTAGTATACAGAAACAGTATATATGCACTTAAACAACATGTTTTTTTCTCTTTCATTTTACTCAAGGGAAACAATATTCATGAGATGCTGACCTTACTGAGTCGGTCTCTCTGTTCCACTGCATTCATCAGGTCGGTCTCTAAACTTTTTACTTTGGTCTCCAAGGTAACCTTCTCCAGCAGAAGGCGTTGTCTGGCACTTTCCTCCTCCTCCAACTGCTCTTCTAAGTCCTAATAATAGAGGATTGAGCAGCTTAAGTAATGAGTTGGAACTGAGACAGCGAAGGGCAATAACAAAAATTAAAACAAAAAATAGCAATACTTATAAATACAGTTTTAATATGACTGTATCTGCAGTATTGAAGTGTAATTATATTTCTGCTAAAGTACCGTACATTGGTATAAATTAGAAGGACATGTAATTTACATGACTTTATCAATATTACTTTATTCTTCTACTCTGCTGCATCTCAAAGACAAATATTGTACTTTTTATTCCACCACATTTGTCTAACAGGTTTAATTACTTTACAGATTACAATGGTTCATTACCTTCCCGTACAATGAAAACCAAATGTGTTGCTTTGAATGTTTGTGATAAACTGAAGGATGAAGTGCTTTTGGTTTAAAAAAAAATAATCTCCTCCTTAATTTACTTAAACCCTTTCAACTGGATTTTTCAGAGATGTGTGGTTGAACAGAACAGCAAAGCTACAGACATATGTAACATGTAAATTAAACTAAACAACAGTATATAAAGTAGTTAGTATGAGCTCAACCTTAAACATCTACAACAGTGTCATACACATTAATATAACATCATATATATGTAGTAAAATGCTGGCAGGGACCATTTTCCTGTACATTTCCTTACTTTTCATACTTTAAGTACAGTTGATTGATACTTACATAACATCTAAGACTTTAAATGCAGAATGTTTACTTGTAGTACATCACATTGTAGTATTAGTACTTATATTTCATTTTCTGAACCCTTTTCCCACCATTACATATCTTAAATACAAAATTGTGATACTGGTTCACCTCTCTCACTGAACTTCCTAACCTGTATATTCTGCTGCATCTTCTTCTTCTCACTGGTCAGCTGCACACCTCTCTCCTCCTCTTCCTCCAATCGACTCTCCAGCTCGCCCAGCACTTCCTCCAGCTCCTGTTTCCTACTCGCCAGCCTCGCTCTCATTTCCTCTGCCTCCGCAAACAGCTCCGCCTCAGCCTGCAGCTGGTCAGCTAGCACTGCCTTCTCCTCCAACAGCTTTAAAATGACACAGATTGACATAGGAGAGGTGATATGTCGAGGACTTAACAGTTTCTGCATAGATGGTCCAGAGGTGGTGGAGGTTTGTTTATTACCTGAGCATGTTTCTGGTCCAGCTCGGTGTAGTCCTGCTCTGCTCTGGACAGTTTATCCCTCGCCTTCTGAAGTTCTGCCTCCCTGACCTGGATCTCCTCATCTTGCCGGGTCACCTGCAGGAGAGGCTTCACCTGACAGGCATCAAGCAAAGTTCAGAGATTGGATGATCTTTTCATTACTGACTACAGCCTCTTTGTTAATATGTCAGTTTAAGGAAAAATATTATGTCTTCAATTATATGCATCAGAAAAAAGTGCTTCTGCAATAAATGAAATGTTTTAAAGAAAGTACAAAGTGCATAAAAAGTAACATAATTTCACAACAGAATTACAATACTATCTAAAATAGCATTAGAGCTCAGTCACAGAAACATAAAAAGAGACATGCTTTGTTGTGTTTTTACAGGCCATTTTTTTTGTTTCATTTGTGCATACCTTTGTAAACAGTCGCCACCACTGCCAGTTCCTGAGTTTGAGGTATGCAGCACAGTTCCTCTGCATCACCCTCAGTGCACTCAGCTGCTGCTGCTTCTTCAAATAAGCTCTGAGAAATAAAATTGCGAAAACACCACGTTAACACAAGTACTTGAGCACATAGAGGTAGTACACTCTTTAAAATGTATTTAACAAGCATGGCTGTCCTGTTTTTCCCCCTGCTCAGCCATGAGGTGACATTTAGTGACAATGTGCGGATACTTTGCTGCAAACCCAATTAGTTTCCCTACTTGCTACCACTGTAAGAAAGGAACTGTGTTACTGATGTATTGATTTACAGGTTTCCTTAAGTTGTGCCAAGTGCCTGTCAGTGTTGTTACAATTGCCTTGTCACTGATAGGGGTTGACAGAAGTTGAAATATTAATGTCCTTTAAGAGTGAAATACAAAACTACCTCAGAAATGGCAACAAGCTCCTTCCAGACAACATACCAAGGTTTGGCATTCAGTATTCAAAAGTGATAGGCTAATAAGTTGAGTCAAGTCAAATTACTGTTTGATGCAACCTATTCTTGGTGTAATTCCTTTAATTTCTGTTTCAGTTTAATGAATTACCTTTTAATCATTTTATCATTGTTTCTTGTTATTTCATGGCTATAATGTAAGACCTCTACCTCAGCATATTCTGAAATTAAAGGTTGAATGAATGAATGAATAGAAATAATGTTTTTAACACATACACACTGTATGTTTAAACCTACAACTATAAGAATAAAAGGTCACCAAAATCTTTAGATATGAAAAAAAAACAAAGTTGCTTCAATCCTGCATCCGTCACGTCTGTCACTCTGCTAAATGATAACTTGGTGGTGAAGCTCTTACTTGCGTGCAAGGTAGCCTCTGGCAGCGCTCTGAAAGCGTATAATAGTGTCAGTGATCTTAAGGTCTCTCTCTTCTTCAAGGTGTGCCAGGACTCCAGCTCTGAAGAACACTTTACTCTGGCCCACCCTGAACAGGTTTTTGTCCAGTTCCAATGCACTGATCTGCAAAAAAAAAAAAACAAAAACAAAAACATACAGAGTGGTTAATCAGTCCAGTGTTTAAATGATTATGGAATACACTCCATGTTTACAGACACTAAAGGGTGACTCACCATGAGCTCTGATGCCTGTTTTCCATCCATGAATGTGCGAGGAATTGCATTAGGAGTGAGGATCTCATATCTGTAAGACAAATGTTTTAAGTAAACGTGATCAAGAGACACAAGGATAAGTTAAAAGGGTCATCAACAGGTACCAGTGTTGATGAAGCACTGTGACGAAGTACGCAGCATGTGTGTAAGGCCCAAGAAGTGTTAAAGAGGGACAGCTGGTTATGAAAGGTTTTTTTTTTATCTGAGTCTGCTTTATAGCCTCTTCATTCTATGTGGAGCAAACACAACATGAGTACACACCTTTGTCTGAACTCCTGGAATGGGATTCGGTTAGGAAATCCTTGTCTGCAGATACGGATCCCCTCCAGGACTCCATTACACCTCAGCTGGTCCAAAACCAGGTGAGGCGACAGCTTACCAGCCTAAAACACAGACCAAGAAACAGGAATAAAAACATACAGGAGGGAGAAAGTAAAATATCTGATTTTGACTGTGACCTCTATCCCTTTATCTGTCTGTCATTCAGCCGAATCTCACCCTCTTCTCGTGGTTAGGGATGATGCAGCGGAGGAAGTTGGGGTTGGTGTTTCTCAGTGTGGCCATCAGCTTGGTGAGGGACTCTTTGTACAGCTGGCCAACGGTCCTAAACATCCCCTTTTTTGTCTTCAGTCCTGCTGCTCCAAATGTGACGGGCCCGCTGTTCTCTCCTGATGACACCTGGTCCAGACCTACAATCCTGTCAACTGGATGGAAATACAGACACAGATGTATAGACTTTCAGAAGTGCTGTCTATCAAAAGAGTTGATTTTTGAGGATTTTGATATAATGCCATGACTAAACGATTTTACTCCTGCTGTCAACTCTCTGAAAAAATGAGGAAAGCAGTGATTGTGAATATCCTCCTGAGACCCAGTAAGTAAACATTTTCACCATTTTACATTAAATAATTGCCTTAATTGGAAACAGCATGATGCAACAGTTTTTTTCAGATACATTTTTTATTTCTTTTTTTTTTACACAATGTCCTTTTCAGTGGATTTTTTTTTTTAAACATTAAGCTGTGAAACTCTTGTCCACTACAGAGAACAAAAATGCATTGCTGTGTCTCAGAAGGATATAATTGGAGATGCAGTCATATGTATGTACTTTAAGACAATACTTATAGCAGACCACAGCCACTAGTATACAAAATGTGTTATTAGTAGTGGATGCGGAGAGTGAATAGAGGCTACAAATTTTTTCATTTAGAAAATTGTGAGATTATACTCAGAGGACACATCACAAAATTAGTAACTCCAAATTTAGAATTTGAAGGTTTGTATTTATAGATATCTACTAGTTAGTATGCCGCATCTCTAGAGATCATTCAGGATCACATTTCTCCCCGTACATCCATGTTTTATATTAAAAATTCCTGTTGCAGACTCTTGGATGTTGGCTTTTTGGCAGATGGAGAGTGCAGCTATTCTGACACTGTCTTCTACACTCCCATATAACAAAAGCAAGGTGGATTTACTTATGTGTAAATGGGAAAAAAAATCACACAGACATAGCACTGTTACTTAAACCACATACTACCACAAAAATAGCGAAAGAGCAAAGATAGAGCAAAAGAAATTAACATAATAAAACAACAGCTTATGATACCACTGCACAAAAATCAAACTGATAAAGACAGGCATAATACAAAAAAAAGAAACAAAAAGCACACTGCATTCAGAAGCTGAGCAAGCAGAGCACAAAGATGTGATATGAGCAGTGGTGGGAGTTAGGAATGTGACTGTGACACACAGAGGAGGAGAAAAACCTACTGTCGGAGCCATTAGCCTGTAGTGTGGCATAGGAGTCAAAGAAGTAGACACGAGGAAGAGTTTGAATGTCTGATGCAGGAAAGAAAGACGGAGAAAGAAGTAGCCCAAGAGGACAACAAATGAGTGTAGAGGGTTAGAGAAAGCAAGCAAACACAGGAGAGAACAAGAGGGAAGAAGAACAGAAAATGAGCAGCAGAAGGATAGAAAGAAAAGCAGAGATCACAGAGAAAGAAAAGAAAGATAATTACAGTTAATACATTTTGCACCAGAAGCTTCATTATTTAAACATGACAGGGTTGAAATAAAGACTGTGAGGAAGGAAGTGTGTTATTATTTAAGTCAATTTAGATCACTTTCATTTGTTTTCATTAATGTTATGTGATTTGTGAATTCAGTTTTCTACAACACAAGAATTATATTGCACATATAGCAGTGGATGAGCCTGTGATTAAATTCGTACCTTCCTTCCAAAGCTCTGAGACAAAATGATCAGAAGACTGATGGAGAAGAGATGCTACATTATCATTCAGAGGATCCATATTCTTCACTAGCCAATCATCTGCTTTATAGTCCACCTGTGAGTGTACAAGGGGACACAAAAGATGAAATAGTGTGGAGAGAAGTGCACACTTTCGACTATTTTGTTCCCTTGAGTGATAAAAACAGCAGCCATGAGGAAAAGGAGTTACCTTTCCAGCATAGTGAATGATGGAGAAGTCAGCCTCCCCACGTGGCTGCTTTGATTTGAAGAATTTTGGATGGGTGCCTTGCTCTGCAGACAGCTTATCTACAAACGAACGATCTGTTGCCCGAGGGAACCAGCATTCTTCATCCAGCAGGGCCAGAACACCAGGTGGATGAGCCTAACAATGAAAAACAAATATTTACTGTGAGTCAGATGCAGATTTAAGCGATTTAATTTCCTAAGTGAATTAAGTATGTTTCAGGAGCCACAGATCTAATCTACAAAACAAAGGAATTACACTTTCTCATCTATGTCATCATCTCATAACAGATGATGGAGGTTAAAAAATACTGTTTCTGTGTGTATTTACTGGTCTTTCGATGAGGTCAATGCAGGGCTGTAAGTCGAGGCCAAAGTCAATGAAGTTCCACTCGATGCCCTCGCGCTGATACTCCTCCTGCTCCAGGATGAACATGGTGTGGTTGAAAAGCTGCTGCAGCTTCTCATTGGTATAGTTGATACACAGCTGCTCAAATGAGTTGAGCTGCAGAGAAGGGATTTAATCAAGCAAACAATGATTAAATAATTCATAAAGTCATGCAATGTAACCTCTGGAAACATACACAATGCATGCCTGTAAGGCTGATTATGTTTCACCACTACAATAATGCTGATCTTAAGGTAGATCAAAAGATGCCTACAAAAGCCCAGGGGTAAAAGGAAATACAGATACAAACCTGGAAAATCTCAAATCCAGCAATATCGAGGATGCCTATGAAGGATGCTCCCTGTCTCTGTCTGCGGTCCAGAGCTCTGTTGATTCTGTGAACCAGCCATCTGAAGAGACGCTCATATGTGGCCTTTGCCAAAGCCTCAACAGCAAAGTCAGCCTAAAAAGAGAGATATTTTATTTCATACACGGCACACAGATGAATGTGTAATGACCCGTGCACGTTTCTACTCACAGATATCTTACCTGCTCCTTGGTCTGGGCTTTCTGCACATACTCTCGTCCAACTTTGATCCTCGGGGTTAGGATGGCCCGAGTAAACTCCAGCACGTTGATGCCCAACAGATGGCACAGTTTCTGAGCAGCTGTGTTATCAGGCATGGAGGCCTGGTCCTGATTTTTCTCCTTTGTGAAAGAAATGTTCCCAAACTGGAGCACGGAAGAGATCACCTTCAACATGGCTGAGGATCAGGAAGACAGGGAGAGTCCAATTATACTTTATAACATATTAAATAAACAATAAACCTTTTCTCTCCCCTGTTGGCCATCTCTGTCTTACACACAGACTCTTCTGGGGTGAAACCCATAATAACCATGGAGTCCATGGTCTGGGTGAAGTTTTCTGAATCACTCTGACCAGGAACAGGGATCGAACCTCCACTGAGAAAGCGGTACTCATCTGCTGTTCCTAAGAGCAGGTCAGCTAAGGATGTAAAAAGAAGCAAAAGCAGACAGATAAATCTAATTAGAAATGAAAGATTGTGATTTTTTTTTTTTATCAGTGCATTCTTTTCAAAATGACATACAATATGTTATGTATTAGGGCTGAATTTCAGAATACCACTGTGGCTGACTTGTGCTTTGTTTTCCTCACCTCTTGTTGCTTCTGAAGCACCACAAAGCAACTGATAAAAGATGTGGAATGTCCTTTCATCTTTGGCCTGACGGGTGGCCCGGGACTTTTCCAGGAGGTCTGATTCATATGGTTAGGATAACAATAATGCTCAAATCTTTCTACTGTGTATGTATCTAGGAAGGGAGAGACTGATCTTAGAAAAACTTTAAAGACAGTTAAAAGGATACAGGTCTCAATATTGGCACCAACAATGTACCCTGCCACGTCAAAATTAATGCGAATGAATTTCCCCTAGAGACAAAGAAGAAGTGGCTTAATGTGTTGAAGTAAGTATTAAATGAGCTGATATTCAACATAGAGAGTAGCCTGTTTGTATGACCAGTCTATGCTGCTCTTACAAATCTGGAGGAGTTGTCATTCTTGACAGTCTTTGCGTTGCCGAAGGCCTCCAGTATGGGGTTGGCCTGTAGTAGCTGTCTTTCCAGCTCGCCCTGGGAAACACAGCAGACATTGAATCAGCTTTATACAAATATTGATGAACAAGCCTCAACAAAAGACTTCCTCCACAGGGCCTAATAGCCAAAATGCACCATTTAATCCTGCTCTCTATGGACTGACTACTGATCTGTTATGTAAAATAAAACCAATGCATGAGTCATCCTTCAGGAGCAGTGGCACTAAAGAGTGCATTTTAGGGCCCAAAATAGCATCCACAACTCGCACAAGGTCTGAGACCTAGCAACAAATGATTCTCAACCTCAGTAAGAGATAATAGGAAGATCCCTCGTTAGTTGAGCAATCAATAATAAGGGCATTAATCATGTTTGACTACTCATATTCTGAATGTTAAATTATTCAAAGGCAGACTCTAGAAATGATATATTACTGAAGCTTGAGTCAGTTGAGAACCGCTGTTGTAGAGCAACAAAAGAAGAGGAAGCTGCAACATTAGATGCTAACACTGTAAACAAGCTACACTTTGGTCCATTCTAAATAGCTGCAATGCATTACTGCAGTTGTCGCATTGCCAATGCAGTAGCTGTCAATGCAGCAGCAGCAAGTGATGGGTATTTAGGGAGCTGTGGCTGCAGGAGGTGATAAAAGAAACTGTCAAGGAATTTCAGCCAGCTGACACAAAAGGCAGAAACACAACAAACACACACATGCACCCACTAACACACGCAGAGTATGAGGTAAATGCCCTTTTATAATGTGTACATTGCACACATTGGCCAAACCACATACTCAACAGTGTACACACATTGATGGCTGCTCCAACAGTCACACCCACTCCCACACCTGTATGTGCACTCTCTCCACTGCACCTTTGGCCTTTAAGAGTCTCTCAGAAAGAGAAACCAATCACCAGCCAAATGAGTATCACCAGAATGGAGTAAAAGTGGCCAAAAGCAAACATCAAGGAAGCCCTAGAAAAGTACTAAGCACGAAAAACACCATTCACTTAAAAGAATCTTAGCCATTCTACTTTTTCCCAGTGACTGAACCTTAAGTGGTCTAAATATTTGTATACTCACATATTGTACACTCTGGTGAATTGTGAATGACATGAGGTTTAAGGGGGGAGGAAAATGGGTGGATAGAAAGATGAGATAAACAATACAAAAAAAGACAAATAAGACAACAACAATAACAGCAACAAACAAAGGAATACAAACAATAAAACACAAATATACTGCACAGTACAAGGCTTGAAGGTTACAAAGAACTGCATCAGTAGCCTTTAGGTTAGTAAGAAGATTTAACAAGGAAGTCGTTATGCAGAAAATAGGACAGGCTGAAAGCAAAAAGGACGGGACAGGAAGGTAACTCACCCTGTTCACCATAGTACTGCCTCTTGTTAAGGACCTAGTGCCATCCATCTGAACATGCAGGACAGAGAGAAGGACAATGCAGAGGAAAGAGCATGAGGGAAAGCAAGTGCAGGAAGGAAGGAGGGTAGGCAAGACAAATAAGCAGAGAAAGAGAAGAAAGAAAACTCATGCCACGGTATGATTGCTGAATTTAAACAACCTGGCAGGAGAATCAGAGAATCAGTGAGTATGAATAAATAGACAAAAAAGATCCAAGGATTTGGGACAGATTCAAAAATCATCCCCCCTTGACACAATTGTATAGAAAAGAAGAGAGCAAGAAGCATGAAAATTGTGGCTTGTGACTGTGATTTGTGAGAGCGGCAGCCAAAAAATGAAACAAATAACCAAAGTTAGAGAGTGGGGGTTAGTAACAAGCCTGTGTACTCTGATCCTAATCTGAAGCACACTTCAATGGGGATTTAATTTCGTCTGTGTTTATTACGTTTTGTCAAACATTTCTTAAATATTGATCAGCAGTCACAGATATTTTATTTAGCTCATTATGTTTCTTTGGCCCAATCCCAATTCACCCCTTGGCCCTACCCCTTACCCCTACCCCCCTGTTTTGCGTGTACACGTGAAGGGGTAGTGTTGTCCCGATTCTCAATTAAATGGAGTGGAAGGGCTAAGGCGGAGGGCTGTATAGCCCTTGAAACGGAGATTTTCCAGGACCACACTATGAACAGAGGGGTACAAGAAATTTCCCATAATCCTGTTCGAATCATTGGCAAGATGGAGGCAAACACAGTAAAAAAGTGCAGCAGTGTTTTGAAAGAAACACACAAATGTACGTTGCTGCAGTTTATAGCTGATAGCTGCAAAAAGATGCCCAAAGCCCATGCAACACAGACGGTTACAGCTACTGAAGGCATGGTGAATACTTTCAGAAACAAAATTGTTATATCTGTAAATAGTGGCATCGATGACTGCTGATGACATAACAGGTCTCAAAGGGTTGTCACATTTCATAGAGGAATGTTTCAACCCCTAACCCTTGCAGCTCCGTTTCAAGGGGTAGTGGCAAGGGCCAAGGGGTGAATTGGGATTGGGCCTTTATATTGTGTTTTGTATTTTATTTACCCCACATCCTTTCTTTTCTTTAATTCTTAACTTTTTAACAAACCTTCAAAAAGATCATCCTTCTATTTCTTTACAGTTTTTGCTTTTTTGTACCCTCACTACTTTGATGTCATTTTCTCTAACTCTGACATACCTGTAAAGCCTCCTTGTTCCTTCCCAGAGTGCCACCCTTATGTGAAGAGGCGACGTGAGCCAAATATTGGATGACTTTCTTGGTATTTTCTGTTTTCCCAGCTCCGGATTCACCTCTAGAATTCACACAGAGACAAAACCAAGTAAGAAACACAGAGACACAGGCACAAAATATTTACATCAGTAGGTCCATTTTAAACACATATGGTCTTACTTATTAATGGTATATAAAAGCATTTTAAAGAGGGAGAAGAGACAGGAAAAAAGTGGCCAAACACACATTCATCACAGCAATAAATATGGAGCCCATGCAGTGCATTGAAAGCCACAGGTCTAAACAGAGAGCAGGTGTGGAGGATATAGACTGCGTCACTATTGTTGCTTTTGGAAAAGAATGAAGGAGACTAGAGCAAAAATAGCGGCTGTAAAAGGCCTAAAAGCAGAGGCTTGTCCCAAATTCACTACGAGACTGATTCAAGTTGAACATAGAGGATCTTTGACAATGACAGGAAGAGTCTGGCAGGAAGACAGGATGACAGAGATGAATAGCAGACAGTAATTTGAGTACAGAAATGATGGGCGCAGACAGACAAAAGGATATGTTCACATTATAGGCCTTTACATTTGACCCTCTAGTACTAAGTGTTTGAAAATGATGGATAATGAGCAGCGTCCTTTACCTGAATGTGGATATTAACACTTAAAACAACCTACCATGAAATCTGAAAACACAGCTGCATATTTACATAGGCCTGTCACAAGTATTATATAATAACCCCAATGCAAATATTTGAACTAATCATAATTATTTTGCATAATTGTCATAATGATCTAATGTCACATTTCATCGGTATTGTCATTTTGTTTTCCACCATTTGAGATTAGACTGTTTTAATGATGCTACCTCATCTTCAGGCACGTCACTACTATTGGTCCCTGTCATTATCATGCATTTCTTTGTATACTTCACTTAAAGGCTTTGCATACTTAAGTTATTTATTTGTACATTTGTAATAATTATTTATGTTATGTTTACCATGTACAATTTTTGACCAAACCTAAAAGATAAACAGAAATTCAGCCTCTATTTTTATGTTTCAGTGTTCAATGCCAATGAAAGACTCTTCATTACTGCATTTGTATAACTGAACTATAAACAGCCTTCCTGGCATAAAATGATAAGAAATTATTTATAAAATCATTACTTACAATTATTAGTAAGACAACTAATAGTTTCATAAATTACTGTGACTGTGACACACATCCCTTAAGATTTTCCTCATAATTATAAGAGAATATTTCACACAGAGGCTACTCACGTGCAAAGGATTGACTGATCTTCTCTGTCTGTGAAAGAAAAAGCAGTAAAAAGACAAATAAGTGAGCCAGAAATAAAATAAACAGGAAAGATTTATTACTTTTTGTCTAAGTCAAAGTTAATGCTTTTACCCCATCCTTTTAATGTGTCGACGTTAAATGTGACTTCTCATTTCTGTGACAATTCATTCATTCATTCATTTATTTGTTTTGAGCAGAAGAAAAAACTAAACATTTTTATGTGTACAGGGAACTAATATCAGAGCAAATACATTAATAAATAGAGGTGATCAAGACAAATAGCAATTGCCATGTTCACTAGTAATAAAGTAAATTCAATATGTACTGCTCAAAAAGGAGTGGGAAGAAGAAAACTTATTAAATCCCACCCCCATCTCACATTTATACAACATAACGCATTAGTTTTGCTTCCTTAATTAACATCTGTTTAGAATCCTAATACTATAAATAACCGATAGTAAACAGATTAGGAAAACTGACATATATTACACACAGTAGCTATCTAAATGATAGTCTGCATAACTTATAATACAATCTATTTCAACAGTAATCACATACCAACATTGGTAATGTAGGTGACACATACCAACATGGTAAACAATGACAGCACCTACCAACAAAGGTAAGAAAGAGCCAAGGATGGAATGGCCCAGCAATTGACATCAAAAGACTATGTCTAGATATGTAGACATATGATTCTGTGAAATAACACACTGTAAGGTGATGTACAGGTGTGAGGCTATCAATGCCTTTTTCTGGCTCCAGTTACACTATACTCCACCTCCACAGACCAGGGGTTAAGTGATCTAGACTGCTCAACAGGGCCTCACACACCTCAGCTTCTGATGGGTGGTAATATATTACCGCGGACTCACGCTAGGCTGCTTCTCAGATGTTTCGATGTCTGACTGTGTTCTGACTCTCAGCATGTCACACACTCTCTAATTAGCACTGTAGAGAGAAGCAGGTCACTGGCTGAACTGGTCTCTCCAGACTGCACAACCGCACAACACCGGCAGTCAAAGGGTGGACGGGGTTTGTATTTGCTTTGATTCCCACACATTCACTAAGGAAGAATCCACACTGGTCCTACAGGTTCAATCACTGTGGTAACACACCTACAACCTGCCCTAAGGGGGGTGGTGGTGATGGTAGAAAACACAACGACACTTAGACACAGAGCTTCGTCTGTCTCATTCTGTTATCTCTGGAAGACACCCTGAGGCTGAGGCATTGCTCAATCAGCCTTTAACTACTTTTAAATGGTCCTGGGAATTCTCTCTGTCTCTTCACATGAAGTCAGCATGACAGTGAACGTCAGAAAAAATCTCTATCATGCACTGTTGTCACTAATCTAATACGTGGTTACTATCATCAACACAACAAACACAATAATGTCAGTAGATTCGAAGTAGTGCCACACCTGAAAATCAGATCAGTTTTCACTTTTTAAGCTGTTGACAACAGCCACATGTTAAGAAAACACACCTTAAAAAAGTTCTGTGTGTGTGTGTGGTGTGTGGCGGTCAAAGATCACAGGTGAGACTCATTAACATTTTCTAAGTCCGGTGAGCTGATAGCACATCTATCATATCATACTGAGTTAAGGGTCAGTGGTCACAGATAGGGTTGAGTACCTTGTAGCATGCTCCGATAGGCAGCCTCTGATATGGCGTAGATGTGCGGGGGCATCTCATGCCGTTTTTTGCCTCTATACATCTCCACGATGGACTCTGTGTAGATGGGCAGGTTCTTGTAAGGGTTCACCACCACACAGAATAACCCAGAATATGTCTGGAAGAAGCAGAATAAACACAGTTGAAATAGATTCACACTGACATCCACAGTGATTTACTGCTTCAGTCAGAATACAAAAAGCTTCACATGAACTCAAAAGGTAACATACACATTTCCGTCTTTATCTGAGCTAAAATGTTTACTCATTCAAGTTACAGTGTTCCAGTCACTGTCTGTAAGTGAAGGTGGACAGATGTGCCCTTGTTTGATAAGTGCAAGACTATTTTCTCACAATAGAAAGTACAGCAGTAAATCCACAGATGTGTCAGGTACTAAATGCAGCGCTGTCTTTCTGGATTTAATATATTATGCATGTTAGGAGCATCCTAATTAGTTACAGTGGCTCCAGTGAACGCGACACGTCTGAACTTTAAAGCCTAAGCTGACATTCAGGTAAGTATTAAACAAGGATAACAATTTAACATACTAATATACTAAATGCAAACAAATATAACACAATCACAGTGCACTATTAAAACTGCATTTTCATCAACACAATAAAATGCATAATAAACACATTGCAAAACACTGCCTGAAATGCAATTAATAATATTTTTAGTTAATCATTTTAGAAACTATAGGTATCTGCAGAACTCGAGCCCAATAGTAGCCAAAGGTTAATGCTAGGCTTATAAAGTGAATTTAATATCACTGGCAGAAAATAAGATTAATATTTACTAAATAACTTCATTGCCATATTCTGTTGTGTAGATTTGCTTATTTAGATATTTATTACTTTCACTGAAATCCTTGAAGTTAGAGAACAGTTATCCAGTTTCCGAAAAAGTCAGAGCTAGAACACTATATTAACTGTCTGATTACCTTTTCCTGTTTCAAACTATATATATTATATCAGAATTTAAAAATCCACTGTCTGTCAAACTCTAAATTGCAAATTCACAATAAGCATCTGAATGTTGGATGAATTATATGAAACTGTGAATACTCAGATCATGGATTCATACCACTGGGCCAATCATATGAATTCTGATCTGGCTAATTTGGTGGCAAGTGCAAGACTAGTTTGTTTATCTATTGCAACTTATATTGTCATTGCAAAACTGAACTATGTTAACCCATATTGCAGATCCTCTCCATATCATGCAGACCTAATCATAGCTTGTATAAAGATGATAATACATCTATTAGTACTATCCTTAGTTAAAATACCAATATTTCTGAATGTGCTGCTTTTGTAGTGTTCACTATTACACCATCCATTCAGTCAGAGGACAAAATAGTGGCTTGTGTAAGTGCAGCTTGTTATTATGGAGTATATTACAGACCATGCCCGTCTACACTCACACATTAGTTTCATAATGCCCTTCAACTGAAATGAAAGTCATATCTGACAAACACCACTTTATCTTATCTCTTATTGCAATGATGCTTCTCTAAACTATTTCAATGATGCATCCCTGCTCTTCCCTGCTCATCTCTTTATCATTCCTTTAAGCTACCGCTCCGATTATTCATTCCATTAAAAGGCAGCTCAGCTACATCAACTGCTTATATTATATTATACTTTAATTGCGGCTTTATCTACTGCCTTGCATGTCAATTATAATAGTCTTAAATCATCATACGTTCCATTTCTGTTGTTCAAACCCTACTCTTGACTTATTTGCACTTTCATCACCCCTTTTCTGCAGCAGAAACTAAAGACGCCCCCCACTGCCACCACACACACTTGAACAACATGTAAACTGACTCCACACTTCTCTTACCAGCCTGTATCAGTTACACAGGAGATGCCAGAACATTCAGTGCTAATACATAGCACACTGTATGTGCACACAGGCTTCTAACATGCATGTTTGTGTTCTGGGGTGTAGTTCTTACACTTTTTTTTTTTTTTTTTTTTTTTTTACTGAATTTGTTTTTTGTGTTTTGTACACTCACATAAATCAAACCAGAGTAGTATCTTTCTCTCAGGTTGTGCAGCACTGAGGCTTCGTTTAGGCAGGTGAGGTCAGCCATGTCCTCCACTTTACTGAACCGTGGAGGGTTCATCCGCTGCACCTCCTCTCTGGACAAAGTCAGCCGCCGCTGGCTGTCGGTCAGTTCCACCTCCACCTCATCGCCGCGCTCTTCCCGAATACTGGCTGACTATATTTAGAGACAGAGAAGATTCAAGATTAGAGACATTTCTATGAATATGGCAACAAATGAGAAGAAGAAATCCTCTGTGTGTGTGTGTGTGTGTGCGTGCGTGCGTGTGTGTGTGTGGGGGCGGCACGGTGGTGCAGTGGGTAGCACTCGTGCCTCACAACAAGAAGGTCCTGGGTTCGATTCCAACACCAGTCCGTGGGACCTTTCTGTGTGGAGTTTGCATGTTCTCCCCGTGTCTGCGTGGGTTCTCTCCGGGTACTCCGGCTTCCTCC
>JAPQRP010000010.1:12395569-12407071 GCA_037367295.1 Apogon hyalosoma | reverse complement strand
CCCCCCCCCCCCCCCCCCCAGTAGAATGGCATTGTAATGACTGCGTGTTAAAAATAGAGGGCTACTTTTGTCCTCAGAAACGTGACTATAAAGACAACGAGTGTGGCAGCTGCCCCAACCTGCTGTATAACTTCACAGCCCTATGTAGATGTATTAAAAGTGCATCTGTGTGCATGTGTTTTACCTGGCCTCACGAAACTTCTTCAGTAGGCTTGGTCTGTCCTGGTTCCTCCGTCTCCTGAACCATCGCTGCACTTGTCTTTCTGAACAACCAGACTGCTTACAGAGGCTCAATATTGAAGTCTGAAAATAAAACACAGACAGATTGAAGTGTTTCCTGAGAAAACAGCGTAGCTTCTGAATGCTTATGTGTGTGTGTGTGTGTGTGTATCTACCTGTGTGGGGTTTTTGGTAATGTTACAGTAGTAGGACTCCAGTGTAGGGATGTGAGGGGCTTTGAGCCGTACTGTCTCTTTCACCCCGAGTAGAGAGGCCAGAGGTGTCGCCACTGTCCTACAACCACAAAATAAAAGGTGAGAAACTGAAAACTGAATGAATTAAGAAGAGGAGGAAAGGATTATATGGAGGAGTAACCATGGAAACTATTTGTAGGTAGAAGAAATGTCAGGTGAAATAAGGTGATGTTAGATTTAACAAAACAGTTTTTTTTCTTTTTACTCTTATTGTTAATGCCAAAAACCACGGGATCACAAAAAATAGAGATTCACCAATCTGACCTATTCAGTTCCAAAAAAAAACATTGAACAAATGGATCTATTTCTGACCCAGCTGTTTAGTTCAGTATCAGAGTGAAAACCTACTCCAGTATTGGATCAGTGCATCGCCGACAACAACATATATGCAAGGATAATTCCCATCACGTGCCCTTGACTAAGGCATTGACTCAAACTACGGACGCTTCCCCTAATACTACGATGTGTTAAATGCAGAGAACATTGACCATATCATGCTGAAACTTAATCTGTAAAAAAAAAAACTCAGCTGTGACATTATTGAAGACAAAGAAGAAAAAATGTCACCTACCAACATTGCAGTCTACTTAAGATGGCAATATAAATCAAAATATATCATTATTAGAAGCAAAAATGATACAGTTCTGATAAAGTACAGCTTTCCCTGAACATTCTGATATTGGGAAATATACTTCCTTGATAGAAAAACTATAACACAAACATCTTTCTAAGATACTACTGTTTGTACCATTTGTCTGTTTTCTGTCTAAAATTAAAAGAAAAAAGGACAATAATGAGGAGAGGAGTCTTCTGGCATTTTTTGTGAATCCAAATTGCTGAGCTATTAGAAACAGGAACACTGTACATGTGTAGGAAACAATAAAAGCCACTGGACAAAATGGAACTTCACTCATTAGAAAGTAGGGCATGGGATATGAAACATTATGGAATATCTGAGAAAAACTGCAACAGATGAAAACTACACTGATGATTATTGAGGTTTGACTCAAAGTGGCTAGATGAGAAAAAAGAGGAAGACCAAAGGGGAAGGTGACAGCTAAGCAAAGAGGAAAAGAGTCAGAGTGACAGGGGTTCAGAGACAAATCTATAAACAGAGGAAGAAAATGTCTGGAGAATTAAACACAGATACCGAGTAAGACAGAATGAAAAATGGACTGACCTTTCAAAGATCTGACGGATAACAAGGAATAAGAGTGCGATGGGCAGTGCCACCCACAGGTCACGTGCTTTGGCGTAGACCCGTCCATCCCTATCCTCCAGGTCGGCCCAGCCAAGGCCCTCTGGAAACCACAGCCGCTCCTGCCAGAACCAGTCGCTCAGCGCCGACATCATCCTGAAGCACACATCACACAGGATATCAGCGTCGTCTCTTTGGGTTTTTTAAGCTTCAAAAACGTCAAAACACACACATTTAAAGCTACCACATTAATGATCTGTTAGTTGATGACCTTAAACAATACTGATATTTTCTACCCAAAAAAACACACTATTTTAACCTGACCTAATTAATCTAACGTACATTTTTTGATAGTAGATGAAACCAGCGTGAACGTGCAAACTCCACACAGAAAATGAAACCCAACCCTAACCAATGAGCCGCCATGCCTCCCCAAGTTAGTCTGTATAAAAAGGGCAAACTGCGTAGAACAATGAGCCTGGAGTTCAAACTGCATCTCCAACCAGATGCAGTGGGACATTATTTTTAACTCAATGTTAAATCAAACAGGCCCAATCTGTGACCCAACAGCTTTAACCTGGTAGCTGTATTTTTAAAAAACAATGTGATCTTACAAAATGAAGAATAATTTATAATTTAATGTGCAGGGTACAAACTGAATTATTCAAAGAAGCTATTGACAATGACTGTTACCAAAAACATTACAGGTATAATACATAACATTCATGCTCATGTGCTTATATGAAGTTTGTGTTGAAGTCTGGGTTATACTGGGAACTGGTTGTTGGGGTTAAGAAATTGCATTTCCAAGCTAAGGTAGTGCAACCTGTTGTTACAGAGAGGCAGGGGAGAGGCCTTCAGGCAGTCAGGAGTGAACCTATTTGTGGAAAATTTGGCCCAGGTCCTGTACATAGAAGCTGGAGTACAAGCTGTTGTCACAGATGCGGGGGAATTAAGAACATTCTCAGTTTTAAGGTTCATGTCAATCCTTTTTACTCACCTGAAGTAATTAATAGAAGTAAATTTCCTCTTGTATCTTACATATTCCACTTTAACCTCCTGAGATCCAGGAATGTGAACATTTTAGCCTTTTTTTTTTTTTTTACATTAAACAATTGTCTTCATTGGAAACTGTGTAATGCAATAGTTTTTTCAGATACATTTTTTTAAATTATTTTTATTTTTTTTATTTTTTTTTTAATCGAATATCCTTTGCAATAGACAACATTTTTTAAGTAAAACTGTCAAACATTTGTTCCCTATAGAGGACAAAAATGCATTAAGAGACTACAAGTTAAAACTCAAATGAAGCGGAAAAAGAAATAGAAATGGAAACGGTATTTACATTAGTTTGATCCAGCGATTTTTTTATATAATGAAAGAAGACAGTTTGTAACGAAATAACTGCAGTTATCTCAAATAACTGCGATAAGTTGATTATGTAATAACTGTGGGGAGTGTTCACATTCTTAAAAAAATGAATGAGCCAAACTAAACTCTGAGTACACAAGAGGTCCAAAGGAGCATCTGCTATACAGGCCTGCATGTATATGGCACCATGTAATTAAGAGAATTAGATGATGGTAGTCAGGCTGTATGCTTTTCCTAATGCAAACAGACCACATGAAGCATGCAGGGATCTAGGGAGGCCCACACGAGGGAGGAGAGATCAGACCAACAAATGAGCAAATCTTTTCCTTCATACTTTCAACAACTTTCCTCAACAGTTGACGGCAGCTGCCAGAGTGGGTTTTTACTCTGAGGGCACACAGATGAATATTTCTGCTGCTAAGTTTAGGGAGTGGCCGAGAAGAGAGCAAGGAGTTTGTGGAGAGGGAGCATCTGAAGGATGTGAGTCATGATCCATCCATATGTGCAGGGCAGTGGGGGCGTCCCCACACACTCCATCTCTGGAGTCCACTCACACATCTACAGTAACTCGGCTCCCACCCACTGCAGCTGTAAATGCCAAAGCCCCATAACCGCTTCACTTCCACTCCCATCCCCACCCTGCGGCTCACTGCCAGTAATCAAGAAGGATTCCCTCTTTGGCCCTGAGAGCCAAAGTCATGTGTAATGCACTCCCTCCCCTGACTGTCTACAAAAATGTGCAGCTGAATGCACAGGACCAGTAAAAAGTTCACTGTGTTGTAAAACATTTCACTCACAACCTAATAACTTTTTACTAAGTGTCCTTATCTGTGTTAAGTTTGAAACAGTCTGATAATGTGACCAGTGTGACGCTGAGCCTTGGTATTAAAACTACAAAATTATCAGTAATGACAATGATATGTTATAATCACATAAAGGTTTCAGTGATTAGTCAACCAAACTCTACTTTCTCAAATATACCGCATGTATGTGAATATTTGACCAGCTACTTTTTAAAGCTTAAATAGTGTTGGGTTTCAACCACTGGTTGGTGAAAACAATGGCTCTGAACATATCTCCTTAGGCTCTGGAAGGTCATGTGAGCATTTTTGTCACCCTGTACTATGAACTTAAATGAATTACATATAATAGCTATATCTAAAATGAACAGACTAGAATAGCTGGTGTAAAGATCCTTATTCAGATGAGGGTCTTTAGATAAGAGTAACACTGTGAACTTGACACAGTGCAGTTGTTAGAAAAGGTTGCATTTCTAAATATAGTGTTTTTTTTCCATTACTGATTCAGATTTGCCTGGTTTTGATCAGCTCTAACTCACTTTAACATAACATTGATGTTGCTTCTTTATGTATTACCCAAAGCAGACACATAGTCTTCTCTTAGTTGCTGACTCTGACACCGTCCATGACACTGTCATGGCTGAGTGAGTCTGTTATTTTCCACATCATGTCATGTTAGTCATGGCTTCTGTTTCCTGTTGCAACAGCACTGCCAGACAAGCTTTTGGCTTTCTCTACTCTTCTCTCTCATTCTACCCCCTCTTAGCACAGGTGGTGAATGGGAAGAGTGACATGCTTTTCCCACTAGTTTTTCTTTAACTCTACCTCCTCACTAACACTATTTCTCTCTCCTTCTGCAGGTCTTGTGAGCTCTGCTGATCAGCATGCTTGTGTGTAAAATATGATGTCATAAAAAGAAGTGTAATCTATATATAAAAAATAAATAATTACCTATAAAGCACTAATAATGGTGGTTCAAAGGGCAGATGTACAGACAGGTCGACTGTGCTGACTTCATTGAGCAACAGATAAGTTTCCCCATAATAATAACTGACTATAAACTGTTTGTAAATGTGTGAGCTGTAATTAGGCTCTATATAATCATTTTACAATCATGCACGTACGCCATCAAGGAAGAAACACAAACTAAACAGGGATGAGTTGTTGCATGTTTTGCATTAAGTAAATATTGAGCTGCATGGAGGAAATTTAGCATCCAGTGGATATATTTAGGGTTACTTGTTGAGATCATGCAGTGAATTCAGCATGTTTAAGCACTTTTCCCCCACAGCTTTCCTAACAGCACATTCCATTGGCCCACAGGATCATATGACCACACTCTGACCATTTCAAAGGTCCAATAAAAGTAACGGATGCCTCTGGCAGGGGAGGGAGAAAGGAAGTTCTCTGTGTCTGTCTCTCTTTCTCTTCCTCACTCTGAATGTATATTACAGGGATGTGATGATTGTAAACAGAGATCCAGCTCAAGCTTGGCAGAGTGCACCTCCAGCTGTTACTGATACCTCGTGTGTTCAATCCATACTGCCACTTTTCAAAAAGAGCCTGAAACAAAGGGAATAGGTCTGTGGCAGAGGAAAAACCTAACAAAGCAGATTGGAACCTGGTATAGAGTTTAGGAATATGTGGAGAATGTAAACATACTGCCATCAAACACAGGTCTGCAGCTCTCACTTTCACTCTGCAGATAAATCATGTCTTACAGGGTTTGAGAATCACCCAATACTTTATCACAAGGAAAGAGAACAAAGTCATGAGACATCAACTATGTGCTCCAACTGTGAGTCATTCTAAACACACCGTCTGTGTACACACACCTACCATTTACTCACATCCATCCATATTTTAGTTGGTTCACTGACAAGATGAATCATTCCAACCACAAACTTTAAAAATGACTGGACAGACAGGGAGACACTGCAGCAGCCTAGATGGCACATTCTGCAGACTTGACATGAGAGGTCAAAGATGGGTTTCAGAAAATTAGCATTGATAAGTCAGAGACAGGATGGCACCATGCCTGAATGTTGATCTTAGAAAAGGGTCGTAAGATAGGTGTCAACGCAAAGTCAGACAAATAAGTCAGAGGTGCTGCATCTCGTATTGAGTTTCATACACAGGATACAGGGTTACAATGTGCCTGAACAGACCGACTTTTGGGAACTGAATGGAATACATCATAGTGTAAATAAGTACAGAAAGTTGGTATCAAATGACTTTTTTTTGTCTTTTTATTGCAAATAAAATATGGTTCATTCAAGAAAATTCTTAGTTAAAAGATGCCTAACATAATATGGGTATGAGTACCAAAAAGTCTGGTAACACATTCGCACACTCATCAAAAATGTTACACATTCGCACACTCATCAAAAATGTTACACATTGGTGTACACATCGGGTTTAGTGGGCCATCAGTCATGCTGTTTACTGCTGATATGATGGAGGGTTCCCCTGAGAAAAGCTGCAATAAAACATGCTTATAAATCTGTAATAACTTTTTTATAAACACATGTCATCTATAAATCTGTACGTGTTTCTTTCTTTTATGTACTGATTTACATAGCAGTAATCTTCTCCCATTAAAATAATGCAGTGAGTCATCTTTCCATCAGAACTGATAACCTTTAAAACATTTAATAAAACTGCTTTTTAATGTCATTTTAAGTGTTGTCAACAATCCAGAAAATAAATGGTGAGTACTGTAGAGAAGAAAAGTAGTAGCATAGAGTAGGCTAAGTGATGTGCAGTAGAAGTATGTGAGCCTACTGTCTGTCATTCCTTGTGGTTTGACATAAAGCCACAGTTTACAGATCAGAGTAAGAACCATGTAGTCCTGAAAGCACACATTGTGGGATGCAGTGGCACCTCAGGAGGCTGGCATGGCGTCTACACATGGCTCATTATCTGTAACTCAGGTCATGCCTTGTACATTTTGTGCGAGAGGGTCCTGATGGTGAGTCATACAAATCCCTCACATTCCTAGACATTCCTCAGCATCTTAGCTTGACAGAAAAACAGCAAAGTGTGTGTTTTTCTTTAATCGAGAAAACAGGCAGTAGTTAAACACAGAAAAATGTCAAATCATTTAAGGGCAAACAACCAGTCTTCTGTGGCCTGTTTCACCACTGCTATCAAGTCTTCTGTGTTTGAGATAGGTATCTAAAAAAAGTCAGCTTCAAAACCTTTGACATTGATCTGTGACCCTAATGAATTATTGATGGGGGGATTCAGTCAGTCAGCAAAGTGATTTGAATAGCCCTGTTCAGGAGGTGTGAGGATAATATTGTCATGTTGATTCTCTTGCACTGACTGGATGAAGGCCAGTTCTTCCCTTTGACTGAGTACAGTTGCCTCAGGCCAATTAGATTGGCCCTTGGGTGTATGTTAGGCGACTCCTTCTATTGAGAGGAGGCTTTAAAGGTAATCACCATCAAACATGGACATCACTTAAGTACTTCTGTGCAAAGATAGGCACCATTCCAGTCTAAGTGAGTTACTGATTGTTCAATGAAAAACTGGGCAGAAGATGTAATCATTGACAAATAGAGAACTATATGTACTTTCTGACCAGGTTAGGGAGAAATAACAAAAACAAACTCAATCATTTACGCTTAATTACTGGATTTTTTGCCTGTCAACTGTCAGAAAAAGTTAAAAAACAACTTGAGAGAGCTTCTCATGTGTCCAACCAACAGTCAGGAGCTAAAGTTCATTATTCTATAATAAAATAAGTAACCAAAAAAAGTATCAAGTTCTCTCATTGAGGATCATAAATACAGAAATATGTTTTTAGCTGCCATAATAGGCTAAGTGTGTAACTTGTGGGCTTTAGCACTGGTTCAATAAGGCTAAAGAATAAAGATGATGTACATGAATGAAAAGCTTGAATCCTATATACACATATATCTGCATTTACATCCTATTATCAAATCATACATTCACATAAATAGGACTCTGGGTGGATACTATCTGTTGTAGCTATTAATTAGTGACTTTATGCTGAGCTTATCTGTATTTATGATGTTTTTTACATCCTGTATATAGCATTAGTGATCCTACAAGCTGAAGGAAAGTACCATAAAGTGAGTGAAGGCCACACTGTGCCAAAAGGAGGGCGTTCAGAGTGGATCAAATCGCTGTAGACTAATTATAAAATCGATGTATTGGATCAGTTATAATATGCCTGTCTGTGGTTCCATAGCTGTTTAAATAACCGTGAAGTTTTCTCATTACAGTGTTAGTTTTGTTAAGTGAGTGCTAGTTTGCTAACTAGCAGCACATTAAGCCACATAATCGGGTGTTAGCTCATGCCTTCCTCTGAGTGTCTGATTTCGGATATTTCTAGTTCTGTATGTTCATTTGTGTGTTTTTGTCGGCAAAACACTAGGGGCCTGCTGATATTTAATTAACCAATTCCTACATGAATGCGTAATGACGTCCGATGCAGAGCGTGCGTCCGCCGCTAGCATACACGCGCACACATAAACTAACGGTCTGGTCCCTGACATGACAGTGAAACGGTACTTACTTCCTTCGGTGTTTTTCTCCGTAGTGTAGCGTAAAATGGGGCTCCGGCTCAGGAAATTACGTTTGTTCTTTTTTTCTCTCTCTCTTTTCTCAAAGTCCTCGGTGTCCGACCTAGCTAGCTAAAAACCTAACGGTCCCGTTGAGTGTGTCCCAGCCCGGTGGTTGTTCTCGGTTTGTCCAACTTTAGTATCCGGACTGATTTTTACATCTTTCCATTGAGTACAAAGTTTGTTTTTCTTCCGAGGAAAAATACAGAGGAGGGGTTAAAAAAGAAAAACACCAGACGAGATACTCTATGAGATGCTGCAATGCGGCCGGCCAGTGTCTGTCCAAAAAAAAAAAAAACAAAAAAAAAAAAAAAACACACGATAACTGTTTTTCTCAGTTGTGTCCCGTTTTTTTTTTTTTTTTTTTTCAACCCTGAGTTTCCCGGGAGTCGGCGGGGTCTGTCTCGGTGTCTGACCGGGCAGAGGCGGAGGTCGGGGCCGTAGGAGATCGGACTGAGAGGAGCAGACAGAGGGAGGAGTGAGGGGATAACGGAGAGGGAGGGACACAAAATGACGCGCAAGCACATGAGGGAGCATTTGGCTGGCGCTGGCGCGCGTGCGCGCACACACACACACACACACACACACACACACACACATCCGTTTTGTTTCCGCTCAGAGAAAATCCCCCCCTCAAAACAGAGTTGGGTTAATGGGTCGCAGACTCCTGCAGCCTGCTTCAGTTCATTTTGAATCACTAACTCCTTTCTTGTACCCTTGTTCCTCCGCCTTTGTGCCCGCACTAACACGCTGTCTCCTGTGTTTTTCTATTCGGTGCTGTCAGCTTTTGCACGTGCCTGGCTGTGCTTCTGACCTTTGACCTCTTTGTTTGGAGATTTGCAAACGTAACCTGACCCTGGTTTGTAGTCGTGTACTAGGTTTTGAAAGTCTCATTACTGACGATACAAGTCAATTAACTATGTTTAATTTTTAAAACCTCCTCAACTTTACTACTCTCTTTTTTCTAAATTAATGAATACGTTTTTTTTTAAGACTTAATAGCTCATCAACAAGCTATTCTAACCCATCTACTTACCAGATAAGGAGCCCACATTTACATTTAAGACTCACATGTCATTGATTTCTGAGTTTCCTTTGTCTCCTCCACTATTTTATATTTGTTTAAAATTTTCATTTGATGGATTAACACAAAGTTTTGGCAGTATTGTTAGCCATTTTCCAAGTTATGTGCAGCTGTCATTATTATCACAGGTGCTGACTTGACCCATGCAACATGGATCATGAGTATTCCTCTTTGCTTTGCACAGTGAATGTTAAAGTGATACATACTGATGCTTCATGGGGGCTGATATCTTAAATGTGAGTAATTCATTACTAAATGGTGATTTACTCTACATTTTAAAAGAACACTGGGATTTAACTGCATACACAGATAAAAATGGAGCAGAAAGTAAAGTGTTGACCAAAACATATTAGTTAGTAGTGTTTTATTGCTTATTAATGACTTGTAAAGGGTTAATAACCTAATAAATAACTTACTTATACACTGATAAGTATAATCTTATTTTAAAGTGGTTCTCTTTAGATTGCCAGCCTATAAATTCACAGGCCACAAAAACAGCATGAAAAACTCAAATAACTTCCCATAAGAGATTTCCCCTATGTAGAGATCAGTACTGTCGAGGGCAAAACAACAGTATTATCACTATGTCATGTAAAACCTAGTTGCTGCTATATTAAAACACCTGACCTCTAAAAAATAAGGACAATTATTTGTGCAAAATGTTTATTTTGGATTTCTATCTGAATAACTAAAAGCTTTTCCCCAAAGGTTAAAGGAAGGTAATCTTGCTTGACAACTAATAGCCAAGTATGTGAGGGGTTATATGATGAAACCTCCTTGCTGTAAAAGAGTTTGTACCAGATAGTTGCCTGGTGCTTTACACAAGTGAGTTGAGTTCATATTAAGAGATCAGAGATGTAGCCTCATTTGTTCATGAGTCCACAAACTCTCAGCATTTGTTTGCATTTACTTTAAAATAAATATGACTATAATGAAATGTTAAGTAGAGCCTAAAAATTAGAGAAGAATTTAGGGATCCTCATGCAAGACAACCCAATTTCAAGTCAGAGCAGCTTTTGAATGTCTCAACAAGATGTAAACCTCCAAAAATTCCCCCATGAGCATTTCGGAAAGTTATCATAATTTATCTGTCTGAAACACCTCTGAATTTAAAAATGTAGCAGCATCAAGGTGTCTTCTTGCCATTTTGACTTTAAATCAATGAATAATTAAGTAATGTATTTTATGTGTATAACTTCAAAATCTTTGTTTACAGCAGGCCCTGACCTGACAACATGGGGGTAGTAATGAGGAAATCTCTTGATCTTTACTTGTAATTTGTCATTTTTCCTTTGATAAAACAAATTAAGGGATAGTCATGATAAAAAAAAAAAAAAAAAAAATTAGGGAGGAGAAATTACTGGAGCAATGTTCTTGAAGATAATAAAAATACAGCATTTAATTCTACTGATAAAAAAGTAGCCTACTCCCATAAATGAATACAGTAGATAAGCTTGGCTCATACACTGAAACGTCTCTATTTCTCTCCTGTGATGTTTTCTACTTACGCCCCCTTCTGGTCAGAAGATGATAGTGCTCATTCGTTTCCATTGCATCTTTGAGTTCATTAATTCAGATGAAGGATTTTCATTGAATGTCATTCACTCACATATACACACAAACACATATACACTTAGAAAATCTCAGTAGGACATTTAGTATGATAGTTTTTATTTTAACTTAAAAAGAGAGTGGATCAAAAACAGGTTTCAATAAATTAGAAATAAATATAATCGCTGTAATAATTAATACATACATTATAATTAATCGATTGCAAGAGTCTGACAGAAACAGGCCCTCAAAAGGTTTTCTCTAGAAAATTCTAAAACCAAAATATTGCAACCCATTCAAACCCCTTCTCCCAATAAACAAAATAATTGATAAATTAGTAAATAAATAAAAAATAGCTCAAATATTAAAACCTCCCGAATAAAAGTGCAACCCCCCCCCTCCCGTGTTTCACCTAAAATCTAAGTAGAAATTT
>JAPQRP010000010.1:12320741-12391633 GCA_037367295.1 Apogon hyalosoma | reverse complement strand
TTGAGTGAAACCCATGCTCTAATTAATTAACAGAAATTCACATTTTGGCCCAAGACTGTATCTTGGAAATTATAGCCAACCAGCATTTTTGGCTTCCTTTTTCTTTATTAGTTACTCAAAGTTGGTAAATTTTCAGTTTTACTTTGGAGGTTCTCTACTTGTAGACCTGTATAAACATAACATCTCTGAACTGACTGTTTCTATGTCAATCTTTCTAATGTATTTTTCTTCAGGTGTAAAATACCATGTCACATGGCACTCATTATCAAAATATGTATGTGTATGTATATGTAAAAAGCCAGTGACAACCAACATACAAATACTATGTTGCCTTTAAGTGCCTAACTTCAGCTTGCATAGATTCTAGGGCATAAATGACACCCAAGGACCAATACATTAAAAAAAACAAAAAAAAAAACAGAAAAAAAGTTTATTTTAAATGTACTCTCCACAAAATAAATTGAATGAGAATGCGACAGCCTGACTTCATTAATGTAAAAGACATTAAAGTATGGAATATGCAATGCAAACAAACTAAAAAAAAGACTGTTTCACTGTAAACTTTGGTAAAAAAAAAAAACTGCAAACAATGACTAAGTGCACAATAAAAGTACATTAGATTATATAACTTAAATGCTAAAGCTAAAGGCAGAGAAACATCAGGATAGTGGCGTAGCTTGTTCAGATTAGATCAACATTTTGTGTAGAACAACAATATAAATGGGCAGGAATCAGATGTATTACAGCTTCAACAAACATACAAAAATAAATGAAACCATATACATTTTTTGATTTTTGTCAAATATTTTCCATGGTCATTAACATTTTTTCACTGAAGTCTTTTAGAAAGGCCAATATATCTTAAATTGATTTAACTTTGAATTAAAATAAGTAAATTAATGTGCTTAACTAGTATTGGACTGTAATGATCAATTCCCCTATATTGATTTGACTGATTGTCATGTGTTTTTATACATGTTTTAATAGGGTTGGATGGGTACAGTGTTATTTTTTTATTTTTATTTTTTTTCTAAACTGAAAAATGGAATACACTGGTTCTGTGTGTAATATGTTTGCATAGTGTATGTTTACACTCCCCATAAATACATCTTTATAAAACTATCAATCAATCAGTCAGTCAGTCAGTCAGTCAGTCAGTCAATCTTCAAACAAGAAGGAAAAATATAGATAGGATAGATAGAAAGAATAATGTATGTGCATTACCATTATTTGGTTGTAATGATCAATGAATCTATTTTAATTTGATTGCTTAATTGATTGTCACGTTTGAATGGAGGTGGATGTACAGTTATTGTAATATGTTATACTGTTTTTATTTTCAAAACTGAAAAATGGAACATAGTGGTTCCATGTGTGCATACTGTATGTCTACAATCTCAATAAATATACTAAAATTCAAAAAAATAAAACATCCTCATTAATCAATCAATCAACAAATCAGTCTTCAAACACAAAGCAGAAATTGCAATATGTATGAAATGTAACTAATTTTGCTGCAATGATCATCCATTTTGATTAGATTGGTTGTTATAAACATCCATCTATCCATTTTCTGAACCCTCACTAGGGTCACAGGGGTCGCTGGAGCCTATCCCAGCCACTTACAGGCGAAGGTGGGGAACACCCTGGACGTGTAGCCAGTACATCGCAGGGCTGACATATAGAGACAAATAAACACACTTATATTCACACCTATAGGTAATTTAGATTAACCAATTAACCTATCAGTGCATGTCTTTGGATGGTGGGAGGAAGCCGGAGTACCCGGAGAGAACCCACGCAGACACAGGGAGAACATGCAAACTCCTCACAGAAAGGTCCCATCATGTTGGATTCGAACCCAGGACCTTCTTGCTGTGAGGCACAAATGCTATCCACTGCACCAAACAATTCTAATAAATATAGCTTATATCTAACTAAAAGTATTGAAACATCTTCATCAATCAATCAATCAATCAATCAGTCAATCTTCATTCAAAAAGACCTTGAAAAAATGTGGGTCTTGACTTGAGACACAGTAAAAGCTTCTGTAAATAAATATATTTATAAAGATTTCTAAAGAGAAGAGAGAGGTCTATGTTCCTATTATCGTTAGTACGTGAACGCATCACTACTTCCTTTTACCATTGACATGCCATTGACAACAGTAAATAAACGGTGCGTATCCGAACATATCTTTTCCGTAATGTCAACACACCGAATAACCTCTGCCACTTTCATTTCTGACATTTAAATTTTTTTTTTCAAGAATTTATTCATAATTCAACGATAGAGCGTACAAAAAAATAGAATATAACACGAATATACAAAACATCAGACATTCCAAGTCATAACCATAAACAAGACAAAAAAAAAAAAACAAGAATAAATTATTTAAACATGTATAGACAGAAAATAAATAAATAAATAAATAGAATAAAAATGAAGATCCCAGTAAAAGTACAGTTAGACATTTTTAAATTAACTGCCGCCTCTGTGACCGGAAGTGACGTATATAGACACGCTCCTTTTGTCTGACGACCTTATCCGGAGGAAGTAGAGCTCAGACGAGGCAGCTGCTTCACCGGAGGGGGAAAAAAAAAACAAAAAAAAAAAAAAAAAAAAAAAAAAAAAAGAGGAAGAGTGGGAAAAAAAACTTCAGCGCTTTGCGGGATTTGGACACAGATTTGGAAGCGGTGGCCACAGTGTCTCTGTCCTTAGGAGTTCCGGGGAGGCATTCGGAGTCCTCGGTCCCGGTAAACGCCACTGTTCTCCATGCAGTCGGTAGTATTTTTTGGTAGATATGCATGACTCTGCTGCCGCCTCTTAGCCAGTCTCCACAGCCGGAAGTCTGCGAGGACGGTCTATTGGTTTTTTTCTTCGCTTCAGTTTTTTTAATCTTTCGTGTTTTTTTTTTTTTTTTTTCGTTTGCTTTGGTTGTTATTTTTCCGTGCATTGCGCTGCCTGATAGCTGTGTGTTTACACGACCTCAGGCCTCACTAATTACAAGACGCAAGGAGCCGAAATGGAGTCGATCTTTTGCGCTATGCTTTATTGTGAACATATACATACATACATATTTTTGATTTGTGACATTTCGTGAAAATAAGCGACATTTTGTGTTTAATGGCAAATTTATCTTGACGTGGCTGTTAAAAACAGCGCCAACTTTAACCTAAGTTTTTAGATTTGCTGATAAGACAAATCATAAAATAAATCCTTATTAAAATACATAAATATGCTAGCATCCCATAAGAGTGTCCTAGGTCATATGTTGCATAATTGAGTAAATTGTGTTAATCCTAATATTAGACGCCCACAACTTACTTTGTTTTCTAAACCGAAAGCATGATCTTTATTTCCTTTTCCATCCTGTCTCTGCTACACACTTTGTCACACGTTTATAATTCCTCTATAAATCACTACTGCATTTCTATTTTACCTGAGCATTGAGACACTGCATTAGTCCAAGGTTGGTGGCCTCAAATAATATTACAGATACAAACCGCTGCATGAAATGGCATTGTACAATGTTTGATGTATATATAATTATTTGTACGTTGTCTTTTTTTTTTTTTTTTTTTTTTTTATGAATCACATGTAATGCTGGCTTGTTTCAAACAGACATTCATTGCTGCTCTTTTTGTGTCACTGCAGAAATGATGGAAGATTCTCATTTTAATTCGTCGTATTTTTGGTCCCCTGTTCCTACTGTGCCAGGACAGGTAAGACTCACCAGGACTTTGAATTTTTTTGTTTATCTTTTTTTTTTCATGGGTCATGTGAAGTTAAAGCTCCTTTTGTAGTTTGATTTTGACCACTCATTCTCTATCATTTTTCTTTAAAATACAATAAATTATTTTGGCAAAATCTCAATTTTTGAGTATTTGGGGGTCATTATAATAAGAAATTCACTATTATTCAACCCCTAATCAATATTATTTTCAGTAAAAATTCTGAAATGACTCTGCTCTGCTCTGTACTCGTAGATTGAGAATGCAATGTTCTTGAATAAAGTGAAAGAGCAACAGGAAAAGAATGCTTCTTTCCCGCCTTCCTCTGCGTCACACTACCCAACAGCTGTACTCACCATCCCTACTCCTGGGCCCAAGACAGATGGAGGAGGCCAGGCTGGGAGTACGTCACACCTCCACCCTCCACACAGCACCCAGAACATCACGGTGCTGCCCGTCCCCTCCACAGGCATCATGACAGCAGGTACGTACACCTGCCTCTGCGTGGAAAAGCCTCTGTATTTTTCCCTCTTTAAAGGTGAATTTTCAGCAAAACATCAGAGTCACAGGGTAGATTTATTATTACTACCACAGACTCTTTTAGCTACAGTGTAACATGTTGGTAATACTAATGACTTGGAATCTTGATTGGAGCATCATGTTTACTCTCCAGCTCTCCGTCAAACTGCCCAGTCCACAACATTAATGTGGATTTGTTTATTTCTCTCTTTCTATCTGCTTGTCGTTCTGGTGCAGCTGGTCTGGTCATCACAACTCCTCAGGGCACATTAGTCTCTCCCACCTCTTCTCAGTCGTTTGTTTCCGGTCACCCAGCAACAACCATGATTGTGTCACCACTCCATGCTCCTAATACAGGTAAAAAACACAGGCATGCAACACTTTACTACTGACAGAGCTCTAAGAAGTTCACAAATGGAAACACTGTCAAAGCAATGTTATTAAATTTTAATCTCATTCAGTGTCGTCAAGTCAATCACAAATTTGGTTCAAGGGGTTTTACAGACTTTATCTATTGTCTTGCTCAAAATATTTATTAAAATGACATCGGTATATTACAGTGCCCCAATTAAATAATTAAATTAAGATGTTTGCAAATATAATATTTTGGGTTTTATGAGTGTAAATATATTTGTTCTTGTAGACATCATATTTGGTGCCAGAAAAAATCTACAGAACCAAATACATTTTTTTTTTTTTTTATCAGGAGTCTAAAATAATAAACAAAAAAAAAAAACACTGCAGAAACTAATATTGTTGTTGCAGTTTTGAACACAAGCAGAGCTCTAGGCTTTTTTTCCCTCAATATCTATTTCACTGCACCCAGGCTTGTGGAGATAATAAAAAACAATAGATTTTGTTCAGTTTTGTCTTAATGGCATCTGTGTGTTGTAAACTCACTGTGCAATTCTTCCCAAAGCGAAAATTGATCTCAGAAAATGTAAAGCAACAGCATCTGAGAAAGAGCAGTGAATAACTTGTTTCCAGACAGTTTAATGACTTTTTCTTCTGCCCCATAAAACAGGATGCTGTCGCAGATCACTTTATTTAAATTTCTGCAGGAAATGTACAGTTGCCTCAAGAATTTGATCAAGATTTAGTTTGGTTTTTGTAAAGAAGCACACTGGTTTAAAAAAGTATTTTGTAGAAGTAGTTCAGTATTTAAGTCAAGCATAATAAACACACTTTAAAACCAGACATATAGGTTTTTGTCATTAGTACAGGACAGATAATGCACTAGCGCGCTGACCTGAGGGGAACCACAGTCATATTAACACTAGAGACTGAAGTTAGTAAATTTCCCGTCATGCAGCCTGGTACTGCAGTTCTGGTCAACCGAGCAACATGATTGTAAAGCTATTGTATGACTAATGACTAATAAATGACTAATATCCCCCAAATATTGGTCCTATCAACTTGCTGAGATATTTAATGTGGAGATGGGAGTATTCCTCAACTGCAGGTACCAAATTGGCCAGTTAAAAAGATCTCAATTTCTCAGAACTATACACACACACACACACACACACACACACACTTAGACCTTCCAGTATTACGATACAGATAATCTGCCACTGTCACTCCTGTTGTAGAAAAAAAAGATGATGGGACATCTCACGTGGTTGTGATGCCAGCCCCCTCCAAGCGAGGCAGAAAGAAGAAGACAATGCTACCCAGGGTTGGTCCTGTGTGTGGACCAGGAAATGAAACACTTATACTGGCTCATTTAACGACAGGTGGCCAGGTAAGAAAAAACAAACACCAGAAAGCATGTGACAAAGTAAGTATGCAGTGAAATAACTATGAATTAATGGTTGTTAGGTGACATCTTTGCATCATACCGGAGACCCATACGACTTATCCAACGAAGAGGAAAACCACGGACCGAAAGACACCACTAAGACTTACAGGTATCCTGGCCAAAGATAAGCAACATTCACTGTGCATCTTCATTTCTTCTTGCTTGACCTGTGGATTGCAGCCACACCTGTGCCTCTGTGTCAGACTCAACATAGAGATGTTCAGCTTTTAGATGCATTAGGTGTTGTTGAATATAGGCAACTGACACATACACTTAGACACCATCTGTAAACACGCTCCACTGCATGTTATGGCAGAACATGCCTGCTTTTTGGCTGATGGACGGTTCCTTGTCTTCATGTATTTGACAAACAAATACATTGGAGCTGAGCGTGTGATGTGTGCTTCATAGACGCCCTCTTTCCCTCTGCACACACTAGACAAACTCAGCTGCCTGTCCTCTGCTGTCCTCTCTGTCTTTATATAGCATGCTCTTTGAGTTTTAATCTATCAGGTACACTTGTGCCCTGCTCTGTTACTTCTTACTCTACCTACCTTTCCGCTTCACTGATTTCATCCTTGACATTTTTCCCTTTTTTTGATCTGTCTTACACGTTTGATTTTTACCCACCCCTATCATCATTAATTTCTGTTTTCTATTTATTTCTTTTTGAGTATATTTTTCTTTGTTTTCTGTCTCCTTCCTCTGTTGTACCTCTTTCCATCTTCTCCTTTTTGGTGCATCTTTGTGTATGTGTGTCTCTTCTCTTCCTTCTTGTTCTTTCCATCCCGCCCTCCCATCTCTGTGTCTCTCCGCCTGTAGGTGCCGGATGTGTGCGGCGACCTTCTTCAGTAAGTCTGACATGCAGATCCACTCCAAGTCGCACACAGAGGCCAAACCTCACAAGTGTCCTCACTGCGCCAAGTCATTCGCCAACTCCAGCTACCTGGCCCAGCACATCCGCATCCACAGTGGGGCCAAGCCTTACACCTGCTCCTACTGCCAGAAATCTTTCAGGCAGCTCAGTCATTTACAGCAGCACACACGGTACTGCAGACCCCCCGTTACCAAACCCCATACCATATTCCCTGTCATCTTAACCTCCTGCCAAGTCCCTTTTAGAAGCCCGGCTCCTGTCTTCTTCCTCTTGGAAAAGAGATTGGAGTGGTGTGCAGATGCATATTACGTTGCCATTTAGATGTTGGCTTGCATGCTGCTGACCGTTTTCATCAAGAAGTGACCTTTTTAGTAAATTAAAATTCAGCGTGCACTTTTTGAGTTGTAAAAAGATTTTCCATAATTCATAAAAATCCAAATGGCCATTTGAAATGCATGGTGCTCTGTTGTGTTGATGCAATATGAGTGTGTTGTTATATTTGTCGGTGTGTGCATAATTCTCGCTTCTTGCCTATCCTGTGTTCTGCATCATACTTCTCCTTGCCTTACTAACCCATACATGTTTACCTCTGCCTACATGTTCTGTCTTTTCTTCTGCAAGCACTTCCTCCACAAACGCACACAAAACACATTTAGCATTTAATGTTAAAATTGTTGTCAATTTGCAGAATTATTCTCATTATGTGTTTTCATTTAATCCATTATTTTATTGTTTGGTATACATCATTATTAATGCTTCTCTTTGCTCTCTCCATTGAATGATTGTATACACTAGTAATCCTTTGCTACCATTCTGTGCTTCCATTCTGTCTGCACTAGTTATATCCATCCTGTTGCTTTTTGCCTGCCTGTCCTCAAATCATTTCTGGAGTTTTAATATTGTTATTTTTTGCTTTTTAAAATATTACATTAAGTCAGATATATTGTAATTGTATTTTAATACAGCTACAAGATGGGTCTAAGTAAATTAGTGTAAAAAAGTCTTACTCCTAGTTAATGTTGGATGTAATTTTTATGCTTTGAGAAGTAATACTAAGTGTAAATGCTGAGGAATTATATTGAGAATTTTTTTTCTGTCCAAAATGTCCATTTACATGTCTTAGATGCCTCTGTGACAGATGATAAATGAAGCCATTCGCTGTTTTTGTTAAGCACCGTATCATGTTGTTTTCTCCATCTGCCTTCTTTCCTGTCTCCCTTTCTCTTTCTCTCTCCTGTCTCCCCCTAAACAGCAACCACACAGAGTCCAAGCCCCACAAATGTCCTCATTGTACCAAGTCATTTGCCAACTCCAGCTACCTGGCCCAACATGTCCGTATCCACACTGGAGTGAAACCTTACTCCTGCTCCTACTGCCAAAAGTGCTTCAGACAGCTCAGTCACCTTCAGCAGCACAACAGGTAAGTGAACCGCTGGGCTTGGGTTTCTCAGCTGCCTGTGTGTCATTCTGTGGTCAGCTTAGATCACCATGACAGTGATAGGAGTGCTTTACATACCTCTTTCTTGTGGTTTTTATTTAGGATTCACACTGGAGATCGGCCGTATAAGTGTACCCACCCAGGCTGTGAGAAGTCCTTCACACAACTCTCAAATTTACAGGTGTGAAAGAATCAAATTCTTTCTTCAAATACTGCATGTTGTGTTTTTGTTGCTGTCTGTTTTGTTACAACACTTCACTGTAATGTGAAACTTTTTTCGGCATTTTTCTTTCCAATAACCATTTTTTTCAGTCCCACCGGCGTCAACACAACAAAGACAAACCCTACAAGTGCCCTAACTGCAATAAAGGATACATAGATGCAGCAAGCTTGGAGGTGCACATGTCCACACACACAGTCAAACACGCCAGGATCTACTCATGTGGTCTCTGCAACCGCAGTTATACCTCAGTAAGACAAATGTCCATTTCTGAAGAGCATTTCTACATGAAACAGTTTGAATCGCCTCACTGGCATCAGACACCTGGCAGCTACTTTACACCGTGTAGTCATATGTCCACTGTTTCCCCTCTACCTATCCTCCCCTCATCTCAGGAGACCTATCTGGTGAAACACATGGAGAAACACAACCCAGACCAGTTGACTGCACCGGCAGTTGTGACAGCACAGCCAGCCCAACAGAACCAGAACCAAAGCCAGGCCCAGGGCCAGGCTGGGACTCAGAACCGAGGAGAGAGTGCAGATGGCGGCTCAAGCCGACCTGGGGGAGCAGGAAGTGGAGGAGCCAGTGGAGGCCAGCAGGGACAAAACCAGGGCAGCTACTCCCAAACAGAAACCATGCCTTGTCCATTTGACCTGCATCAGTATAAAACTGTGTCTGCAAGTGACATCCAGTACAAACCTGTCAGTGTACCTGACATTACATCCCACAAAGACATGTGCCTCACTGTGTCAACATCCACAATCCAAGTGGAGCATCTCAACTCTTAGAGGTGGAGGAACAAGCAAGTATGGGAGGGGAGAAAGTTAGAATGAATTGAAGAAAACAAGAACTGGAGGATTGAGGTTTGAAGAATAGAAGCAATACTAAGATGATACAAGACCTTTTTAACATGTGACTGTGCCTGGATGATGATTTAAGGCAGTCAGGACGAACAATACAGTGACACAGTATGCTGAATAATTGTTTTATTTTCTTAGTTTGTCAGCTTGCTGCATTATTTGACTTCTTTTCCTTTTGCCTAGCTGTTCTGTCTGAGTAGCAAGTGCATGTAAAGGCTGCAATAAAGTGTGTTTCAGTCCATCACAGTGATGGTTTTATGATAGGAAGAGACGGTGCTTCTTTTTATTTTTTGTTTTTTTTCTTTTATCACCTCTTGCTCTTCCCGAAAAAACCCAACTTTGGCCATAACAATTTATGGTCTCTCTGTTGAATGAAACCGGCTGTTAACTGTGAAGGTAAATTTTAATACTTTCACACAGACTTTTGTTTGTCAATTTTTACATCAGTGTTATTACCTCTGCTATGCTGTAGAAAACATGCCCACAGTTAATTTTTAAAACTTAAAAGGGACATAGAGGTTATTTCCTTTTTAGGAGAGGAAAAAATATCAAGTATATTACAGACATATACTACCAATTTATTAAGTAAGAGTGAGTGTTTAAAGGATGTGATAATCCATAAAACATATTTAGACCCAACTGCAGGCCTTCACCTTGAGGGAAATGAGGAGCTACTTCACGTTTCATGTAATCCTAGTATACTGTTATGCGTGTATGTCCTAAAAGTAATGTTATTCAAATGTGTTCTTGCTATTATACTTCCACGATATCAATGTTTATAATACTTCTTTATAGACATACTGACACATTTTTGCTTATGATGAAATAAACCCTCTGAAATCCTCAGTTTTTGTCTCCTTAAGTCCAAATGCAAATGGATGATTTCCTTCTTGTCGTATGTACTGTGGCACAAACATGTTTCCCCATACTTGATTAATCTGGTTATCTCAAATCTTTTGCTGTTTAATATGAATACAAATTAAATTTTCTGGAAGGTCATGCATGTTTGTCTGATAAAAAGTTAATCATTGAGCACAGTAAAAATAAATTTCAGTCAAAAATTTTTTAACTACTCATCAAAATTGATCAGTTGGCCATTGTAAGGTCACATATAAATTCATTGTGTAAATATTTGTAATGTTTTACTGAGAAATTGAGCTGTGTCTGAAGACTCCGAGATAAATAAGAAAGGAATGTGAAAGGACACACACTGTTAATTTTCAGCAACGTGGTACTTAATGTCTATTTGACATTAAATGAGCATTGGTGTATTCTTCGGTGAGCATGTCTGCTCTGCTGGAATGTGCCATGCATTTATTTGAGGTGTTTACAAAAGTGGACTGTACCATTACACAGAAGGGGTTTACTATGAATTCAGCCAAGTTTTTCTGTCTGTTTGCCCATGATCGTGCTTGTATTGGGGAAATATTGTCAGTATAAAGATCATTTTAAGTAAGGGTGACTAAACAGGATGAAAAACAGGACATTCAGTGGGCTAATTAACACTTAGAGTTGGTTTCGTCCGCCATTCTCTGCAGTCTGCAGTGGATATGGCGTCACTGAAAAGTGTAGGAGTCGAGAAACTTCATCTATGTAAATAACGTCAGTAAGAAAGCTGTGTGACAAGCTAGGTAGTAACACACAGTCCCTAGCTTCATTTAATACTTGTGATTTAAAGCATGCCTCGGAAAAAGCCATTTAGCAACAAACAGAAGAAGAAACAGCTACAAGTCAAACGGGAGAGAAAGAGAGGTAACTACATTTACCGTTAGCCTTGCCATGCTAGCATTAGCAGTTAGCAAACCGTGTGTCTCCGCTAACTGAACGTGCTTTAGCTGCAAAATCTATCGCTTGTGAGAGCGTGTGGAGGCCTGCGAAGTGTAGTACGGGACGTTTAGAAACTCTCCTTAACCTCTTATTTAGTTTTGTAAGACATGACACAAGGTTATGTATTATATACTATAGGAAGAGCTGTTTGGTGTAACTTGGATTTGAACTTAACTACTGCAAAATGGCACAGTAGACAGCACCGTGCTTTGACAGATCAATGAAAATATACATGTCTGTGTTGCTCCTGCTCCAAACTAAATCAGTTTATTGTTGAAGAAGAAGCTACTGACAGTGATAATGTACTATCAACTTTAGATTTTAATGTAACTCCTAAGACCTGTTGGCTCTTAGGTTTCCATGTGCTTGTTGTACAGTTCTCAAAACTTGTATATTGTCATCATTTTATTTGTTCATTTTTCTTTAATTCTTGTTTGTGAGAGAGATAATTAGTTGTGTAATTGCCAACAAAGTTAGAACACCTATTAAAGTCATTGTTTCACAGGCCTAAAAAAAATTAAGGATATGATACATCACTAGAAAAAATATTTTGATTTTGTTTAATGACAAGTCTATTCAAGGTAATTGCATTTATTGTGCCTCAAATTCAACATTTTTAATTGCTTAAACTCTGGAGAGCATAGTACAACAGATCTGTATTCATCATTATTGGACAGGCTTAGATTGTACTTTGTAGGAGAAGAAATCCATCTGGTTGCCAAAAGAAACTAATGCATTTATAATTATATTTGTATATTTAGTTCACATAAATGAGTGTAATTGTCATCTTTATTCTTGTCCCATACCCTAGGCATAACAAGAGCATGTTTCTGAACACCTGTTATTGAAGATACCTTGTTGTGTCTACAGAAATATCATTCAGTCAGAAAATTCAATCTATTCATCTCCTCTCAGTGAAGTGATATTACTGTCTCTGGAAATAGTTTTTTATATTTGTGAACTAGATCTGCAAGCAGAAAAAGTTAAACAATATATGGCAAGGTACTTAAGATGATAATAAGATTTGTGATTAATTCTGACATTTTTGCTTAAAAATAGAAATCTGTTGTTTAATCACTGAGCACGTGAGGCACCTTAACTTGACTCTGTGTTTGAGTTCATTAGCCTCACTGTCCCTGGTTTATGTCCGGCTGGGGATTTTGTTGCATGCTTTCCTGTCTCAGTATTACACAAGGTAATATATTATTGTGTGAGACTCTGACCCCTGACCTTTGCTCCTGCCTTCAGGTGACACTGGCTCTGGGCCAAGCAGCCGCAATGCTAGTGTGGAACGAGGAGGAGAACGCCAGTCAGATACATCAGACAGTGAGACCACTGATGTTAGAAGAATAAATCAGCAGCCCTTCAACAGAGAAGGTAGATATGACCCTAACAGGTGAGTTATTGGGATTCTTAGTCAAACTTAATTTAAAATGTAATTGTGACAATGGCTCTGCAGAATATTTTTGATACCTGCCTATATAAGTACACATATTTTAATGTTATGTCATATATTTTAACCTGAAGTGTCACAGGTTCCCTCACTCATAAGAAATTCAAAAAGCCATGACCTTTTAAAAACACATTGTCCAGGCCTACAAAAGTGATGAAATCAATTTTAAATTGCTGAAAGGTCTGAAAAACTCTTTGGAGACCACAAGATTTTTTTTTTTTTTTGTTTCTAATGAAATTCAATAAATAAAGCAAATCTGCAAATTTAGACAGACACCAAACAGGGTGTAGCTGTAAGATGTAATTTTTAAATGCTTGCTGTTTGATTAAATGTCACAGCATATTTTCTTTCTTTTCTTATGGATGTCATGTGAATGGCATGTCTGCAATTCTAACATCGAGGAGCTCTGGTGTGTCTCCAGTTTTATACATTTTTGTGTACCAGGGTTCCCGCAGGGTCTTAAAAAGTTAAAAGTCTTGAATTTACAAATCTGCATTTAATACCATAAAGGTGGAGAGTTGTTGGCTGATGTGCCCTTGAGCAAGGCACTTAACCCACCATTTGCTACCCGGGTGCCTTATATGATGTGCCCACTGCTCCTAGTATGCAGTGTGTGATGCATGCATGATCTAGTGATGGGTTAAAGGCAGAGGACAAATTTGGGAGTGGTGCATGTTTACGTGTGAACCTACTGACAAAATAAAGATTCTATATCTTTAGTCTACTCAGTTCCACCCGAAATTCTAAACCGATTATTTATATTGAAATTAGGAACCAATTATTTGCAAACTTTGTAGCCTTTGCTGAGAAATGACTTAGAATGGTGGGAATCAAGACATTGGAATAAATAAATTCTTTTTCCTAAATTCTAGGAGTCACAAATTTTTGCTAGTATGGCCATGAAATGGGCATTAAATTCTGTTCTGTAAATCATTCAGTTCTGTTCTAAGCAGTCTTAAAAAGTCTTAAAGCTGTGTATGACTGTCATCACAATTTTTTTTATTCAAATTTGTAAAACCCCAGTGATAGCCTAATTATCACAAATCCATTAGTCTTTCCGTGCTTACGCATCTGAATCACTTCCCTCACAGTGAACAACTTAGAAGAGGAGTCTCATAAACACAGTCTATTTGTTTACATAAACTGAAATGTCACTCGGGCCTTTTTGGAAATTTTGTTGTGAAGTGCATTGTGGGAGTGGTGACCAAACAAAAGCGGTATCTCACAGATTCGGCAAAAAAAGGAGCCAGATTGCTACAATGCAAAATTATACAGTCCACCAGGGTTGTTTTAAAGAATGAGTATTGTTGGCGGATGGAGGTAAAGGCAACATTTTGGTTCAGCACTCACGAAGAGACAGCAAAATTACTGCTGCTTGGAATTCCCATTCCCATAAGGCACTTCATGACAAAAGTTCCTAAAGTGTATTTGAGCAGCAGTATCATATTTGGTGAAGTGAGATATGCTTTTTTGTTAAACTCTCTTTTGGCTTGAGAATAGTTTTAATTGTGTATTAGCAGATCATTTTATTTTTCATTGATGCTTGAAAGTTAGTGCTAGGCATTAGCTAATGTTGTTGCATTGTTGAGTATTTGGAGTGGTCAGGAACATGAATACTCTAAACAATGTTACTGTTCAATTTTTATATAATAATTAACAAAAGTATCCTTCTGTATGTAGAACCTTGGTATTAATTTAAACTATGCTGATCCTGCAAAATGAATGTTGTTTAAACCTAAGTCCTAAGATCTAAGTCCTGATTAACGAAACATGGTAAACAGGTAAACAAGTGTTTGTCTTCTTCCTCTTGTCAGGTTTCGACTGCACTTTGAGAAAGAGAGTAAAGAGGAGGTGGAGAAGAGGAAGAAGATGGCACGGGAAAAGGTGCTGCAGCCTGTATCAGATAAAGAACTCGAAATTGACATCAATGACATCTATCCCTCAGAGAAAGGTCTGGTGGTTTTTAATGCTGTACTTATGAAAGTCTCAAAATAAGTCAACCAGACAAGCAGAGTAGGTTAATGGAGTGGGTCAGTGCTTGATATGCCCAAACTTGATTATTCACTCACAGGTCTTGGTTTCCCACGACGGCCGTCCTGGAATTATGAGATGACACGAGAAAGCCTACTGAGGAAGGAGGAAAAGTCATACAGAGAGTATCTGGATGACCTGCACTCCAGAAACCCACCTGGATCTCTCAGCCACTTTGAGCACAATCTGGAGGTACGTAACTTTAACAGACACAGACAGTGGTTTAAAAAAAAAAAAAAAAAAAAAGATTATGGAGACATTGGAGAGTAGCAATGCATATGTAGGGGATTTTTTTGTTACTTGCATTCATCCGAGCCTTTAGGAAAACCAATCCACAGTGTCTAACCTGAAAGTATTTACATTAATCATCCACCCTGAATATATGTATTTTACCTTAATTCCATTCTACAATAAGCTACTAAATAAACAGGTCAATTTTTCCAAAATCCTGACCATGAATTTTAACAAAATAGCAGGTGGCATGTGAAGATTTCTACTGTTTATTTATAACCTAGTATTTGGTTGCAATGTGGAGGGAAAAAAAGAATGGAGTCCACAGTTTCAGGATTGAACCTGTTTCAACATGTTTCAAGTACATAACCAGCTGAGCTGGAAGTGCGCACACTGGATGGGTGCTGTTGCTGGAATGCACAGTGCTGTGTGAGCCAACATGGAGCAAATACGCTTCTCATAACAGTTATCCCTTTAAGGTTTAACATGTAGTCTGGGTGCAGAGAAATATATGACCGATGTAAGTTACTTCATAGCTAGGTAATGCAGATTGTTGATTACAAGATAAGAGCACCCCCACACTTGTGTGTGCATTTATCTTTGAGAGAACAGAGAGAGGAGATAAGTTGGTGGATATATGGTTATGTAATCATGTTTCACATTAATTATAACCAGCAATTTTACTTCATCACTTTTTCATTCAGTCCACCCAAGCCAGCCAAAGTTTATTCAAATTGACCTGACCTGGGGGTTGTGGGTCAACCTGCACATCACTACCAGGCTGACTTGATCATTTGATAATCTGATTTGAGCAAAAGAAATTAAAATGTTGCCACTCTGAATCCACTGTCTAAAGACCAATAAATCCTGACAACAGATAATGAGTAGCATATAAATCGATCGCTATGTAGCAGTGTTACTGTGACATTCTTCAACACAGAAGATATTACTGTTGAACCTGTAATGCAGCCATAAATCTCATGAAACAGTACCTTATGAATAATTTATTTAGGCAAAGTTGTCTCATGTAGGGATCTATAAGAATTGAATCATGTACTGGTAGAATTGTCTTTTATTTTCCACTCAGGACAAACTAACTTCATATATTACCTGCTGTGTTATTGCACACTTTTAAGGGTGCAAAATGGTAACAGTATTCTCAAAATCAAACACCCTGCAGATCATTTAATTTCAAAGCGTAGGAAGAGCTCAGAACACACATTACTGCAGAAGCGGAGTTTGAGCAGCTGGTGGTGTAATAAGTGACTTGCCATAATCTAGAGATGATGGCTTTTAAAGGGGAGCTGAGCAGAAAAATTTCACCAAAAAATAACACAAATAAGAGGTTATTTTGTCTGTTGGGATGGATATGAACTTCAGGTTGGTACAACTGAACAATTTTGTAAGGTAATGATAAGTATAACCTAAATGTAGTCTTACAAAACCTTGCCTGTCACCATTTAATACCATTTTGAGCAAGAACAGAGCACCAGATTCTGTTTATACTCCACGTGGTCTTTGATTTTCAGTATAAACCCTTTGTCTACTGTACTTCCTATTCATTTGCTCATTTTCCCCTTTTCTTTCAGACATGGAGGCAATTATGGAGAGTGTTAGAGATGTCAGATGTCATCCTGCTCATTGTGGACATCAGGCATCCGGTGAGTGACATAGTGGGGAAAGAAATTTGCAGCTTTGATCAAGCCACTAGATGGAGACACAGTCAAGGAGGTCCTTCTGAAATCCTGACATGGATGAGATTATTAATTGGATTATTTAGCTATTATATATTTGAACATAATATTTACTTGTTTGTTTGTTGTTTTCATTGCATAGTTTGTAATCTAAATAATTATTTACAGCATAGCCAGCCTTAATTTTTTTTACAGGTGCTCATATTTTAATTATCCTTAAAGTGTCAAGATGAGATAAAAAGTTTGCAGGTAAAACAAATAATACATGTGGCTGATTGTAGAAAATCATCCAATCCTTTACTGTGTTTTAGTGCAATAATTTATGTGTGTTAAAATGGAAAATTTGACCTAATTTACAAACTAAAGAATTTGAACTCCAAATTTGTGGTTGAGTTTAGCAACCATTCACAACTTTTACATTTGAGCAAGTATGTGTTCAAGAATCATTAATCCAAAGCAGAGATATAATAAGGTAATATTATTGCTGAAGCGAAGTAGTGAAAGTTACTAGTGTAATGATGACAATCCAAACTGCTGCTCATGAACAGATAAAGTTGAAATGAAGTTTCTAATTACGTGGAGTGAGCCTCTGCCGTACTTAGTTTTGTTTTTAAATACCATGCAAGATATTCTTGTGTGAAGTGATTCAGTTGTCTCTATTTAGAGTTTCCAGTATAATGTAAAGTTTGCGATCAGCTAAACTTGTCTTGTCCCTATTAATAATGATATGATGCAAAGGTTTATTTCTTAGAGGCTGTAATTATCTGTTTGAATAATACGTGCCCTCATGTAAACCCAGGTGCTGCAGTTCCCTCCAGCCTTGTATCACTACATCACAGGAGATCTGCAGAAGCAGGTGGTCCTGGTGTTGAACAAAGCCGACCTGTGTCCTGCCCCACTAGTGATTGCCTGGAAACACTATCTGACTTCCCAGTTCCCCCACCTGCAAATTGTCTGCTTCACCTCACACCCAGGACAGCCCTACAGCACAGGTGAGGAGACGGAAAGGTAGAAGCAGGGTTACACAAGAAGAAGTCTGACTGATATACATAACGGATGACATCAGATAAATATACAAATCAAAATAAACCCGACACTCAGTGAACCTGATTGCAATGTAATATCACCAGAATAACCTGCCGTGTATGTGTCTGTCTGCAGCTCTTATTTCACTAAGAATAATCTGTCTGTCTGTCTATCTGTCTGGTGTCCCTCAGTGCTCCAGAAGAAGCGGATGAGGAGAAAGGCAGATTGGAGCCATGCTGGAGGTCCTTTAGAAATCCTTAAGGCCTGTCAAGACATCACAGCTGGGAAAGGTAGACATCTGTTTTCTCTTGAATTTCATTAAAAAGCCACAGACATTTATCATTTTCAGCAGGGGCACATTACCATTTCCACATACGCATAGGTGTTGATCGTGTTGACTTTTCTTTTTTCCTTTATTTGGTAGTTGACCTTTCTAGCTGGGAGCAGAAGATTCAGAGAGATGCTGTTGCCGAGCGACTGGGTGGCGAGCGGCCAGATGAAGGAGCTGAGTCTGTGCTGATGGAGCAACAAAGTGACAGTGCTATGGAGATGAGCAGCATGTCTCAGGAGCTCTATAAAGATGGGGTTCTCACACTGGGGTGCATAGGTAAACCTTTGTTTACCTATGGATTAGTTGACCCTTGATTTGATGTGAAAAAATCATAATGTACAAACTCTGCTTTTCTATGTGGCTGGTAGACAATATCAGAGGCTGTTGTTTTTTAGTGTCAATATCTCCTGCATATAAGCCCTTACAGTACAAGTTCTTGCTTCAGCATCAGGCCATTCAGTCTTTCATCCCTACCTATCTCTGTCATCACTACCTAAATAATTCAACAGTGTCTAAGTAACTCCAGTACCATATTTATTTGGAATCACTGTAAAAATGTGTTTTGGTAAAAGGGAATTTTCCAACATTTTCTTAAAATGGGCAAGTAGCTCCCAGCAGCATTTACATTTATTAAAGGTGAAATGAAAATTGTAATATGTCATTTAACAAAGATACTTCCTGAAGTTTAGAAGTAATATAAATAAATAATTCTATACATTTTTTTATTTATACTGACATTTGACATTTTCTGGCATTTTCTGTTAGTGGTCCCAATTTATCAACACTAGGCTGTGATGCAGAAAATGTAGATACTTAGGTACGACAAGGTTGTAACTGCAGACAGAGAAAGGCAGCAGCATCAGAACCAGCTAAAGACAGCCATGAATAAGAAATTAAAAAAAAAAAAAAAAAAAAAGCAGATGTAGTTGTATTTAATTGTAGTCAGTATGACCTCAACATGCTTCATGTTTCATCTGACCAAATTCAAACATCTGTTGTTCACAAAGTAAATGTGGGATAGAATTACACAAAGGATTAAAAACAGAACTCCTGAAAGAACCACAGGTAGGGATTTGGATATTCCTTCCTCTAAAGTGACATGCAGGAATGGATGTGTATTATTAAATGAAGATGACCCATCAAAACATGAAATACATTGTGTTCATTCTGGCTACAATGAAATTCAAGTCAAAATAAATTTTAACATTGTCGCTTTCTTTTTCAATTTGCATTTTCCACACTATCACAACTTGGGTTTGTACAATTTTAGATTAATTTATTTTTCCTGACCCAAAAGTCAGCCCTTAGAAATGACATTGCCTTTTAACTCTTTGTTCTCAAACCTCACAACTTGGGTTTGTACAATTTTAGATTAATTTATTTTTCCTGACCCAAAAGTCAGCCCTAGAAATGACATTGCCTTTTAACTCTTTGTTCTCAAACTTTTTTTTTTCTCCAGGTTTTCCAAATGTTGGTAAATCATCTGTTATAAACAGTTTGGTTGGGAGGAAAGTGGTGAGTGTGTCTCGGACTCCAGGCCACACCAAATACTTCCAGACTTACTACCTCACCCCAACAGTCAAACTGTGCGACTGCCCTGGCCTGGTTTTCCCCTCGCGTGTCACGAAACAGCTACAGGTACAAACTCATTTTGGTGCTCTTCGGGGCAGGTGTGCCTTGGAGTTTACCTTGTTATTTGTGCTGTAAAGAAATGTAATTGTGTTGAGCCACATACCTACACACCTCTGGGAAAATGGGTTATTGATTTAATATGTTCCTATTTGTGAGGCTCTTGATGGGTTCCAGAGTAGTTGAGTGTGGTATGTGCTGAATTTTTTTGGGTGGTTTTTTTTTTTGTTTTTTTTTTTTGGATTGATTCTTATTTTTAATTCAGGCTTTCATGTTGTTTTTTTCGATGCTAGATTCTGGCGGGCATATATCCAGTCTCTCAGCTGCAGGAGCCCTACAGCTCGGTTGGTTATCTCTGTGAGAGGACTCCATTCCTGTCTGTGCTGAAACTTAAGCATCCCAGTTTACAGGAAAACGAACCTCAGCAGGGAAATCAGGGTTCTGAGGAGCTTGGCTGGACTTCTTGGGATGTGTGTGAAGGTAAGTGTTTAGTCAGCTTTTACCTTGTTGAACTTGAGTGAATTATGTAACTGCTAATGTACAGGAATTAGACAGACAGAAACCTACATCACACTGTCTGGGATTATTTTGTAGTAATGACATACTTGCTGTACATTATCCACTTATTGCATACCTTGTTATTAAAGGAATCATTAAATTGATTCCATATAATTCGATTGTTTGCAAAAAAGTTTGTGCAGGCAGAAGTGTTAAGGTAATTACCAAGGTAACTAGGATGCTCTGTGTCTGTAACTGTGTTTATGCAGTGCAGTTCAAAGTACAAGTGGGAAATGATGGTTTTTAAGATTTTGTAGTTTCACAGCGTATGATATTCATAGCACAATCTCTGACACAGAAGTAACAGACCCTTGAATGCTGGCATTGACCAAAGAGAATTGAGAGTTCAACAAAAACAAATTAATATATATATATAGCTTTAGCTAAATGAGAAAAATTAAAAAAAATTCCATGTAAAGACCAAGATTAGTTTATTTTCTTTGTGTATGTACATTTGCATATATACAAACAGAGTGTATTCATGCTGTGCCTCTGGTCTCTGTTCTTCACTGTTGCTTCCAGGAATGTGTTTATATATATATATAAACAGTTGCTGTTTAAATGCTCACCATTTTTTTTCAATGTTGTTACATTTTTCAGCCTGGGCAGAGAGGAGAGGCTATAAGACGGCAAAGGCAGCACGGAACGACGTTTACCGAGCAGCTAACAGCCTTCTTAGATTAGCCATTGATGGTAGACTGTGTCTCTGCCTCCGACCAACTGGATACAGCTGCCTGAGAGGTGAAAATATTTAGGTTCATGCATTTTTTACATGGCATCAAGGCCGTCATATATGTCATTAATTTGTTTGGTTATTAATGACCTGCAGAGCACTGGGAAAACCATCCAGATTTGCCTGAGATTATGGTTCTACAAGGACGGACGACGACGACGGAGGAGGAGGGAGCAGGCGAACGCGATGATGAGGAGGACGGGGAGTCTAGCACCGAGCCAGAGGAAGAAAGAGACCGGGATGCTGATGATGATGAGGATGGGGATGATGAAGATGAGGGGTTTGGACATCCAAGGAGGAACGATGATAAACCTTCTGGCTTCACTGTCAATATGTACAATGTCCTTCGGGAAAATGAGTGTGAGTGATAACAGAGGAGGCTGAATTTTCCCCATCTAACCCAGCACACTTGTAATTCCTTTTTTTTTTTCCTCTACTCCTGCATTCCTTCTCATTTTTTTTGCATTAGCACTCCTTATGTCATTACCATCTGTGTACATTAACATGACCTGTTCATTCTTTTTCCTTTTGCCCTATAATATACAGAGTATATTCATGCTGTGCCTCTGCTCTGCTTGTTCTTTAGTGTTGCTTCTAGGAATGGGTTTAGTTTGGATTGGTTTTCGTTTTTGTTTTTTTGGGGGGGAGGGCTTTGCATGTAGTTCTCAGAAACTGACATAGTAACTCCCCTCATTCTGGAATAATTACTGACTGGTTTTCAATCTCTGCATTAATAAGTGACCTCACAGCTGAGATGCCAAAGTTCAGGAAAGGATGTTCAAACAAACCAAATGCACTGTTGATATGATGTCATTCACTGGAGCAGCCATGTGGCTCTCAGATCAGCCGGAGATTTAAGAGCATCACTCTTAATCTTCTTCATAAAACACAATATGTCAGAGTTTGGGTAAGGGGTGTGGGATGGGATATGGGAGATATTAGACCATAAAAGTTTTCAGTTCTGAGCGTTATGGCTGTGTTAGAGGCGAATTGGCCCACTCTGTTTTCATTTCGATTATACTGCGTCTCAGAGTGATGTTTCATTTGGTGTGGTTCTACAAAGTCAGCAGGACATTTTGGTCGGAGGGAGGGAGGGAGGGAGGGAGGGAAATTGTGTTGAATCCTGTATCGCTGGACAAATTGTTTCAGGAATTAAACCTGTAGTGTTTTAACTACTACAAACATTATCCTTCAATGCTGATGTAGATAAACAGTATTTGGTGTGGGATTTGGCTACACTCATTCATCAACTTTGTACACTAAGGCAGTGCAGTTGTTTTAATCCAACTGGGACTGTAGTGACCACACAAAGAGAGAGACTGGGCATCACTGCTTTCATCTGCCTGACATTATATACAACATTATGACTCCGTTATACTCTACTGTTTGTCATATGAGCTATACTGTTAACGTTTGCAGTGTCAAATGCAGTTAATAAACCTGATGCAGATGCTCCTCAGTGTTGTTTTATTTAAACTTTCTCTTAAACTCATGAAACTGTTATTTTGTTTGACCAGTCTCTCTCTTTTTGTTTGTGATGTGTGATGGCCCCGCTGCAATCCTGAGTGCTGTATTATCGTATGCTGTTCCCTTGTTCATGTATTTATAGAGGGAGCTTTACAGCACAGTGCTGTGTTACCGTGTAATACATCACACTGCAGCCACATGCAGTTGTTCCTACCACTGGTACAATGTACACAACTCTAACATGCTCTTAGAAACACAACACACACAGTTGTGTTAACATTTTACATTTTGTTTTTTGGGAAATAAAGACTGGAGCGTGTAGTGTGAGTGTGAAGGCTTGAGATGTGTTCAGGCTATTTGCTGCATTCCACATTTCATTCCTTGTATGCCTAATGACAAACTGGACAGCTTTCTGCAATAAATAATCTTCTGAACAATCTTGGTGTTTTGTACTATGTTAAAACACATCTTCATGGTATCTGTCTGTAACCAAGATGAGGCAGTGCATGTGCATAATTAAATATCAAGGGACAGTAAATATGACACCCCTCAAGATTTAATTCTGATAATTAGACCATATATATATATATATATATATATATATATATAGGGGATGTGTGATGTCTAAATGTTTTTGCAAACTTAAGGTTTGTGATCAAAGTGGACAGTTTGGAAATGTCTGCATGTGCCTTGTAAGACTAATTTATCTACTGCCAGCATGCCACAGACTGAGAGAGAAATGTTTATATTTTATGGTAAAGTTGTCTTGTAATTACGTAGGGGACTTTGGTTTATGAGTACCAAACACACATAATTACTGTAAGATTTACTCATACTAAAAAAATCAGATGTACTTCACTCAAATCTAATTAAAAACCTCCCAAACTACTTAACTGGTGAAGTTCCAGATGGGCAATATCTGAAGCTGATTGCATGAAGAGAATTAGAAGCGCCTAACAACAAAATCGTTAAAGAATAATTTAACTTATTTCGAGTCTCAGCTCTCACTCAAGTATTTCTAAATGTGGCTGCTGTAACTGCATGATAAGCTAATGTTACGCTGAATGTTTTGCATATGGATAGACAGTATTTTAGCACTGGATCAGCAACTTGTCAGGAGCTTTTCTTTTTGCCTGGTGCATTATGGGATCGATTCCAGCATATATTAACTTGTGTGAGAGGTGTAATAACAGATGCATTATGCGATATGATATATAGCTTTCCAAATGCCAATGCAAATCACAGTGAAAAAAATATTTTAACATTTTAATAGAATGAAGACATATAGAGAATGCTTTACATGAGATTTATTTGGTGATTTAAGAGATGCACAGGAGTGAAAAAGAGAATGAATTTTGTGCAGCGGCATATGCTTTAAGCCTTCTTTCATTTTGACTGTTTGTTTATCCAAATACAGCCAAATTTCATGTTATACATGACTACGTTTAATAAAACTGGACCTGTGTGGGCAGAAGAGTGTATCTCAGACTAAAAAACAGCTCAGAGCCTTGTCCACTGCACAAATAAATGTATTAATTGAAAGCCATGTGGAATAAATTAACACCTCTTCCAGTCTCTAATAAAATTATTTCCATAGTCATCTGTCAAGAATTTTAGGTATATTATGGTGATTTAAAACCCATTTGAGCTCTGTTGTATCACACTGTCATTATGAGATTACTATATTGACATTGTTTGTCAAATTATTCACACTCTTGACGCCTATCCAGTCCTCCTGTCAGAGTAAATCTGGCTGCAGCTATTATCTCATTATGTTTATCGTGACCCACTGGGTACCATTCATGAGTGAGCAGAGACAAAATGATGATAATAACCACAGAGAGCTGTCATAATCATGATTTACGGGATGGAAGTGGGTGGAAATCCCCCTCCTATTTTGCATAATTTGGATTCAGTGCAAACTTGTATGTTTCTTAGACGCTATGTGCTGACTAGATAAACTTTGATGGGGAAAAGAGGAACCATCTGGAATTGTTTCCGATTCACTAGAGTCAGTCAGCATCACGAGTTGCTTAGATTCCTCCAGCTTTAGCCCGAACCATGTTGTGGCCCTCAAACCTGTATGGCAGTAATTACAGTCAGACAAAGACCCCAGATTTACTGGTGCATGACACCATAAATTTCCAAACTGTTAATTACATTCTGGTGTGTAAAACGTCTTTGCTGCCAGCATTGGTCAGGCCAATAATACCCATGTGTTTTGAGTTTACTCTTTTTTCATTTTGGAAAGCTTTCTCATGACATCGTCAGGTTGTTTTGGGGTCTCTTCCCCCCACCCCCACCTCTCCACCTCCTCTCCCCTGTCTCTTGTTTGGCCTTTTCTTTCTCCCTGTGTGACCCCTGCTAACATATAGGTGAGACCAAAGGGTAATGAATTGGTTTCATATGAGAGCTGGAGCATAAGCAGAACAGAAAAATTCATTAGTCTGGTGGTTTATGTGCTCCCTTGGGCGCTATACACACACAAAACCAACACACACATATACAGGTGACCTACAGAGCAGAGTGAATTGGAAGTTGTAAAAAGCTTATATTGTAAAAGCGGACAACAATAGCCAGTTCCCATAAAATAAATAAATAAATAAAATAAAATAAAATCAAACTAAAATCCCTGCTGATTTGAGCCAAAATGCAGTTTGCCTCATTATGACACGTTATAAATGTATATCTCAGCTGACAGGTACACCTTTGTGGTCACTAGAGGGCTATCAAAGCCAGCAGTAGTATCAATCTTAGGTACAGTTAATGGTCAGGTGTACTAAACAGCTTATACACATTTGCAGTATGCACATATATGCAATGTTTAAACAGCTTTTGTAAACCAGTGGTCAGGGAGTTTTTGTCTTTTGCACTTGTTCATATGTTAATGAACAACTTTGATTTACAGTATGTATGTATGTATGGATGGATGGATGGAAAAGAGACCACACAGATTGACACACATATACTGATTTACAGCTTGGGCAGTTGTCCCCCTACTCAGCGTCCTAGTGCTTCAGCAGCACTGTGGGGGGTGACGAGGCCTTGACTGTCACCGTCACCCTCTATTTCTTCTCCTGTTTCCCACTTGTTTCCACAATCCCTGTCAGTCAAGCCCACAGAAAAGTGAATAAAAGGAAAAGGTGTTTGAGATAAACCTTTAGGTGTAACAATATTGCTGACATTTAGGGATAACATTACTTTTACCTTCAGAGCAGAAAATACATGCCTGTTTTCTTTTCTTCCTGTATCTGCAATAACTCAACAAACAAACAGGTTAAGCACTGCTTAAGTAGCGCCTGTGTTTCAGTGTTGGGGCCTGTGGGTCTGTCATCAATTCTATTTGTCTGTCAGTCAGCAGGATTTAAAAAACTACTGAATCTTGGTGCGAGAGTGGGGCATGGACGGAGGATGAACCCCTTAAATTTCCAAGATACATAAAAAGGGACAGAAGCTGGGGTTATTTTTTTCTTTTTTACATTCTTTAACAATGGTGAGCCACAGGCAAACAATAATAACAGATAAGCGAGAAAAAAAATAGACTAATCTCATACTGGCTCCAACTGAGGAGTCAGAACAATGACTAAAAGGAGAAAAAACACAAGTTATAATTTATGGTATGTTTGTGGTCTGCGCTCACTGAATGGCCTTCTAATTGTGATATGTATTTATTATTGTGTCTCGGATATACAAGTCTGCTGTCTGGTTGCTTCCAATTGTATTTATGCTGTTTGTATTTATGTCAGTTCAGCCATATGTAAGCACTGTACTGCTCAGGCCAAATGTTCCCTGTGGGGACAATAGACCTTATTCACAGTGGACCTTTTCACTCGGCATGGCAGAAAATGCCCAGGTATAATTGTTTTAATTCACAACAGCAGTTTCATTGTGGCTACATCAGTTCCAGCGTTTTGTTTTGGGCATGCAGGCTCACTGGGACACTGAAATGGAGCAGATCCATCATTAGTATTGTTAAGATCACCTGTGTTTTTCCTGCAGTAACAAGCCAAAACGTCTGCTGTAACAAGCTCTACATTAAAACTTTTTACCTCCCTGTTGGATTCTTTGTCATCTATCCTGTCTATAGAGAAAAATGCATTGACAATGGATACTAAGTACATCAAAATCAATTGAATACCTCACACCACACCTACATTTGCAGTGGTGTCTCTGTAAACAGCACACTTTTCAAGCGATCAGCACTCAGCAAACTCTCCCAGCAGTATGTCAGCATGGGACAAACTCAAAAACAATATTTGCCACAGCGAGGATTCAACCCAATGTGTACAGAGCAACTTTCTCATATTCCTCCCGCAGAGGGTCACAACATGGCAGCTGGGTTTGTTTGTTCAAAGGACTTGTGCTTGAGTGTGGAAAAGGCCTGAGCCCTGTTTGACACGGCGCTCTCGAAAACACAAAGCACTGCCAATGCAAACTCAGTGTTTTATAGCTCAGTAATACAGTAAATAGTGATGGCTTCATGTATTTTAATCACGACATTGTTGCAAAAGTGCAAACCTGACTGTGTTTTGCTGTGCTGCGGTGCATGAATGACACCTCTTTGGTCACTGGCTGGTGTGTTTGTCTGTGACCCTGTTTGTGAGTTGGAGTCCATGTGTCAATAGGTATTTTTAGCACCGCCTCTCACTGCATTGCAATGGCACTCATTTGCACCCCTTCAAAACCCCCCCGCTCCATTCCCTCCCCTCCTCACCTACCCTGCATACAGTTCGCTGTAACATTCACTCTCACTAGAAGTAGCCAGCAACAGACTGCATGAAAGTTTAAAAAAGGGAGGGAGCATTTTCAATCCAGGAGTGGAGACAGGAGGCAGATCAGACCATGGTTACCATGGTAATAAAGTCCTCAGGCAAGGCGCTCAGAATTACTCCAATAAATTAGCTGAGTTTAGTTTTTCCCTTGGGCTTCAACCAATTTGAATATTAATTAAAATAATTAAAGGATGGCTATAATTATATGTCTTCACACACACCCACATAGACTGGAAATATGGTGTGACTGTTTGAGGCAAGTTAAACTTGTGTCTGAGCTTAAAAGCAGTGGTGAAGAAAGGCCAAACATGTAATTGGTAAAGACAGAGGGTGGAGGGCCAGACACAAAAGATCAGAGCCATCTGACAGTGGTTAAAGCAAATAATAATTCCCTTTGCGCTATTGTTAGTAAGGCAGAGCTGTATAGAAGAAAGGAAGTCCATTCATTCAGTGGCTGGCCTGGACAGGTGAGGAGAAGGAGAAGAGAAGAGAGGGGAGGAAAAGGGGAGGCAGAATCTGGGAGGGGCTGCAGGAGTGACAGTTTGAACAGGGGGCGACAGTTGTAAAGGAGCCTCCCAAATGCCATAGCAGAGGCCGAAGTCCTCCACACTGTCAGATGTGTGTGCATGTGTACAGATGAATAGCAGGGGATTTCTGAGGAGCAGGAGGAGGTGGGGAGGGAGAAACCTGACACCCAAAAAAAAAGACTCTACGTCCCCCCTCTCTCCCTCCTCCTTCTTGAACAGCCATGAGGAAGAGGAGGCACAAGTGCGCTGCTACAGCTGAGAGGGTCTCCGGGGACTCCTGACTGTGTGAGGGGTCATTTGGAATGCTCCCCGCAAACACCCGACAATCCCACCTCCCCTAAAACCTCCCTCCCACCTCACCGTCTCTTCCCACATTCCCCTGATCTCATCAGACAGACTACTTCACACTCATCCAGCTGCACGATCACACAGACACTCCAGGGAGGAAGGGATTTATCCTTGAATATCTTAACCAGAGAAATTAATCTGTCAAGCGTAAAAGTGCTTTTTTGAATATATAAGTGATTTATACTTTGAAAATTTGGGTTAGGTTAGTAAACCTTTAAAAAGTGCCACTTTCTTTTATGAAACATATGTAAATATGGCATTTAAACATGGGCTTAAAGGTAATACATTATGTGTTCTTCCCCACTTTAAGACAGTTTAGTTTGAACACTTTATATTTAGATAAATATATTAATCATCAACTAGGGACATTAACTATATTTTTCCTTCGATAACCTGCTAATTACCTTTGTAGTACTGAAGGAAGTTATGCATAAATGAGCTTTGTATTTACAGGAAATGCTTGTACTTCTACTTATGTACTTATCATCATTAAGCAGTGATTGGGACATTATTAATGACCAAGTTATTGCAGAGTAAGTATTAATAAGTATGTAATAAGTTTATAATGAGTAATAACTGATCCTTTTTCTTATAAAAGCTCAGTATTTTACTCTTTGCCCAATTAATTTGCATTATATTTTTACTGTAATACTGTGTTAATCAAGACACTCAGAAGTTCTTTAAAGCACTATATAAATGAAGTCATTGTTCTGATTATTGTTACACTATGCAAATAATATGTATGCTATGTATCATATAGTATTTAATGGTTCAAATAAGAACAATAATATAAAGTGTGATCCAAAATGCCATTAAAAGCCCTGTGGGAAGTAACAGAAGCTGACACAACTATTTTCCTTGCCGAACACCTAAAAAGAAACCTTGAGGGGTTGTAGCACCCATTGCAACCTCCCACCTAAAGGAACCTCCCCCTGGGAGCAGACGCTGACCCTGTGACCCCCTGACACCTCCACTACTCCCAGATCCTCTCCTGGGGCCAATCAAATAGAACCAACACCGGGTCTGTGACACTGATACTGACAGAACACATAAGTCACTGTAAACAGACATTATAGAGGGGAATGTGGAGTTGTACATTTACACATACACTCTCACTCGTGCAGACACATATGTTTAAACCAAACATCGACCTAAAGTCACACATGCATGCAAAGAAAGAAGGAATTTTGTGATGAAGAGAGCCAAGAGCAGGGATTTCATCGACCATTGCAAATCTGGGACTTTTATTGGTTTGAGATTCCCAGTGAAAAAGACACTGGGGGAGATGTTTCTGACGGTAGTATGCTTGGTATGCAGTTTTCCCCCGGTTCCCAACATACTGCAAGCTTCGCATTCTGGAAGTGATCTGTGTTGTCTGAATCCTGCAGCCCTGCACAGCTGTCAGACCACGACAGGGGGTGGGTGGACAGGCTGCCTGTTGGTGTACATGAGTGTGTGTGTGTGTGTGTGTGTGTGTGTGTGTGTGTGTGTGTGTGTATTTGTCTCATGAAAAGCCTCTAAGTTGAATACTTCTATCTCCAATTCAGATGTTTGTGCATGTGTATTTTTTTAGACTTGTGATGTCAAATAGAGGTGATAAATTCAAGTTGTGTATTCAAAATGACAGGCAATAGATCATTTGTCATCCCTCCTGAATAGAAGCTTTGAATGGAAATGGTAATTTTCTGCTGAATGCAATAACCTTTTTCTTTTTTTTTTTTTTTTAAATAAAAACTAAAAACTTTCAATTTTAACACACTTTTCTTTCTTTTGAAAAGCCGCATTTTTCTTCTTGACAGTTCATTGATGTTACAAATGGCCTGATTCATTTTCTTTTTAAAACTTTCTTTACCTACTGCGTTAGTGGTTTGTTATCCTTGCTGACTCATAAATACAACTTGAACTTCTCTCTCTAGAATCTCTCTCGCTCTCCAAGTGAATTCCTCACAGGATCAGACCTGCTTTTTATGCTCCACTGGTTTTCACTCAAAGCCAGAATGAGTATAGACAGGGGAGTGAGGAAAAAAGGAGGGGGTGGGTGTGTGTGTGTGTTTGGGGGGGGCATTAGTGACAACAAACCAAAACTCTGTGGAGAAACGGACCATATTTTGTCAAAAGAGAAAAAAAATATGATTGGCGCTGGGCAACGAGAAAGTGAGACACAAAAAGAAAGGGAGAGGGGAGGCACGAGGAAGAAAGGAAATAATACTGAAAAAGGTCATGATTTCTGCCAGGGGATTTGCAGTTGCCCAGACAACGAACAAAGCAGAGCCAGTTGGACGATGTGCTCAACAGAAAAGGCTGAAAAGAGAAAGGAGAGACTCTGGAGAGTACGACAACAAGAGCTTAGAGCTACTCTCCTCATCAGTACGATCATTTCTGGTATTCAGTCAAATATTTGGTGAACTGCACAGACAATAACAATCGTCCACACCATACCTCGCACTAAATCATCCCCTATATTTGTGCTAGCATTTAACACAAAGTTCAGAAAGAAAACCAATGCTTTTATGAAACAAGGAAACCAGAAAGCAATAAATCACAATTGCTGTGTGGCTGAACACAGAGAAAATCCAGTTCACAGGATCACTTCTAATAAAGGACTGAGGGAATTAAGGTTAACCATTAAACAGATGAGATTTGTTTTGGTTGGTTAAGCTATGAGTTGAAAAATGGTGAGAGAATGTTAATGATATGCAGAGAAAATGAGGCCAAGCCAGATGAAAGTCCAGCTAAAGTCTTTATAAACACAAAGAAACTTGGAGAGTGAGAAAGAGGGTGAGGATGACGGGGGAGTGGAAGGGGAGGTAGGTGGTGAAGGTGGCCTCAATGGAGCAGAGAAAGTGGAGAAGCCAGAAATTTGATCTGGGAATTGATAGATGTACAGATTGTGTAACATATGTTTGCTGGTATGCACAAATACTGCACATGTACTTATATTTTTTGTGTTGCATATGATAATTTATTGCAATTCTGTGTTATTTTAGTTGTAAACAAAACTGGAGGTCCCATTTACAGAGGGGACTTTCATTTCATGTAATTCTTAAGTCTGTGCAAAAAGGCACACAAAAGTTACACTGCAGAGTGAATGTGTGCTCCCCTGGTCCTGTTTACCCAAGGTGGAGCTCAGTTTGGTAATGACCTTTATTGTCTCATTTGCTGATTGAGTGCCAGCTAAAGTTTCCCACCTCTCTGTCGGGAAGGCAAGTACCAACAGATACCATACCAGCAACACAGTCCTTTACAGTCTGTGTGAATCTGACAGTTTACACTTTTAATGTAATGCAGCAGTTTCATGCACTCACAAGACTCTTTTACAACATAAATCTCTCCTCTGCTTTGCCTCTGGGTCCCCTATCAACAACTGTCATGGTTCCAGATCCATTGCCCTGTTTTACTGCAAACCCCTCAATCTGAGTCATTACAGCCCAGGGGCAGTAATGGTATACAGTTACACCAGCAATACTCTGTAATAAAGTTTCCTTCAGAGATAAATACTGGGGCAGAGTGTTGTGGGTCCACATTAAATGGTCCAGTCCAGAAGCTGAGTGGATGATAGGTGTCAAACAGATAATTCAGGAACTTTACAAGTTTATATTGTTGAGGAAATGGAGATTGTTCTCTTACATGTAAAGGGTTAACAAGGTGAAGGTATTCGGTGGATCATGTGTCTTATTCCCCAAATCTCAGCGTTCCTGTAACAAAACAACTCCCATCGCTCCCAAAGGTTTCACATTGAATTTCACTCTCTTGTGTTGTTAAGGTCACAGCGCCCGCCTACACTGAGCTCTGATTGGCCAGTGGGCCTTCCTGAATATTCAATCAGACACCTTGCTCGGAGCTGTGATTGGACACAGCCGGTGCAGTTATGTAAATGAGCACCTGGTGGCGCCTGCTGGCCCGGCGGCGGAGCCTGCGCCGGGGTTGGAGCCGAGCGGCTGGTGTTTGGAGTCGGAGAGGGGCCGAGGCGCAGGGACCCGGGACGGTCTCTCGCCTTTAAACAATCCTCCTGCAATTGTCGACAAGTTTTATAAGCCTTAAGCCGAAGAGGGTGAAGTGAAAGTCAGTCTGCGGGGACATCACCAGCTGCTTGATTCGGTGTTTTTTCTGTTTTGTGAGTTTTGAAGTCGGACACTGAGCGCAACTCCGTTTGGATTACAGACACTTCAGAGGACGCGTTTTCAGTGCTCAAGTCGAAAACTCATCATTCCTCTGTTTGATGTAGAGTTCATCTAAAGTTTCTAGCTGCTGTTAAAACAGACTTCTTCGTATCTTCTCGGTAAGTTATGCCAAACTGCATGTATTTCTCCGCGGCCATGCGCGTTTTCGTTCCGCGCACTTCGCTCCAGCGTTAATACCGTTACAGCGGATATGCCCAGCTGTCTGTCTGTGTACATGTCTGTGTGTCTGTCTGCCTCTCACTCTGTGGCTTGGCGTCTATAAGTCTCGGTGTGAGGCGGGCTCGGCAGTCCTGGCCGGTGGCCACGGGCTGTTGGAAAGCGCAGACGGTTGGTGTAACGTTGCGCCTCCGGGTCTGTGCGCGGCTGTGTGGCAGATACATTGTGGTATTTACCGGCCGCGTAGCTGAAATATTCTGACACTGTACATCATGGTCTAGACTTGATTCAAACTGGACTGTTTAACATCTAGCTAAATTAGGATCTTTGGCAGCAGTGATGACATTATTCAAGGTCCGGATTTGTGCCAAGACTGCTGCTTCCACTTAGTTAATATTTCTTCAGAATAGACTTCCATGCTATTCTCCATCACTGCCACCTTCAGCCAGAAACTCAAGGTAGAGGGATTTGTTTCGTTTTGCTCATTGTGCGCTGTTCTTTACACCTCTTTTACTAAACAGCCCCTCTCCCCCAAGTTAAACAACTGTAATTCTTCTTGGTATATCAAGCTTTAAAGCTGCACAAGTAGAGGATGAATGGCTCAGTAAAACGTCTTAATGTTTGGAATGACCTCCTCACATCCAGGTGTTGGCCATCACACTGACCATTAACCCTATGACCTCACAGCACCACAGGTGACCTCCAATAAGTGCAGGAGCTCTGGTTTCATTCACCTCCGGCCAAGAATGAGGTGGTTTTCCTTTGGGGAACTGATCTGTCCCCAGAACCAAACCTGGACTTGGCACAGCTGCCTGGACCTGCAGGGAGGAACCTACTTTAAACGTGTTTAGATTCTGGGAAACGGCTCCAAGGTTTGGACTTTGAGGAAGAGTGAATGTGCTGTTTTAATGATGGAGAAGGTGAGAGTGGTGTATGGTAGTTTGGTTATAAATGTTTGCAGAACTCAAGGACAAGCTGTATCTTAAGTGTGAATATTTTAACCATGTGCCTTTTGGGTGCATGTGTGTAGAAACCGCATGCCTCTGTGCAGGAAGACAGTGGCAGTCTGATGGGGTAGTAAACAATGGGCCTTAGTGGGTTTTCTGTGCTGCGGGCAGTCACCTCTCCCACCATGAGGACTGTAGATTGGGGTAGTTATTGGCTGGGAGACAGAACAGGCAGTCCAGAGGAGGTGTAGTATTGTTAGACTTTTGGGAAGAGGAGGAGGAGGTGGGGGTTTGGCGGGGCTGCTTGTGCTATTTGCCAGTAGATAGTGAGGCAATAAAAGGCCATTTTCTCTCCCTCTCCCACCCACTCTTGCTCTGTAGCAAAGTCAGAAGCATAAAGTGAGGAGGAGTCCTGAATGATGGTACACAGCCCTTCACGGTAAGCACAGGTCTACTGGATTCTGGTCTAATGGGCATCTGGCTGCTAATTCTCCCAGAGCATCCCATGAGAGCCATCTGCCCTGCATAACTGCTCTTTATCAGCTGTGCAGTTGTGCCAAGGAAATACAGATTATATGATATACTTGGACAGACCAGTTGTGTGAGTATAACTGTGCAGGGAAACCATTTTTTATTGATTTGTCTTTGTCTTGGCAGGCAGAGGAGAAAATGACATTAATTACATAATATAGTTTGTTTAAAACTATGCACAGAGCAAAGGAAATTTGTGTGACAGGGTATGGTAGAGAGTGTATTGGTTTCATTTCTGATTTTAATTTGTCTGAAGATTCAGCTGTAAAAAGCCTTGAACAGTCATTTGTTTGTGCACTAACAGGAAAATGAATTGAGTTTTATTTTTTCAGTTCAGTGTTGGTGCTGTTGTTTGGTGCTTATAAACACACAGATGCATGTCTGTTATGCAGCTTTACATACACATAACAGCAGTGTTTGGTCTCTCCAGTGAGAACATTTGTGTCGTCTCAGGTTGATTATTAATCTCAGTGTTTTCTGCTCTATTTGGGTCATTGTTTCAGTTGTAGCCACACTCTGTGACTCTTTGTTTGTTTCCTTTACGGTTGTTGACCAGTCTGAAAAGACTTTTGGCAGGTGGATAAGAACTTAAAACCAGAAAGACAAAACCAGCACAATGACTGAATTGCATGTTTTGCAGTTGGTTGACCTTTATAGATGTGGCTAATGTGGCTATTTAACCACACAAAAGCCCATAGTGTTGAGGACTGTGTTTTTAATCTGAAGAACTGTCTTTTACATGACTCAAAGATCAGCAGATGACTTCACTAAATTCTGCATTTGGTTGTAATTGGTTCCCATTTTGAACTGTGAGGCATGTGGAGGAATTCATTTAAGTCCATACTCAACACAGTTACCTGCCTCCACTCTCTAGTCCTCTTTTAATGGGAACTGAAACCAGTAGAAGGCAGGGCTGTACTGTCCACCTCATTTTCCTAAACCAATTTTCCCCTCAAGTCTAGACAGCTGGACTTTTTTCAATTGCATTTCCCTCATGTGTGGTCACATGATGAGCGACTTGGATGAGACTGTCAGGGAAACAAATTCATTGTGTAATGGCTGGTGACACTTCAAAGCAGGGTCCAGGGTATACTTCGGGTTTGGTTGTCTGTGAGTTTTCAAATTTGATTTCCTCCTTCTCCAAAGTCCAGCCTTCTCTCAGATCAGCCCTCCCCACTCCAACAGCACATCTTCATCTTCCCTTCCGTCTATCCCACCCTACCATCCAGCCTACCTTTGATCCCCTAATTGATCATTCTGGCAAACTGTCTCTCTTTTTACATCTAAGATCGAACTCTGATTTTCCCTCATCATCTTCTCTCTCTCCATTCCCTTTGAAGCAGCTGTAGATGTTTCATTTATCCCCCCCTTCTCCTTCCTCTGCTCATCTATCTCATCTTCAGCCCCCCCTTCTCCCCTCTCCCATCATCCCTGGGAGTCTCCTCATTTATCTGTTTGCTCTTCCCGGTGAAGGGGCTCTAGTTAGATAGCACAGTTGCAGCTTGGATGTAAGTAAACTGGGATTAGATTTTGGATCCTGAGGTCATTTCAAAGAGTTCCTTATAGCACCTTATCTATGTATCTCAGACTTTTGCTTTAATGCTCCTTATAGTGCTGTATCTTCAGGAATTTATCTGCATGGGCCCCAACAGTATCAGCTATACAGTCTGCCACATTTAGAATGTGTGTGTCCTAATGAATGTGTTTCACTTCATTAACCATCAGTATGTGGCAAAGCACTTTTTACATTAAACACAACCCAAATAAAAAGTTATACTTCTGTAGTGCATAATTTGTCAACTGAATTACACGTTCTATAGCTGATATTAGGCTTTGATTAAATCCTATGGTGTTTGGTTGAATTATTGATCTAATAACAGATACGGACAGTGGCTGAGTGCTAATGCTGCACCTTCATGAGCTGAGTGCAGCTGTGAATCACTCTGTGCTTCTTCACACACTGTGTCAACAGCTAGCAGCTCAAGTTATCGCTTCTGGAAAAAGAAGGTAAACCTTTATAAAAGATGGAAACTCAGAAACTTAAAAGCCAGCTTGTGCTCTTTTCTCTCTTTCTTTTCAGTGTTTTTTTTTTTTTTTTTTTCATCTCTCTTCAAATCCTCACACTGTGGTGGTGCTCCCGCCTGAGTTGCTCAAGCACACTATGCCTCTTGTGGCTCTGTATACTGCTAATAATTACTAATGGCTTCTGGCAGAGTAAGTGTTGGAACATGGAAGAAAATTGTGTTCAACATCAAAGGTTACCTTCTTTTTTTAATGTGTCCTGTCCTTCTATGATAAATTTTAGCTGTAACAACAGCCACATCAAGTGGGGGTGGGCCTGTCTGTCTCTCCCTTCCAGGAGTTTGGAGGGGCACATTAACACTAGGAAACTGTTGTGTGATGTGTAATTTAGGCTCTTTTTAGGAGGCGTTTTTTCTTTCAAGAAGGAGGAGGAGGACTTCAACTGTAGTGGAGGTATCAGTCTATGCCTGAGGCTTTTAACAGTGATATTGTGTGTGTGTGTGTGTGTGTGTGTGTGTGTGTGTGTGTGTGTGTGTGTGTAAATGTTTCATCAAAGCCCAGACTTAATGTTAATGGGGTCACCACAATTTCAAATTTGCTTTTCTGTAAATGTACTTTATGTTTGCCAAGTGCAGGAGCTAAACATTAAACAGCTCGAAGTGTCTGAAAATCTTTTTCTCTCTCTTCAGCTGCCCTTCGTTTTAAATGAGAAGAAGACATCTGTTAGAAGGCTAGGTTTGGCCACTCTGTTTTTCTCACTTTGACTCAAAATGCTGAGTCTGACTGAACTCATTCCTGTTTGACCTGATCTCCCTCTAGTTTTCTTTCCGCTGTGTTCTGCCTCTCCCTCTTTCCCGCGTTGCCCCTCTTTGTGTTTCAGTAGCTGCTCGCTGGATGAATAATTCTCACCGTCCTGTGGGCAAAGCAAAGAGTTGCCTTTGTCACTCTCTCACTGTGTCATTTTAGTCTCTCTGCTCAATTGCTGGAGGGAACTTTCTTCTATCAGGGTTTTTCCCATGTCTGTCTGTCTTCCTGTCTGTCTGTCTGCCTGTCTGTCTCTCTGTGACCGTTTTCTCTCTGTCCATTGTGAGAGTAGCACCGTGCTGTCACATGCCTCTCCTTTCTCCTTTCACCCCATCCTCCCCTCTGCTTCTCACTTGCTCTCTGACAGGTGGCAGTGAGACTGTGTAAATTGAATTCAGGGAATTGGGTTGTGGCTTGCCATCACACTGCTGCCCTAGTGTCAAACTAGAACCAGATAGCCACATACATTCCTGCTGCTGCAGTCATATTCACATGCTAATGCCACCGTGTATCTACCACTTTCTCATTAAGATTTTTACACCCAAGCTTCAACTGAGGTCACGCTCAGAGCTAATCACTGCAGTGCTGGTGCCATTCAGCAGATAATTCAAGTTGACTCTCAGAAGAATTGACTTATATTAACTCCCTTTTACTAGAAAGTAAAGCGGCACCTCTCTTTCCAGATAGATTATACAGAGAAAGAATGACAGAAGCATGAGGCAGAGATAGTCTGTCTACATGTTCTGACATGTTTGGATCTTTAGCTGTGAGAACCGACACTTACTTGTCAGTCAAAAACCAGTTTCTCAAAATAAAGCATAACACACTCTCCTCTGGTGTTTGCCCTTTGCGTGTACAGAGAGAAAAATTCACTCTTTGATTCACACGCCACAGTAAAAAGCAGAGTCAGCTCACGTTGATTGCCAGAGGTGCAAACAATGCTATCACTTGATGGGATACTTTTTTTTTTTTTAAAAAGCTCAACGTTCTCATATCATCTTTCACAGAAGCATACTTTGTTCTTGTTGAGCATATGGTACAGCCTGTCTTATGTTCCTCTGAGCTTTGTGTGGTGTTATGTTACTCTTTATACTGTATACCTGATCAAGTGATTTTTCTTTTTACTGCCTTTTTACAGATGCAAGGTCCAGTACATGCTGCTATTTGATTATCATAGTTTTCACAAACCTCTAAATCTCACTTTTTTCTAACTATATCAAAATATCTTAAGTGGTGCTAATGACTGATGAATGAACTGTCAAAACCAGCATTATCAGGAAAAGTACAAAAATCATAATAGAATCTGTGTTCCTTTCAAAACTTAAAAAAAGGGAATTGTTCTGCTGTAAACTTTATATAGACTTTTCTTGTTATACATTTATTATTTGGTGTCATTTGAAATATTTGGCTCGTTGAGGACCACTGAAAGGTGGAGACTGGTGTTTAAAGTACAACATGTTAGTGTCACTGATCATTACCTCATAGATGTTGTAGTTTCTTGTCTCCTGTCAGTTGATACAACTGCTGGTACTGTCTTAACAGACTAACAACCATGCGTCAGTGATATGTGATCTCTGCTGTCTTTTGAGAACAAAACTAAAAAATAGTTTAAGGATAATCCAGTTTTGGTCCTCAATGCAGTTACACGCATTGTTTTAATGAGTTTTAGTAGGATTTTTGATGAACTTGTTAGGCCGGGTGTACATTTGGTTCTCTTTCATACTTTCACAATCTTTTTTTTTTATTTTATTAGTATTATTATTATTATTATTATTATTGTTGCTCTTTCCTGACCACTACCCCATCAGGAGAAAGAATGAAAAAATAAACTGTGCTTCCAGCAGTAGGCTACTTTGTTTCTTTACAAAAAAGGTTTAGGTGGCTGCTGTTGATGAAGGCATCCTTCATTGGCCAGACCAACCTGTGGTAATCAGTCACCATTGTCTGTGTCTGCCATGGATATTTGCTAAACAATGCTGTAAGGGGGTAAGCAGATCTGTCTGATCCAAGTCCAAAGCAGGCAGCAAAAAGGGAAAATATGGAAGTTTGACTTTATAGATTGATTTCAGCTTTGTGGGGCTGCATTATAATGAACCAACCATTATTACTTTCATTTCTTATACTTTGCTCTGCCTTTAAGGTCTGGTAGATGGGTTTCCATGCTATACTTATCGCCAGTCTTTATCTTTGAATTTGATTTGTCATGAATTGGTTTGCTGCTCAACATCTCTTTATGTTACTCACCTAGCTGGTTCTGTGTCATCAGGACGGTGAGTGTAAAATTATGTATTTTTTAGTGAAAGCTGAGCTGTCTTAATGAGTCATGAGAAGTTCAGCTGAACTACACTATATCTGGAGGCACGATTTGTTCTTCCAGTGCCCTCTCTTTGCTTTCTCTTGTATTTCATCATGAATCACCACCTCGCTCACATCTAGCACTTTCTCCTCCTTTTGTTTTGCCTTGTTTTGAGTCTAAGGAAAGCTGCTGTTTAATTTGTTTTTCTGACTCGGCCACTGTCGCCGTCTTCTCCTTCAACTCATTACCCTCTTTAGTGATTCATCCATGTTTCCCTCCTGTTTCCACACTCTATAGTAAAATCTGACTCCACTGCTGTGATCAGCACTTCCTTGTATTCTGCTAACATGGTGACACACAGCTGTACTATTTGATGACCAATGTATGACCAATAGCCGACAAATCATCAAAGTCAGCCATAGTTTCCTGGCATATCATGGATCATCGGTAGATTTTACTGTAAGTAATCATTGCATTTGCACCACCTGTACTCTTTTTCTTTTCTTTGTCCTCTAGTTTTTCTCCATGCTGACTTAAAGGATGTGTGGAGGAAATGCTATTTTGATTGATCTTTTAATATTTAACCTAAGTACACTGAAAGAAATGTGTGCAAGATGAAAAAAAGGAACCCCAAGCACAGATTTCTGCCACCAAGAAAATTTGTAACGTCCGTTGGAGCGAGTCGTCTATAAAAACAAGGAAACAGTGGCCTCCCCAGGGATCAGCCCTTCACACAACCCTCCCTGAGTCACACAGGAAACAAGCTTGTTTTCAGGAAAGTCATCAGATGACCTTGTTTCTGGGACTGGCACCATCACAGTCTTCACAGAAGACTGAAGATGAATTCGTGCTTCCTTGTCTTCAGGACTCACAGGGCAGCAGTGCATACAGCCTCACCAGTGTTTTCATATCGATGGAAATCCAAAACAAAGAGCTCACCACACTCTGAGTCCCCAGCGACCATTAGTCACATCTAACTGAGGAAGTGTATTACTCTATCTGGTCATGATGGGAGATTTCACACTGAAGTCTGTTTATGGAAGAAGAAAGACAAAGAACAGAAACAATGTTTTAAAGGCTCATATCATGAAATGAAAATAAGGGTTTTCAGGCAAGACTTTAGAATATTGAAATGTAAGTTTTCATCCACTCAGTGTAGTGATAGATATAGACCTGTATTTAAATAAAGTAAGACAAATGATAAACTTTCCCTTTTTATTGAATGTTCTGCAGGGAAGATTTGAAAACCACTTGAATGCAACATCAAGCCTCTTGGTGTCTGTGTGTTTTTGCCACAGAACAATGGAGATTTTACAGTTTATGAGGTTCATGGAATGCACCATTCCTATGTCTGTCTGTATCCAACTCTGACACAGACCACAGTGGGAACAAAAGCTGCATGTCTGTAAATGAGACCAAAATACAGAACAGATTCTTAGGATTTTTACTTAATGACTACTTTAGTACATACAGTTACCTGCCAATGCATTGAAAACACTTGTGAGATTCACCTCTCAAACACAAAATCCACCCATGAGTGTCACTTCTGTTTCTAATATGTGAAAAGCTATTAGATCTTTCTGTATCAAGTAAGAAAGATCCTCATTTGAGGATGTTATTTTGTCACCAAGCCCCAACACTATATTACGATGAATCCCCCCTGCTATATGTTATTGATACACTGGTTCCAAATAGTGACTTTTTTTTAATCAATGGTGGGAATAGATGAATATTTACAAAGGGCATGAAGAGACCAGACAAAACATGAAATACTCAGGAACCAACAATGAACTCCAACATACATTTTTTTTACAAATATAAAATTGCCCATATTGTTACCACATAATCAAGGTAGACCATTAAAAATTACTACAACTACTTCATTGTAAAACATGTAGCGATGCTATGCTGAGGCACATTTTGTGTCGTTTCACCTCATCAAATTCTGTGAAAATGACACCTCGATCCAGTGAATAGTACATATTTTTTCATTTTTTCTGCTTTTTTAGGGATGTTTTTGTTTTCTTCACATGATTGTCTTATTGTGTAGTGCTGTCATCATTATTGTGATGGGTGTGTCATGATGATATCGATTTGTGAGTTTCTCTGATTTCCACTTCCACGCACAGTTCAGTAACATGAGTTGATCTATCTGCATATATTAACATAAGCCAATGTTTTTTGTTTTTCATGAAAACCATTAGTTGATTATATACAAAGGAGCAGGGAGAACTTTGACGATCCCTTGCAGCATTTATATTGTATCTGAGACTTGGCTGAGAATTAAGCTAAAATAGTTCAAATGGTTTATTGCAAAATCACATCAAGGAAAAGGAATAAAGGAAAATATTTTCATGGTGAGAATCATATGTTCAACATGTCTAGTAAGGCTTGGATGATGACACACACTGAAAACCTGGATTGTGTGATTGAGTACCTCTCCTAGGTCTGTGGACACTGGGTTTTTAATGTCCTGACAAAGACTGAAGCTAATGGCTGTCTAGAATGTAGGAAATCACAAAAAACCTATGAGTTAAAATGACCTGTGGAAAATGGTCTGTAGTAATATAAACAATATAAAATTTGCAGTTAATGGGCTAAAACCTGAAAAAACATATGAATAATCCTTTAGGTCATTCCTGACATTTGGGGTGGCTGTATTGCACAACTGGAAAGAATAATGAATGCTAACATTTGGTTCCAACATGAGAGGCACTCAAGAAGACGATAACCAGTGCCAAGGCAGTCCTGCCATTTTTTTCTGAGGCAATCTAATTATAGAGACTCTGGCAAACTATCTTTAATGATGCAATGACTGCGAACTCAAAGTCTCCCTCTTTCTGTCTCCTCTCGACTCGGCCCCTCTTGTCAGTTGCGTTTGGTTGTATGGGACAGAAACAGCAGCTGCTCATAAGTATTCATTAGTCCTGCTCGTGGATTACCCCAGACAAAATGTAAGAGCACAGATTGGGCTCCACACAGCGCTGCCTCCTCCAGAACACAGCGGGCCCTTCTCGCTCTCCCTGAGCACTAACCACAGCTGTTCAACACCACTTGACTTTTCCAACAACAATGTTCTTGGATGACTGCAGCCGCTTTTGTTCCTGCTTACCGAAACATTTATCTGACTGGCTTTTCAGTTCATAACATCTCCTCACTGTTCTGTTTTGGATAAAAGTTACTTTGGTTCTTTCCTACTCATTCACAAACTGTTGAGGAGATGCTGTCAGGGGTGATGTTTGTTGACATCCTTGTGGTTGTTATGGTGATTGCCTTTGACTTCTGGCCTCTGTTGCTGCTGTGTTTCTGAGCCCATGTTTTTCCACATGGCGCTCTACTGTAGTCCAGTAATCCTCATATTTCAGCATTTTGACATCTGGCAAACTAGCACACATACTTACTCATTCAAACATTTTTTTTTCCTCTTTTTTTCTTTCAGTTTGTCTCCCACTTGAAACATATGCACCATGTATCCTTAGCCTTGTGTCTCCCAATCAGGACAGCTGCACTGGCAGGCTAACGCTGAGAGCCCCTCTGTGCCCACATATGTGTACCACACACACATACATGCATGAACACACACTACAAGGTCATAAGTCACTCACTCCATGCCACTTCCCTCCTCCCAAATACACACACATGTACCCATGTCATCACCACTCTTGTTCTGCGACTCCACCCGCTCGGTTCACAGTGTCTGAGCTAACTCTCCTACTCTGTCTGTTTCCATGCATTCCCCCTCCCCGAACCCCTTGATACCTCCCCCCTCCTATCTTCTGTCACTACAGCTGTGTGTCAGCTGTCGACTTGTCCCAGTCTACTCAGAGATGAAGCCGAAACACAGAGGGTCCACTGGGAAGACAGACTGGCCTCTCTGTCTCTCCCAGCTGTCACTCCCACTTCAGATTTCCACTTATCATGAGGTGTCTTTCGTCCCTCTTGCTCCACCACTGGAAGCCTTCGTCTATCATATTCAAAAGTAAAATACACACAGGGATAAAGCTATGAAAAGCCTATTTTTTTCCAACAATTCAAAATATTTGTTTGGTAAAATCATCTTCTTAAAGTTGGGCAAACAAATATAGATTAGAAATGGAGCTCCATCTTCATATAACGTATTATGAAGAAGTCCTGCATTGAACTGGAAACACACGCTGTACTAATACAACCCTCACGTGTCGGTAGCTGGGAGGGGCTCTGGCACTGCTGCAATGCTGTCAAGGTGGTTTGGAGAGTAAGTGGATAAAAACAATCAAATAGGGTTCAACCAATAACTCCTGGCCCATTATTGGATTTGATATTTTATGCATATATATCTAGATAGATAGATAAGATTACTAATCCATTGCTACTTTTTAGAATACAATATCAGGTAAAATAAATTATTTTCAAAACAAGGCTCTGATGCCTCTGTCTCCACTTTTAGAGCATTTCCACAAAAATATCTATTTCTTGATTTAATTGCAGATTCTGGGGATCTTGGTTCCATATAATATATCATTTCCATTTCTGAGACCATTGTTATCAAGGGTGTGTCATCATCGCAGAGCTTTTCATTGTGCACCATCCAAAGACATGTAGTAATAAGTTAATTGGTTAACTATGTATGTCAGCCCTGTGATATACTGGTGATACATCCAGGGTGTACCCTGCCTTTGCTCGAAATTTAGCTCCAGCACCCCTGCGATCCCCTCGAGGATAAAGCAGTTCAGGAGATGAATGAATGATGCATCATAATAGGGTAACTCATTACTGTGTCCAGCTCCACTTTTGGACAACTACTTTTTGAGTCTTAGTAATGTTTTGTATTTTTCCATAGTCTGTTTATCATTTGTTCTTGTATTTAGGTGAAATCAGCTTTGGCAAACTCTTCATCTAGTTTGGCATACAGCTTAATTACACAAATTTGTAGCTTTTCCGGAACTCAGTAGATGACCAAATCGCCTCTAAGCAGCAGACCTATACTTTTCCATTGCTGTTGTCTTCTCTATTTTCTCTTTCCAACTTGTAGAATAAGACATATGATCACAACAGATGTGATGTGCATTAGGCTGAGGGAAACTATTTTTTAGTTCCAGCTGTTAACCATGTTTATGGGTCCAAACTTGTTTTGGTTGAAGTGCTGCAAATGGGTCAACATTAGGTGCACAAACAGGAATTGTGGCCTTGAGCAGCAGTGTCTGATTTGTTACATGTCAGCACTGAAATGAGAAAATAACATTTCCTTATTCACAGGTATTCATTTAAAATCCTTCAGGTAAAATTTGAAAAACAGAGCAAATGTTGTTGAAATAATTGTACTTTATTTATTTGAGCTGACAGTCACTTTGATGCTTCGGTGCACAATAGTTTCTTTGAGACATTGGACAAAAAATCTTTAATTAGCTTTCAGCATTATTATAATTCAAATGATCTGACAGGAAACAACACTTTTACAGCTCCTCTGGATTGGACTTAACTGGCTGTGTTGCAAGAGTTTCATCAATCATGGGTGTTTTTATGGAGGTAGTGGTACAATGTGTGATTGACATCTTTAATTACCAATCTACTAAGATTCTGTCAGATGTGACCTCTCTACTCAGCACTAAGGTTTTTACAAATGTTTCAACATGGTTCTCGACCTCTGTGGTTACTTAGAATTGGCGTGAGTATCAGCCCAGAGCAAAACATGTTTTTCTACAAATTTTCCAACTTTAACACAAAATGTCTGTGGTGCAGTGTTTTGTTATGTTAATGTAACACAGATTATATTTATGTTTCCATTATTTCCAAATGTTGTGACATCTGTCCCTCTGTTCTCTCTTACCAGTTGAGTTGACTTTCATTTTGTCAATCTGTTTGCTATTTCTTCGAAATAAGCATCTCCATCTCCATGCTCTGAATACACCCATTTCTATCAAGGAATAACTGGTCTGAAATCAGCAGCTTAGAGAAATGATTGACATTTCACATAGAGAAGGAACAGAATTATCTTGGAGTAAATAGGCCTACGGCTGGCTAATTATGCCACCTTCAATTACCGAGATGTTTTTTAGCATTTCTAAAGGCTGCAAAGTATTGTATCACTGCATTCTTCTACCAGAGAGAAAAACAAATTGGTGTGTGAAAGTGGCCTTTGTTTTCTTGGCCCTTTGCGGGTTTGGTCCAGTGCTGAGCTGGGCATGCAAAATATTGAAAACAGATGACTGTGAGGCATGTTGCATGCTTTGGCCTAAGTGGATTTGATTGATGGAGTTAAGTTATTGATGAAGAAGATGAGTGTGTGAGCTCAGTCCAAGGCCAGAGCTGTATGTGAGACTGTATAATGTATGTGTGGGTGTGAAAATCAAATCGGGTATGCTTTGATGACATTTGGGGCAGGTATAGCAAAAAGAGAAAAAGTCCCAAAATATACTTCAGAAGATGAGTTTCTAAATGTGTCTTTGCTTCTCCTTGCAACAGGTATGCCTGTGGTCAACAGCGCGTCTCCGGACAGGTAACCAGGTGTGTTGCTGCTGTCATGGCCTTGCCAACTCTGCAGCTGTTTCCTATTACTGTGGTCACCGTCCTGCTGGCATTAGTGGCATCTGCAGTGGACCATGAGTGGCACTTTAACCCAGGTAACACACATAGAGATTTGAAACAGCTCTTTTTTGTTCTTTTTTTATTCACTGAATTGAACCTCAAACCCTTTGGACACAAGCTGCTTCTACAACCTTCTAAAGCCCCTTTTACACAACACTTCTGTGACGCGAATATTTTGCCTTTATTCCAGAATGACGTCTGTGTTAATGAAAGGATGGGATCATTTGGTTCCACCTTTATCACGGCTCTGTAACGCCTCTGTAGGTAGAAACAGAGCCGTGATAAAGGTGGAATCATGATTCCGAAATGTGATGTAAACATCTCTCGTTCCGTAACCAAGGTGTCACATTTTGATGACGTATTGTGAGTGTGTGACCCCCATGCCGGGGGGATTTAAAAATGAGCGCGGGCCGTGTACAGTAAATAAACATATCAATGCGACCAGAAAGATGTTGAACTGGGGAGACGCCGAGATCTGCAAGCTGTTGTCACTTCGGGCTGAGGACTCTATCCATGCTAACATTTGTGGAACAGTGAAAGACGGACCGACTCTGGAGAGGTTAGCAACACCGCTATGCTTGGGGTATTTCCGACACGCAAGTTATAAATCACATAATATGCTGCACTGTGTCACTGCCCCTTTGATTCCGGAACGTAGATCTGCTGTGTAAAAGTCCAGCCTGTCTCACCTCTGTTATTCCTTTGTCTTGGCTGTGGAAATTGGTCAATGGTGGAAAAAAGGTGGGATCGCCAACTCAGCTTTTTTCCAGGATCTCAGTGTAAAAGTGGCTTCAGTCTACAAGTGCACCTCTTTACAGATGTGGCCCATTTTATATCTGTAAAACATATTGTGTCCATTATTCCCTCGTGTACTAGCAATTTATGAATCATTCCCTACATCCAGAGTGCACCAAACTGTACCTCCTGCTTATTAGCTTAGCTTAGTAGCCACTCAGCTACCTGGTAAACGTATAGATGTATAATTTCAGATATTTGACTCAGTCCCCTCTGTCAACTGCTGCTGAGGAAACTGGATAAATTAAAGAAATATGACAACAGTTATGTGTGTGTGTGTGTGTGTGTGTGTGTTTCAAGTTGATTTTTTTTGAGAACAGTGTTAGAACAGTGACAGACGGCCAATATGTGTCATGTGTCATCAGGCACAGTAGAAGAAGCTGTGAAGTTAGTCAGGCTAAAGTGATATCTGTTTACAAAGCACCCAGAATATGAGGGCAAAACAAAAGATGTCTTCTTTTGTTCGATAACTTGTGGTCTGATTTATTCAGGGCTTTCTGCCAGTGATTTGAATAAAGAGCAGTAAGTTCATTGTTTTGAAGCTGAAGTATGCACTCAGACAGATTTAGATGTTTTGCTGCTGTTAATTTTCTCAAAGCTTTTAAGAGCAATCCACTCAAAGTATTAACGCTATTGAGTCCAAATGTGAATAAAATTCCCCTCTGTTTAAAAGACTAAGTGGTATGAACATGAGTCAGAGTGATTCAAATGTGTTTCTGTTTTTCACTATGATGCAGGTCTGAAGGATTCAGCTCTGAAAAGTCTTATCATTGAAATACTTCCAATGGCATTTAAAGTACAGATGTCAGTAACCGTATGCTCGGGTGGTGGTACAATTATGAGGGATGTCCTTGAGAAATGTTTGATCTGTAATGGGCTCTGGTCCCAAAAGGTTAAGGACCCCTGCCTTAGATGATTGCCTTTCATCATCCTTTTGCCCTTTTTCTATCTTTGCTTCCTACTGTCCATGGGCCTGATGTTTGCCCATCCTGCTGCTATGACATTCTCCTCACATTCTCAGATCAGTAAGACTCATTCTCTGCCTGCTATCAACAGGCTATCCTGTGTCCTCTCCCTGTCTGCCAGCCAGTCGTGTGTAATAGGAGAGTGAGATAGCTGGGCGGTCCCCCCCAGGCTTGTCAGGACCGCTAATGCACAGGCAGCTCATGAAAATGTCAGTCAAAATGTCCGAGAGGGAGCAAATGAGGGGGTTAGTGAATGTGAGCCAACCAGGTGTAACCAGAGGAGACTGTTTGCAGTACGATCAACCTTGTGACTACAGCAGCTAAACAGCAAATGAGTCTAGGGCCACCACAAAGGACTGTTTTCATGATCCTTCTTTTGTTTTAAGTAGTTATTCAACTCATCTACAGTCTTGGCTTCTTTAAAATGTATTTCAATAGATATTCTACAATATTTAACACATTCCATTATATTTCACATTGTGAATAATACACTTTTTATATTTGTCATATTACTGTATAATTATTGTGTTGTGAATGAATGTGATATTTACACAGTATTGCTTCCTAAAGTAGCTGCAACCTAGTCACTCTGAATGTAGAGAGCTGTAACTGCCAGTAAAATGTAAACACTTAAGTAATGTGATGTTCTGTCTCCAAAAATGACGAAGAACCAACTTTAAACGTTAATTTTCCATGGCGTCAAGTTAGAAGGAAAGCAAGTATGAAAGTTGAAATAAAGTAATGTAATTTTACATTTCTACAGTGGAACATTTTGTTTTCACTGTGTTTCTGAAGTGCATTTGATGGCTTTTTACTAATTCTCTTCAAATAAAAATAGAGCACTTTTTACCTTCTTGGTTTTCCTACAGCATGAAACAGGTGGAAAATATTGCAGAAAAAAACCAAAAATGGAATTTACTGTTCAATAGAACATTCAGTTTGACTCGGTGTCATTCTCTGTGTTATGTCCGGACATGTTGCCTACAATGTTTTTATAAAAACTGGATTTTGTGTTAAGGCAGTGGCTAAATGGAAATTAATGAAGCCTTGTTCATTTCAAAGAGAGAATAATGCAGATGTATAAAGGTGGTTTTTACTAAGGGTGCACCAATTGCAAACTTTTGGGTAATGCTAATACTTAAAAGGCTGACACTGGTTGATATCTGATGCCAGTATTTTCCTTTTTTTTTTTTTTTTTTTTAATTTTGTTTAGGTTAAGTCTTCATCACATTATTTTTAAATGAACATAACAAATACAATAAATACAATCCTACAGATTTGCAAACCAACCTTGAATATAATGCAACAGATAAATAGCGACCACTGCCATCAGAGAAATTATATGTTATATGTCATTACAGGTACTGACCAATATTAGCAAATATTGTTCAGTGATGATGTCTGGCTGTAATACTGGGATCAGCCATCACATTCTGACCACTAACAGGAGAAGTGGTTATAATATTAATATGTTATTTCATTACATTGGGACCTTTCTCTGGGTTGGATATATTAGGCAGCAAGTGAACATTTAGTAGTCGAAGCTCATGTGTTGGAAGCAGGAAAATGAGCAATGTAAGGAACTGAGTGACTTTGACCAGGTCCATACTGTAGCGGTGATGACTGGGTCAGAGCATCTCCACAAATGCAGGTCTTGTTGTTTGTTCCTGGTCTGCAGTGGTTAGTACTGACCAAAAATGGACTAAGGAAGGACATCCCAAGATCAGGACCATTGAGCATCTGTGGAAGGTGTTGGACAAATAAATCCGATCCATCAGGTTCACCTCTCTACTTCCAGGACTTCAGGTATCTGCTGCTAATGTTTTGGTTCAGATACCACAGAACACCTTCAAAGGTCTGGTGGAGTCTAGGCCTTGGATCAGAGTTCTTTTTGTGGAAAAAGGGGGACCTATTATTATATAGGTGGTGATACTGTTCTCCCATAGAGGTTTACCTGTTTAGTTGCTGCCTAATATCCCACCCACTGACTGGTTGTACTGAAATAATCAAAACTGAGACCACTTTGCCTGTCAGTGGTCAGAGTGTTATGGCTGATTGGTGTATATCAGTGCATCCCTTATTTTTATGTGATCTTTTAATTTTACAAATGCAACTGTATTCAGATTGCCGCAATAGATTCACTCCTATTTTATTTCCTAAGTAGATGTATAGTGTGTGTGTCTGGTTCTCCCTAACAATATCCTCAAAAAAGAGCCAAAGGTGATGCCTTCAGACATTAGAGTGGTTTGAGAAGCTGGGGAAGTGAATGTTCACATTTATCACACAATAATTTCAGCATTAAATGAAACTACGATTGACAGTTAAGCTGATCCGTCCATGTGAGATGATAAATAGATTGTGACACAGCACATTTACAACAACAAACTCACTTTTCATCCTGAGGAAAATCGGAATATAAATTGACGTCAAGGTTTAGTGAAAGTGCTTTATGAAAAATGAAAAGATGTGAAAGCAAAGGGCAATATGAGAGGAAAGGACACAGAAAAAACTGCAGAAGACTGGTGCTGTGATGGTGATGATGGTCATGATCATCATCATGATATAATGAAATGGGCACCTGTCTGCAGGGTGTGGATGAACATTGTATGTATTTGTCTGCTGCACCCGTTGGGGTTTTTAGGGTTTGTCAAGCAGCCCAACATTCCTGCGCGCTGACTCAATGACAGAAACTGACGCCCACCTCACCCCCGCCTCTTTCTGTCACCCTCAGCTTCCTCCCCATATCACTGTCAGTACCCCTTTCCACTTTATCACCAGTCTAACCCTCCCTTCAGCCCTCACCCTCCCCACCTCCTCCTTTCAAAATCGTCTCCTCATGACTGACTTCAGATAGCTGGGTCGTGGGGTAATCCCTGCCTGGGACCATGCTATCTGGATCAGCTGATAATGCGTGCCTCTGGAGTGGATTCAGGAGTGATATCTGAGACCTGTCTATGTTCTTTCATTCACCCTTCATTTCTTTCTCTCTTTTGTTCTCTGCTGCAAATCCCTGAACAGTGGCAACAGAAACAAGGGGCGATCCAGGATGACTGAGGGCCTGAGGACGGGGCTTTGTCTAGGATATAGAGCAAGTCACAAAGACAAAAAGAAAAAAGAAAAAGATAGGTGTGGGCTTCAGAGATGTCCACACTCAGCAGGATATTGATGACTTCTTTTAATGTTGTCAATTTTTACAGGACAGTTGGGACTTAAAAAAATAAATGATGCAAAACGGTGCAATTGCATTTTACATGAACTCATTAGCACAGATTCTTCCCGGAGAGTTTCTATAACAAATTACAAAGGATGGAAACTGCTTGTGCTTTTTCTTCTGCTCTCACTCTGGGTCTGTGTGGGTTATGAAGCGTGAAGTCCAGAAGTTTTCCCACAGATGACATAACAACATTATGCTCCGTGACCAATGATGGCTGCCGACACTGTTGACATATTAAGTTTCCCCTGGATATGGGGTCCATACAAATGAGAATGTTACTCACATCTCTATCCGGCGTCTGTCTCTGTTTTTCGCTCCCTCTTTATCTGTCTTCTTGATTCCCCTTCTCAAACTTTTCCTTACAGCTCAGTGTCGTTATGCCTTGGGGATGGAGGATGGCACCATCCCAGACTCTGACATCACCGCCTCCAGCGCCTGGTCAGACTCCACTGAAGCCAAACATGGAAGGTAGTGTGTGTGTGTGTGTGTGTGTGTGGTGAAGTAGCTAAATGTTTTGTACCACTGACAACTACTAGATGCAACTTTACAAAAAACGTAGATCCCGTGGACTTCTACTGAATCCACTAGAAATATTAAGTAAATTAATTTGTAATGTAAATTGCTGCTTTACTGTGTCACCTAGGCTTAGTGTGGTATGTTTCACTCAGTGCCCCTCTTGTCCAAATATATTATTTCTGATTCTAAAAAGCCAAGTGGCAACATACAAAGTACAAACCAATGGCTTCAAAATAATAGTTCAAAAACCACTATGGGAGTCATGATGGTTCTGTCTATGCCTATGACTGCGCACTAACCTGTGGAGACCTGCTTCACTGTGGGATACAGTGTTGAGACTTTAGGTTTAGGATTAGGGTTAGAATTAGGTTTAGATCAGGGTGTGGGTCAGTTTTAGACATTTATTTGTAATATTCAAGGTAAGGGATGCAGGGAATGCATTATGTCCATTGAGAGTCCCCACAGTGGAACAAGGAATGAGTACCAGCTTATTCATTTATTCCACTTTGTTTCTTCGACTGCACAGCGTTGGGCACAGTGGTTAGCACTGCACCTCATGTCAAGAAGTTTCTGAGTTTGATTTCTAGTTGGATCAAAACCTTTCTGTGTGGAGTAGTTTGCATGTTTCCTCATGCTGTGGGGGTGTCCTCCATGTCCTCTGGTTTCGCCGCTGTCGAAAATATGTATGCTATGTTAATTCTCATATCCATGCCCTTGACAAAGGGACTAGCAGAGATCTAGAGTTGGTCCCCAGGCGCCTTCAGTGGCAGCCCAGTGCTCCTTGTGAATGTACTAAGATAGGTTAAATGTAGGGGTTGAATTTCCCTACGGGAGTGAACTCTAAATTACTCACTTTACTTAGTTAACTATTACTGCAACATCACACTAGTACTCTTGTGTAAAGAGACAACTACAATGTGTTTGCAAGATTTAGTTGAGAGGATATCTTGTATAGTCAGCAGTGTCACTGACAGCTTCAAATGCATATTTTAAGATTCTGGGAAGTAATTCTGCTTAGTTTCCTGACAGTTATTGATTATTTCTGGTAGATAATGTAGTGCAGACTTTTTAAATCAATCTGCAATTAAACCAGGGAATGGCTGTGTTACCATTACAATGTTAATGCAGAGTTGACTGTCATAGTTATGGATTGCACTTATAGTCTTAAGAGTGTGTTAAATGATTTTATAACGGTGAAAATAATGGAGGGGAACTCTAAGAGCATGTACCTCAGCCAAGGCCTCACAGTTCTATTATCCAGTTAAAAGCCCTTTACCTCCGATGTTTCCACTATTCTTTGTTCATAACCTACTGATACAGTTTTCTCAGTTATTAGCATCATACAATTAGTCATAGACTTTGTAGTTTATCAACTCTTAGTGTTTTTTTTAATTAGCTTTGTCCTTTAGCCACCAAAGTGTAATCTGTTCATCCTTGAGCCCAAGTGAATGCCAGCACCAATTTTAAGACATTTCGTCAAACCGTTCCTGAAGTACAGCGTTTTAAATGTAATGGGGACTGACAGGGCACAACTTGTTATGGAGATGCTCCAAAATCTAAATGCAAATCAGTGCAGTAACTTTGTGTAAACTCAGGATAACAAAAACATAGCTTCCTTTGCAGAGACACTAATTAACAATGTTTATATTTCCATAAAAAGTGAAATGTAGATGAAATAAAACTGGTGTGGGTCTTTAAAATTTCCTCTTTTGAGCATTCTGCGGGATAAGAATTGACCCATATCACAAAGTCAAAATGTCACTTTTGCCCTTTCACAAGTGATTAGTTGTAAAGTTAACTGCATGCTAACTAGACTGATATGTCCGTGTAGTTTTCTACAAGGGGTAAATGCTCATGTCACTCTGAACTAATGTGTTTGTCTGCATGCCTTCTTATGTCTGGCTCCGTGCTAAAGTAATTTGTTGGAGGTCTATTAGATTATGATAGGAGATGATAGTGTGTGTCTTTGTAAAACCCACACGGTAATTATATTACCACCTTGTCTGTCTGGCAGAGGTCAGATTCATGAGGGTTGAGTTAAGCTTCCAACATGTTACAGTCGTGTGTGTGTTCATTTGTCTCCATGAGTCTGCTGGGCTGGGGCTCTTGGCTGAATGTCTGACCATGTGAGAATGATTATTAGCCCCAGCTCTTTTTTAAGAGACTTCAGGGAGAAAGCAGAGAGAGCGCAGTGGACACAAAAAAAAGAAAAAAGTGATAGCTGGATCATTGCTGTGGTGTGGTGGAAGAAGAGGAGAATGAAGTCAAAAACAGGGTTTCGGAGAGAGAAAATGGTTGAGGGATGTAGAGTGCTTTTTTTCATGGGTGCAACTGCTTTTATTACTCTTGGGCAATGAAATATTAACATATTGGTCTGAGAGAAAGAGGGGAGCAGAAGAAGGGAATAAGAGAAGTGAGACTGAGGGAGGAAGAGGAGATGATTGAAGAATTGGCTGGATTTTAGGAAGGAAGCAAAAGACAGACCCACAGAGAAATAGGAGAAAAATTAGGTACTTGGCAGTTGAATGTGCTGTAATGTTAATCCTGCTGGCTGGTGCACGGTGGATTTAAGTGTGCCACAGTCACATTCCTCCTCCCCCCTTCACCATCCTCTCCATCTCAGGACCCTTTGTGAACAACAATGTGTTGATATCATCTTGCGGTTTTCTGTCGCATGATCTCACCCATCGAAGGAGGAACGGGTCTGATTAAAATACAAGCGTCGCTGTCTGTGCGACCCCATTGATATTGTGATTTGTTATGGCGGTCTGAGCAGCAGCTTTAATTTTGAGAGAAGCCCCCACAGTGGTCAGAGCGTGGTTGTGGCCTGGCGTCTGCACTGAAGCTCTTGTACAGCTGATCCAGTGTTCACAGCGACGTAGCCAAGTTGTGGTTTTCATGTGGCCAATATGTAGCGGTGGTATGAACTGGCTTCTCAGGAAGGTCACACAGAGGGAAAATGTTTTTAGTGGTGCATGTGTGTGGTCACGTCAGGCCCGAGGAGTTCTGTAAATGATCGGCCCTAACAGTTTACAGCAGATCTTGTTGTGAGGTTTTGAAGAAAGTGTAAAAGCTAGTACTGTAATTTTCACTCTGCTCCTTTCATCTCCTCATGAGCCCTATGTGGTCTCAGTATTTTCCATCTGCAGCATCTTTCTGTCTTTACCCATAGCCATGACTCTTAATTTTGTTATTATTCCTTTCAGACAACATTGCCCTACTTATATATGAACGTTTGGCTGCTGCAGAATCCAATATTTATGTTAGCAGAGGAGTCGGACTGTTTGTATTCAATTCTCAATGGTACCTGCTCATGCTGCTGGCACTGTGGGTTTTAATGTAGTCTAGCTTGTTGTGGGTGTTTTTGATTCTTTGTGGTTGCATTGTTGGATGTTAGAGTAGGATTTGGCGAACTTTTCAGTCATGATGCATAACAAAAGTTTTTGTATTTTGTCTAATCTAAAATAAACTTCATCTCTCTGTTTCTGTCAGGCTGAGTACCGGAGAAGGGGACGGGGCATGGTGTCCTGCAGGAGCTGTTTTTCCCAGTGGGTCAGAATATCTTCAGGTCAGATTTTGTAGTTGGTCGTCTCTGATTTTTAAGATATATATGCCTTACCAACTTTAGGGTGATTTAAAATAATATTGCACTATTATGTTTTGTGATATTGAATCAAATCTCAATAGCATTCTGCCAATTTTGAATTAATATTTGTATCAGACAGCTGATTTGATGTCATCTTTAAACCCCTTCCTACTTGATACTATTTGATTCTTACATATCAGTGCTGTTTTAGTGAGTTTTAATAAAATTAGGGAAGTAAATCCCAACATATCATATCGTCATGATATCATATTGCCAGGTTCTTGACAGATGAGAGATGAAGTTATGTCCCTTTCAGTTATATATGAGGGACCTTACTCAAGTACAGTCTGAATACTGCCACAATTTATGCATGCAACGTTTGTCAAAAGAATTATTTGCAAGTCAAGGAAGTCAGTTTGTCGTAAAACTCTTGAGGTTTTCTCTGCACAAGCTCCTCAGAGCCTCTGAGGGTGTCTCTGCACCTTTCAACATGAACAGACTTTCACTATGTTTAATGCTTTTTATTCATTTACCAACAAGATGAAATGTTCTGAGATAACAACCTTTTGGAGATGGAGGTGTGTAAGACATGAAATAAAAGGTGCAGTCCATGAGCAGTTTCACAGTAAACTAAACTGTACTTTACTGCATACATCAAAGTCTGAGGTTTTTTTTTTTAATTTTGATGTGATCTTTTAAATTAACAAACCTCATATGTGTAATTCCCCTCTATGCACAGGTATATTATCTTATTAGTGATGTGAAGGTGTATTTCCTGTTTTCTGCAGGTGGATCTGCGCAAACTTCACTTTTTGGCTCTGGTCGGTACCCAGGGTCGTCACGCTGATGGGCACGGCCAGGAGTTTGCCCGCAGTTATCGGCTTCGGTATTCTCGTGACGGAGTGAAATGGATCACCTGGAAAGACCGCTGGAGCCAGGAAGTAAGCAGGTTTCTTTGACCTTAGTAAGATCAGATGAGTGGCCCAGAAACAATGAGGGTCTGTGTGGAGAGCTTTGTCTAGTGGTCGCAGATATTACTGTCAAACAGTCAAAAATTTGTCTGAAAATAATAGTCATTCCATAATGACTTCTATTATAGTATTTTAATTTAATCCAGTAATGTTTGAAGGATTTGTGCTTCCATCTGGCTCAGCTGCAGAGGGACTCTTGTGTACAAAAATATAAGTATGAAAAAGAAGCCAAATGAGATTTCTTCAGACTGTGCATAGTGACATGAGGTGAAAACTGCATATCCGGGCACTTAAAATATGCATTCACAGTCAGACGTGCCCTGTACACAGCAATGATTTTAGTATATTGCCATGCCATGATGCACTTCTGACTGTGAGCATATATCGCAAGTGTCTGGACAGATAATTTTCAACCAGTGTAACAGTTTCAGATTCATATTATGTATGTGAACTGAACCATAGGCAGAATTCATTCATGACTGAGGCAATGCACCCACGTTCAACACACATTTTACAGATCACACAGACGGTAGAAAAACATGAGTAATACACTCAAGGCTCAAAGAAGTGGAGAACATGACCATAAAAACCACTAAATAAAATAAAACAATTACATAACCATTATATGTGCAAGCTAAGAATTGTTTGTCTTAGTAATGGCTGCTGAAACTTTTTACAGGGATTAGTCCATCTACAGTATGCACACTAATTAGTCAAAGTCACACTTGTGTTATTAAATGAACTGTGAACGAAATGACACATGAAGGTCAAACAGATGAGTTTGATTTTTTGTTACTGATGATAAACAACTCAGTTTGTTTTGGCAGTTTAATATGAATGTGTTGTTTTGAGCACAGAGGGCTGTATTATTCATCTCCAGTTGATTTATTTACTAAGAAGTGGAGCAATTTGTTAGTATTTCAGGAACGATCTCTTAAATAACATTTCCTTTTCAGTGTTCATGTTTTCAACACTGTGCAATGAGTGGCCAACCTTGAGCCGATAAAAGAACCTCTTATTGTGCTTGGTCACCCTCCATTAATTTTTTACTACTTTGCCAGCACAGTATTTGGTATGACTATATAGTAAAGCAAGGGAATCAGCCCAATAACCAAGGAGAGTCATACTGTGTTTGTTCTCCCTTTTCAGTTTTTAATATAGAGCAGTGCTATGCAGCAAATATTCAGAGATTGCAAACCAATGTTAACATTGCTCCAACACATGCTGTGCCTAAGGCGAACACTCTAAAACTCACTTGATCTGTAACCATTCACACCTCTGTGTATCACAGAAAAAAAGTCAGTCACTTCATTTGAGCTTTTCAGAGACTAATAGAATTTGAAGACTCATGCTGCATGAAAATCAGAGTCTAGAGGCAAGTTCCATTCAGACCCTACTGATAACAACAGAGGCGAGCGATGCACTGTTTTGATACTGAATATTTTGTATCCTGTAGGTGGTGTCGGGGAATGAGAACACCTATGATGTTGTATTGAAGGATCTGGGCCCTCCTATTGTGGCCCGTATGGTGCGTTTTTACCCTTTGGCCGACCGGGTTATGAGTGTTTGCCTCCGGGTGGAACTCTACGGTTGTGTATGGAATGGTAAGTGTTTCTGTGGAGGTAATACACACACAAACAGACTAGAAATGTAAAATGCACCACACCTCTCTGGTAACTTAGGTATTCATTCGGTCTATTTTATGAAGTACACCCTCCAGGTTTAGATAAATCAAGGCACAACCTGACTGTGTTCAGTGTTGTCATAGATTTTTATGGCTGTATCAGATGGAAAATAGTGGCATTTGTTCGATGGTAATGATTACATATGCGTGTTTTCCCCATATATCCCACACATTGATTTGTAGCATTGAATCAAATTTACAACCTCACTGGGATTTGCCCAGATAAAAGACGCCTCCCAGTGATAAATGGTGTTAGTCTCTATGTTTCTTGAAGCACAACACTGACTAACTGAGTATTTATGACTGGCTCACCTCCTCTGCTGCCCCATCCGCCTCCCTTAGACAGCACTGGGCTGCCTGTAAATCAGAGCTGTCACTGAGGCTAAAAGCCCCAGTTCCTAGTTTCTGTCTTCAGGGAAACCATCTTTCTATAATATGCTCAGATGTGGATTCTGACGCACTGCAACACAGTTTATCTGCAGGCCAGAGATTATACAGATTGTACTGAATGTCAAATTTTATTCAAATTCACATTATCATTTCATCCTGTATCAGATTGTATGTTGTCCTTCTTGTCCTTCCTGTGTTTATTTAATATTCAGCAGTATGAACCCGCTTGACCCTAATATAATCCCACAGAGATACAAGAGTGAATTACATATACAGGCACACACCAGAGCTGCAGTCTGCAGACAAACACATGCTGTAAATCCGGTGTGAAGTATTGTTTATTATGGGTAGCAGAGCTGTGGGCTGTGGTCTGACGTCAGTGCTGTTCTTAGGGAGCTGGCTGATTAGCTGTATGCTGAAGCGGAGAGGCTTGAGTTTCACTGGTTAATGGTGGCTGGGGTTTCATAGACCCAAGCCCTCGACCTAATCATTTGTTTTATTACTTAAAAACCAGCTGTTGCTGTTTCCCTGCAGCACTGATTACCGTTAAATGTTGGCTCAAGAAATGCACTCAGCTTAACAGAAATAAAACTGTTACACAGGCAGGTTCTGGATGCATGTCTTTTAAACATAATATAAAATGAAGTTTTGTCACATGACTGAATAGTTGTTCATCTCTTGTTTTTTGTCATTCAGATGGGTTGAAGGCTTATACAGCTCCAGCTGGTCACATCATGCACCTCTCTGGCATGCCTGTCTATCTAAATGATTCCACCTACGATGGCAGCACTGAGCAAGGGTAAGATATTCAGCAGCTCTAACTGATATATTTTTATACATGAGTAAGCATCTCATTTCCATACTTTACCTGGTTTCACAGACATGTCCTTGGTAAATTGCAACAATGCTTTTGTAAATATGACTGTGATAAAACATCCCAAATGTTATGGTCAATAAAGTGGAGAGAAATGTGGTTTGATTAATGGAAGACCAAAAGCCTCTTCACAGCGTCCATCACATCTGTTAACACTAAAGTGGGATGTCAGCCAATTCTTTTTCTTAAAAGTAATTCTGGTGTCCACCTAATCAAAAGGGAATGACATAATTTTTTTTTCGCTGCTTAGGGATTTGAGGCATGTTTCCTGGCCATAATGTTTTGGCAGGGAAAAAAAAAAAGGGGGGGGGGTTGAAGAAGAAATTGGGGAGGTCCTCACTTTCATAGGCTGTGTGGTTAATGGGGCTGAAATGTTTTGCTAGCAGGCGAGCTAGTAAGACCACTTTTGATGTAATCCAGACATATTTGCAACAGATGTGGGTGTATGTGTGACCTTTTTGTGTTCAGGCACTAGATGTGGACTAGCCTGTGTATTTAAGTATGCATGCCTATTTATTCATCATGAATGCGTTTGTAAATAGCAAGTGACAGCCAGTCTTCAGCATCAGCAGCATCATTTCTGCAAACAGCTACAGTTTAACTCATGCTCTCCTGTGTATGTGTTCATGCAGGATGCAGTTTGGAGGCTTGGGTCAGCTGTGTGACGGCGTCCTGGGAGGAGACGACTTCATACAAACTAAAGAACTGAGAGTGTGGCCTGGGTACGACTACCTAGGCTGGAGTCGGGAAGCTCTCGGGCAAGGCAGCGTTGACATTGAGTTCCACTTTGAGAAACCACGCATCTTTCATAACATGCAGGTAGGCACCAAGAGATGTGGGAATATACAGTATATGTGGGTTTTTTTGCGTTTAAATTAATGTCAGAGGGTTATACAGGATGTGGATTCCTCAGTGTAATGTCTGTTCGTTTGAGACATTTTTTTTTAGCACAATAACAACAACAGTACACAGACATCCCTGTGGCTCAGTGGTTCAGTTACATATATCTCATCTGTAATATGCTATTTCAAGTCCCGCTAGCCGCATCTTTCCTGTCTGTATCTAAAAAAAAAAAGAACAATGAAGTCAGTAAAAAAATGCAAGCTGTTTTCATACATGGCATGCTCCCATTTTAAAGGAGATGATTTGATTTTGCAGAACACTGATGTATAATACTGAATATTAAAGTCCATGATCTGATTTTATTTTGGAGCACACTCGTGTAATACTGATTATTAATGGAGTGAAATTGTTTTTCTGTGAGGCCTTATTGTTTTAAAATGAATTCTTTTCCATAAATGATTCTTGTGTATTATGTGAAGCCAAGTATGCTGACAAAGAACTATTAACTGTTAATTAATGCATTGATTCAAAAAATAAATTACCCCATTAGCACAAGTCAAGAATGCCATAGTGATAATGGTGGGACATTAGGCTGATTCTTATTTTTTGCATCTGATGAAACTCTTTAGAAATTACTGTTGAGTATATCCAGCCAGTTTAGGTGATGCGTGACCTCTAAAACTAACTCCACAGCAGAATTGCTTCTTTTTTCACTAGAGTAACACTGTTAATGTGCCACCTCTCCAGAAAACTGCATTTGACTGGAATAGCTCTGCATCCATTTAATTAGTTTTAATGTGCCGTTGTTTATCATGGGACAGTGTGTCTGCGATCGGTTTTCTGGGTGCCACGAAGTTGCATCAGACTGTTTGTGCGTCTGTGTGGCTTTTGGGGTTAGTTTGTAGAGCAACAAGGGGAGATAATAATATGAAGCAACACAGTTTGAATTATAACTGGGTTGTCACATTGGACGTGGGATGGAATGTTGGTTTGGGTGGGATTTACCCTATACATGTGCAAAGTGAACAGCAGGAATCGCGATCGGTGTTATGAGATGACATGTAATCTTTTATGTTTCAGATGAGCGGCATCATTTTTGGATGCTCTTTATTAGCTTTTCCCTTCATCTGCATGTCTGTTCTTTTCCTAGAGTTTCATAGTTACCCTTTAAAATCCTTCCCAGTGGTATTCCTAGTGTTTTCCAAAGCTTATTCTGTTTTTCCTGCCTTTTCCCCAGTGGTTTCCCAACGCTAACCTCAGATGACATAACACTGTTTTGCTGGCCTGGCAGAGCGGATATGTCAGACCCACAGGTCAAATAAATAAAAAATGGGAACCTGAACCTAACTCTGCCTTGACTTGTCTCTGTAGCCCACAGTTTCTTGCGCCTAATCACTCTCCCTTCGGGAAGTCTGCTCTTTAACCTTTTGTCAGTCATGACCTGCATTTCCTCCAACTCTAATAGAACATGGTTATTCTTCCACAGGGGACCCACACAGCGCTAACTTTGCAAAGATACAGTTTCTGTCATGTGGGATTTTGTGCAGAACTTGTATTTGTAACCACACGTAAAAGACGGGGTAAGAAAACAAAAAGATCAGAGAGAATTTATAATGGACGCTAGATTTATGGTAAAACATAATGAATGCAAAGTTATGCTCTCAAATTATGCCGACTGTAGGTTATTGGAGTTGGATTCCCTAAAGGGGTAGAGAATTACTTTGACTCTATTGACTTATTAGATAGACCCCACTACCACCAAAATAAAAGAGAAACCTCCCTCCAGACTCAGTTGCACGTGAACCCAACATCTGGTGTAGCTGTTCTTCATGTCTGTGTGTGCATTAACATATGGATTAAGTTAGAGTGACTCGGCCTGGATTAAGTGTGAGGTTAATGGCAAACCTGTCAGAGCACCTCTTCTCCCACCGAAAAATAAGAGACCTACGTAGTTGTCTGTCAGGTCTGTATTTGATCTCATATACAGACTCCATCTTTTTATTCCTCCTTATCCTTCTACTCAAACTCATCTTCCTCCTGTCCACAACAACACCTCATGTATTAGATCTGCTGTTATAGATTACTCTCTTCTTGGCCTTTCCTTAGTTCTATTAGCCAGAAAAATAGATCCTCTTCATCCTCCATCTGCCTTCTGTTATAAACTTTCTTTTCCTTCAACCCCCTCTCTTGGCTCTGGTAATCTGCATTAATTCACTTCTCTCACTTGTGCCAAAACAATTAAGGGTGAACAAGATGAATGTGTCATTAATTTTTATGTGTTAATTGAATTTTGTCTTACTTGATTCTCAAATCATGGACAACCAAGGTCTTGATTTTTCTTAGACTTCTGTTAGTTGCTGAAGGGCCAAGCTAATTTAGATGTGTAGCTAATTAAAAGACAATTTGCTCAACTGTGCTCTTTTTTTCCCCAACATGCTTTTTCTTCTAGGTGCACAGTAACAACCGTCACACACAGGGGGTGCGAGTCTTCAGCAAAGTAGAGTGTCTTTTTAAGCCTGGCATCCTCCAGCAGTGGTCGTCTCCTGCCCTCACTTTGCTTGTGCCTCTGGAGGATCTGAAGGACCCCTCGTCACGACCCATCACCTTGCCTCTGGGCGGCCGGCCGGCACAGATCCTGCGCTGCAAATTCTTTTTTGCTGACCGCTGGCTGCTCATCAGCGAGATATCATTTCTCTCTGGTAAGCAGAAGAAGAATTGCAGTGATTTAAAGAAATGTGTTTCTTTTGCTTTGACATGCAGTTTTTCCCTCTAAAGAAACTTTGCATTTGCGTCACAGATATCCTAGCAACTATGCCTGGCACTGTCCATGAGGTCCAAGAGATATTCAGCTAATTATAGCCACAGGCAACAGAAAAAGAGTGACACCTGAAACAGATTGTTTTCCCATAGTTTTAGTCCAAATCAGCTTTTCTTTAAATGCTCAAAGTCATATAAAGGGTAACCAGAAACCTGATGAGCAAGTTTTTGTTCCAGACTTAATACGACCCTCCACAGACAGAGGCAATGATGTTTTTGTCCTTGCCTTGCGCTTCTAATTAATTTAGGGTATCAGCATTTTTCACAGTCAGTGGCCTTGTCTAGTCCCTGACCCTGGAATTATTTTCAATGAAAAGGCAATAGTAATGCTATTCTTTTCACATAAACACAATTTGAAGACAAACAGGATAAATTGGTTTAGCCCAAATCACATAAAAGGTGCTTAAACTTCACTTTACAGACACACGGGCTCATTTAACATAGTGGTCTTTTAAATTAATTTGGAAGGTATAATAATCTTAGTCTTTGCTATGTACCTGTTTACATGGTGAATCAGACCCATACAGCAAACAGAAAGAGAGAGGGGTTTCAGCAGCCTCTTTTTAGCCAGGATTTATGTGTATGTGATTGGAAGTTAGATGGAGCACTCCACCGCTGCTCTCCAACTGAGACTGCTGTGACTAATTAAACTGTCCTCTCTGCTCAACAACACTGTCAGTCGCAGTGTGATAAGAATCAGCAAAGTTAACTTACCTCTGCTAGTTAAAATGATTCGGCTCAGCAGAGGTCCGACATGCCGGGGAACTGGAGTGGTGCCAGGCTTTTGATGAATGATACACAAGAGTTGGCATGAGTTCAGAAAACTGGCTTTACTTTCCATCACCAAAAATACTAAAACTATCTAGTCTTTTGTAACTTAATTTCTATCAGTAGCTGTACAATGTAAATACATTTTCATATTATTTTCTTTTTCCTTTTCAAGCTGTTTATAGCACTTGTAGATGTCATATTTACCCAGTGGCCAAATAAATAGAAACGAATCCATCAAAGATGAGTAAATTAATAATCCTCTTCAAGTAGAAATGCAGGTGCAGAATTTATTTTTAAGAAAAAAGCAAGCACCGTTTATGTGATGAATATATAGTGAGAGTGCAAAAGCAGGGTGAACATTATCAGATGATAAAGGTCATTGTATTCGTAAAGCCAAGACTCCATTGTTGAGTGGATTTTTTGGCGCTGCAGTAAGTAATTTGCTCTATCTGATAAAGATCTTACAGCCTCTATTTCTGTATGTGGGAGGGTCTTGAGTTAGACACTAAATGTATCTGTAATATTACATCCTGAGGTAGAAAAATAGCATAATTCTTTACTTACTAAAAATTGTGTAAGCTTAAAAAAAAAAAATTAAACAATAGCCCGTAGAAGGACATGTTTCTGTGCAAAGCTGACTGAGCCTTAGACCATTTTAATGCAATACAGTGGCTGTAAAACCATTCTAATTTCAAATAACACAAAAACACTATTATGAAAATAATTAACAATTTACTTTGGTCCAGTGTGCAAATCGGTTTTAAATGTCAGCAACTGAACTTGAAACATTATGACATTTACTCTGTGGCCTATTCTCCCTTTCTTGTCTGTTTTGTCAATTTAGATTTACCATGACATGCACTGATGGATTGACTAAAGAGTTGTCCTTTCTACTGTCTGTGTTTTTGTCCCATCCATTTAGACTGAAATTGGTTTTGATGTTAGGACAGGAATAATTCTCCTCAAATGCAATGAAACTGAAGGACCAAGTTTTTTTTTTTGTTTTTTTTTTTTTGTTTTTTTAATATACACATTTTTGTTAAAACATAGATAAATAAACACTACTACTGCTAGTAATAAATATGGTCCAGCAAAGAAGCATTTGGTCTTTGTTTCTTTTCTTCCCACTTCTACTCATATTTTTATGGGTAGAGCTGTCTGAATGATTCTTCTTGTACTCCAAAGTCTACAGAAAACTAAAATGACATATTGCTTGCATAAAAATCTGAAATGTCTTGCTTTGTAGCTTCTTTTAGATATGACGGCTAGTGTTCAAAGACAGCAGTAGTTACTTTGCAAGGTAACAAAGGGTAGTGAGTAATCATCCAGATTTGTCAGAAAACAATAGCACTCTGTTGAAAGCCCAAAGGTAATTAACATAAATGACTAAGATGCTGTCTTGTCTGGGAAAAACAACAAGCTATGACCACAACAGCTGAGGATGAGGTGTGTTATGTAACATGAAAATTCCCTGAATATTCAAAACCTCATTTATTTTTATTGAATTGTCCTCTCTCTCTTTCTTTTTCAGAGCCATTTGCTGACGATGTCACAGATGCTAATTCATTTCCCCATAATTTTCCCAATATTCCTCATTTCCCCAACTCCTCTCCTCCAACTGTTAACCACACCTCCTCAGCTCCTACATCTCCCTACAGCCCCTCCAACACCACCCTAGGCCATTCTGGTAAGTCCTGCTCCTCTTCCTCCTCTCTCTTTTACCCCCCACCCCTTTCCTCCAGATTTTGCTCTCTTGCTATCCACTTTCCAATATTTCTATGTCACCCCCTGTCATCACCCACCATACCTCTTCATCCAGCCCTCCCGTCAGTCTGCTGCCTCTCTAATTCCCCTGATCTCTGCCTCATCATCTCTTGTTATGAGGCAGAGATGTGCCTGCCTTTCTCCAAAAGTCGTGATGAGTGTGAGCATGTCGGCATTGTGCCTAAGCCATGTTTCTAAAGTAGACCCAAAGGCAGGCAGTGCTAAAGGAGGCCCCTGTCTGACTTGGCCTCAAGCCAAGACTTTCTGAACCAACCCCAACATAAGATTGTAATCTTACAGACTTGGTAAGACAAATCTGGCTAAGGTAGAAATGCTGGTATTGATTATTTCAAAGTTGACATCTCGTTCTGGCTTTTAGAGGTCAGTGGTATGTTTCGTTTTTATTTTTGCTGAAAAGACAAATAAGGCAGCATCATGCTTTTCCTGATTTCCTTAATTCCTCACTCTCCTCTGAGTCTTCATCACTTCACTTCTCATTCGTTGCCTCTACTCCTTTGTCCATCCCTCGCTCCTCCAGAACCCCCCACCAACACCACCTTCATGATGGAAACCACTGGTAACTGGACGCTGACAGGTGAGAGAGCCAAAAAAAAAAAAAAAAGATGAATGGAGGGAGGAGAGCTAGCTTCATCCGCTCTGGCATTCCTCCAACATCTTAAAACTGTCCCACTGCTCGGTAGCGAGTATGAAGTATAATGGAAGAGGGCTCGTGGGGGCAGGCTTTGGCACTGGGCTCTGTCCTCTGAGTATGGAGATACACAGCTGTAGGAAAAACACTAACAGAGCTACAGTGCTTTATATTTATGTACAATAACAACTTGGCTTCCTGTGGTCATACAAACTGCATGCTTTTCAGGGGAGCTGGCTCTGGTCTACACAGCTAAACAATAACAGGCTTTTTTAAAAAGCTGGAACTGGTTTTCTGTGGCGTGTATTCCGCTTTGTCCTTTTACTGGTTGTGGTTAAATGCCTCTGTTAGAGTTTGTTTATTACCCACATGGTGTCAAATTGACAGAGGGAAAGGGACAGGGAGTGTTTTCTGTTATGACATTGTGGTGTGTAAGTTTTTGCCTGGTAAATGTATGTGCATGCAGGTGTATAATTGTTTCTTCATGTTTTATTCATAGATGCATCGTGTCAAGTATGCGTGCCAATATCTTTGGGCCTTCTTAACTCAACTATTTGTTCAGATTCTGGTTTTAAGAGTCTCTTTTATGAGTAAAATTTACATCAAACTGCACTGAGCAAACTCTTTCATCCCTCATTTAAATAACATGCCAACTTGAAAAACAATGCAGGATTCTGATTAATAGTTTACTTCAAAGCAAAACACTGTTCACACAAAACAGCAGACTCTGAGAAGGCCTGCGGTATGAACGAGAATAATGAATGCATACTCAGAGACAGTACCCGTCAGATGTTTAGTTATCCTGGTGAAACTGTGTGACCCCAGTGAGTGCATGACTGAACCCAAAAAACTAATGTTCACACACTCGCACACAAAACAGAGGCTGTGTTGCACTGTAAACATATCACATCAGACCAGTAACCGCATGTTTCAGCCAGCAAACCACACAAAAGATATAAACACCCTTCATGTTATCTTGTATTTGCCTTTTCAGGGCCAGAATTTGCCGCTGTGTCTCCAAAGGCAGGGCTTCCTGTAGCCAAAGATGATAGCAGCAACACAGCCATCCTAATAGGCTGCCTGGTGGGCATAATCCTGCTGCTGCTGGCTGTCATTGCTGTTATTCTTTGGAGGCAGTATTGGAAAAAGATCCTTGGCAAGGTGAGTAAAGAGAGAACCCATGTGAAAGCAGCCAGCAGTCTGCATCTCAAATTTTAATTATCAGTTATTCTTGGAGGTGTTTGGGTGATCAGATAGCTAGGGTGTAGCTGCTGAATTTTTGGAGCATCAGTTAGAAATAAACATGTATCACTGGGTTAGAGGAGTCATGTTATCAGCGCTGGAAAAGATACTTCTAAAATATAATAGCTTATGTGTGACTAGTTCACGTTAACATACAACTATTTTAATTAGTCAGTGTCAGGTGACATAAAGGTATCCCTCACAACAGTAACAACACCCATCACTGTCAAATATTTAGTAAAGGTTCCTCAATTTGAAATGGAATGTCTTTTTTTTTTCCCCATTGCCACCCACTTCTTGCCATGATTAAAATTTATAATTTTGTTAAAGTTGGACAGTTTTTTTGTAATGTGAGTGTGTTAATATTAGGTAGATGGGAATTCATTTTTTTTATACTGTTCGCTTATACTATTGTTTCTATTCTTTTTATATTGTAAATGTATTTCTTTCCTGTAAAAGCCCAACCGTCGACAGGAGTTGCAAAGTAGCTAAAATGCTCTTTACTCTGTGTAGAACATTAGATGGTCTATATGTCCACCATGTTTCACTGTATTATCCCTGATAAATAAATGAATAAAATAAAAATAAATAAATTCAGCATATATATATATATATATGTATAGTAAACATCTCAGCAAAATCAGTATATTTGGATGTAACTTCTTGTAATCAACATTTCTGTACAGATTACACAGGTTACAGTTACATTTATTGTGTCATCTGATTACGTTACTCATTAATTCACAGTACTTCCTTTAAAGCTGTTTGAAGTGTCAAAGTGGTGGTTGAAACCCAATCCCCTGTCCAGAGACTGAACCCCAAGTTGCTCCCAGTGACTGTTTCACTGGTCGAATGGATGAATGTCGAGACACTGTAAAGAACTTCAAGTACTATAGAGATAGAGGAGCATCCATTTACCATTCAGGGATTCACATTAAATATTTATATGAGCTGTATTTAAGTGCAGCCTTTGTCGTCTCAGGCCCAGGGGAGTCTGTCCAGTGATGAGCTGCGGGTCCATCTGTCAGTGCCCTCAGATAATGTCGTCATCAACAACACTCACAGCTATTCAAGTCGCTACCAGCGCATACACACTTTCCCTGATGACCGGGACCATGACAGAGATGGAGAAGGGGAGTACCAGGAGCCCAGTGCTTTGCTTCGGCCGAGGGATCACAGAGACAGCACAGGTAAGATGTGTGACAAACAAGTACACATGTAGTAATGCAATAATAAAGACAATACAATTAAATGAACCAAAATAATATAGTAGTGCAGTAAAAAATAATGAAATACATTGGTCAGCCACACTGAGTATGGAGTTGGTGGAGAATGTGAAACAATGCACTTTTTAGTATGTGAAGAATTAAATTTTCTTTATTACATTATTGTGGTTTGTACAGACTGCTTTGTTTATGTGCTTTTGTTCTTTTGCAAACCTCAGTTTGTGGATTATATCAATAATAAATAAACTCATTTGGAAAAGGGGTGCAGGAGAAAGATGTGTGTATCAAGAAAACACTGGTCTTACCATGTGTTTCACCACACTAAACAAAGTAAATCAAATCAAACCAAACGCCCTTAGAGGAACAGTGGTTCCAAGAAGATGCACAGCTTAGAAGGGAACAAAGGAGTTATTGTTCTCAGAAAAGTGAAGAAAAAGAAAAGGAGAAAAAAGCGTAGCAAGGAAAGAAAAGACATTCCTTTAGTTGCATTGCACCACAGGAGGTCGGCATGCCATCTTTACTAGGCGCCTGAGTGAGATTGAAATAACATGAGTAACAGAATCATTATTTCATCCCCTGGTTCTTGTTATGTTTGGTTGTGGCCTGAGTTGTGTTAATTTTGCCTGCTCTATTCTGTTCTGTGCTCCATGTGTTGGTGCATCCCCTCCTCTTCCCCTTGTATCATAATGGATATGCTAACAAAGTCCCGCTAATGGTTATTATTTTGTTTTGTTTTGTGTGTATTTTTTGTGTTTCATTTTGTACCATCCATACTTGGTGCCTGCGTGTACCCCACCCCATCCCATGCTTGTGTGTGTGTGTGTGTGTGTGTGTTTGTGTTTATGTTCATGTACCCTCCCAGCCTTGCTGTTAAACAACCCAGCCTATCACCTGCTCCTGTCAGATCACAGAAAAGGCTCAAGACCCCTAGTCGTCCCCAGCAGCACTCGGGCTCAGGAAAAGAGCCTCAATGTGCCCCAGGGTAAGAGACCTCAGACTGGGCCAACTCAGGGTTGGGGCAGTAGGAGTGCTCTCACTCACAGTCCATCCTCAAAACCTGCTTCCCAGATATGATTAATCTGTTCTGCATGTGCCTGACCTTCATCATCCTCCTGTACACACATACTTAGTCATGCTCATCACTCACCCATTCCAAACAACTCATGCTTTGTTTGAAAGGTAGTTTTGCTTTTGGGGAATTTTATAAATTTTCAGACTTTTTTTCCTCTAGTAGGTTCAACTTAGAGCTTTGTTTAGCACATATCATTACTGTATATGATATCATGAGGCCACACTTTAAAATAGATGAAATAGATATAGGTTTGATGAACTCAGTCATTATTTTTTGAAGGTGCAATGTGTTGTATACTTTCCTGTCGAACTCCATTTCTGAGCTAATGACTCATCTGTGATAATAGCCTGTGCACTGATTTCTATGTAGATACTTTGGGCAGGATTTTCTGTAAAAATTACATACTGTAAATAAGCAGTGGACGGAACCACTGTGACCCCACTGACACACTGCCATTTTGAAGCCAAGAATTAGTATTTTGTCATTGTCATCTTGGCTTTTTTTTAGCCCAGAAGTAGTGGCATTTGGACCAAAGGCCATGACTAAGGTCAGAAGGTAAAAAGGACTACTTTACTAACACAATAACACAAGATCATCAGATGTCAAAATAGAACAGAATCTCCAAAAGTTCAACTCTGCAGCTAGATGGGTAATAGAAAATCAGACATCAGTCCATCTTAAGTCAGGGGTGTCCAAATCCAGTCCTCGAGGGCCGGTATCCTGCATGTTTTGGATGTTTCCCTCTTCCAGCACACCTGGAAGCCATTACATCGTTATCAGGCTTCTGCAGAGCTGGATGACGTGCTGATCATTAATTGGACCAGGTGTGCTGGAAGAGGGAAACATCTAAAACATGCAGGATACCGGCCCTCGAGGACCGGGTTTGGACACCCCTGATCTGTGTAATATTAGATGGACCAGAACACTTAGTAGAGATAAAAACGAATGAGACCAGAATGACTGCATTAGAATAAAAGAATGTCAGTGTAAGTCTGTGGGACCCAGCATCTGTTGGCTTTACATTTTAAAAGATCTACACATTGGCTTCACTTTCAAGCTGAAGTTGTTGCCCACTGGTGAAAATTCTTACTTTTGCCCCTGAGTACTTGAATGCCTGTCTTCAGGCTCCTCTACAGTAGAATGGTATACAACACTCCCTGTCATTAGCATAGAAATGGAGTAAACAAACAACAACCAACATGAAGCATAAATCACAACACATACTCCAACAAACTTCACAGAAGCACATGCATCTTAAATATTGAACCTTTAAGTATCAAAAACAAAATAAAGATGACTAATCCAAATTGTAACTGTTGTTGGATTAGTTCTTTTCAAATGCATGAATAATGTCCTGTTCATGTTATGTTCTGTAGCAGAGACTGAAGCAGCTCTGGCAGGTTTTTCTGTTGCCTGTAGGTTATTATCATTTTAACAGAGGTACATCTCTTTCGCATTCAGAAGCCCTGGTCAAGGTCTTTCACGTCTCCTCATTTTTAAATCTTAACCTCAAGATCTTTAGATAAGTCTCTGGATGTGGATTTTCTTTCGCTGAATTATCAGGTTTTGTTGTTACTTTATTATTATTTATTTATGACATCTTGACCCTTCTCTTACCTTTTTTATTTATGGGCATTTACTTTAAAGTTCAGTCTTTTATTTCTGTTTTGCACATAATCTTGTTGTTGTTGAGGTGTAGGTTTACTGTCATGAAATTCCCCCAAACCAAGCTATGCCTTTGACACATTTTCTAAAAAAGTATGAATTACTTACAAGAAAAGCTTTTCAAATCCTTATCAAGAGTTTTTTTTTCCTTCCCATGTCATCCACCCTGTCCCACCTCCTCAGCCTGTGGTCTGGATACTGATATGGAGAAGGGTTTCCCTCCTGCTCAGGAGGAGCCTCCCCCCTACCCTGGCTCCCCCCCGTACCC
>JAPQRP010000010.1:12307577-12320641 GCA_037367295.1 Apogon hyalosoma | reverse complement strand
GATAGATAGATAGATAGATAGATAGATAGATAGATAGATAGATAGATAGATAGATAGATAGATAGATGTACTTTATTGATCTGAAACTGGGAAATTACAGAGCAGCAGCAGTGGCAGCATGACACATGGTAGAAAAATAGAAAAAAGTGTAGAAACAGATCTGGATTTTAAAAAAAAACCTGGATGAATCCAAAGCAAACTTTTCTCCATAAGTCCAAAAATAAACTTTAAGGTGCAATAAACGGTACTGTTCAGTATGATGAAGCGCAAAATAACATTTAAGTGGATAGTGAAAATAGGTTTGGTTTGTGACCAGGGTTTAAACGTCACACAGAGGTGACTTATTATAAAGTGAAATGGCATGTGTCATTCTATGTTTTGCAGCCCAGTAAACCATGACAGTGTACCAGTGTGCAAAACACATGTAGTATAGACATTAATCCTGTTATTATTCATACCTGTGCCTATTCAACAGTGAGAATGATTAACATCCCTTATTACAGTATTGCCCATTGCATTAGTTCTGCAGTTTATAATAATACAGATGGACTCTCCCTTCTTCTCTTCTCTCTTACCCTAAGTTTCCTTCTACCATTCCAAGATATCTGACAATGAATTGAGTGTGCACCACTCTTTCCACACTAACATCCCAAAGGAATTTTCCACCAACCACCTGGTCTTATTCTGCTTTACTTACGTCTTACTTTTCACATGTCCTTGCAATCTCCTTCCTTCCCTCTCTCCCCTGTCACTGCCTCATTCCTGGCATCGTCCTTAACCCCATATGTCTTTCCATCATCTCTCCCTTATGATCTCAGACCTCTTTGTTTTTTGTTGCTGTTTTTTTCTTGTCACATTATCTCCCACATCCCTTTTTCTCATTCTTCCCTGCTCCCTGTTCTGGACACTGTGAGTGGAACACAGATTATGTTAGACATTTATAAACCCTGATTAGCTAGGATCACCTTCGCATACGCACACAAACAAACACACACACACACACACACACACACACACACACACATATATATATAGATGACTCCTCATACCCTCATACAGACTATAATTATGTCTGTTTACATATTTGGATGCCATTACAATTTAATATTAATATTTGCATTCATGTACTTTGGACCAAGACTCATTAATTTAACTTTTTTTTCTTATTTTTAGACAAAAGTGCATGTTGTGGAATGGGACTACATACAAAAATAACCCCATAATAAAACTCCTGTCAGTATCTGAGTGGGTGAACTTAAATGACATACACAAAGCTCTGACCTCAATCCCAACTAACACTGCAACAGATTGTGAATGACTCTTAAGTCAGTATGAAGTCAGTCTAAAACTTTAACGGAAGGAAAGGGAAAGTCTTTGGAGTTATTTAAAAAATTTAAATATTTCATGAAGAACCTTATGAGAAGAAAAGAGACTTCTCTTTTTGCTACATATTGATGTCCATCATTTTCAAATGATGCTCAAACTGACATGTTTGGATGCCCACAGAGTTTTGACAAAGCCTGCACAATGTTGGAAAAATCTGTGATGTGACAATGACACCTCTAGCTTCATTTTTGCTCTATTGAAGAAAATTGTACTATTGCCTCCAATATACTGTCTATGGGATGGAGCTATGGCTAAACAAGCATTAGGCAAAGGCAAGGCAATGCAAATTTATTTGTATAGCACCACTCATACACAAGGCAATTTAAAGTGCTTTACAAAGACATAGAAACACATAAAATTACACATGACAATAGCAGAATAAAACATTAAACAAAAGGAAAGTGCAGACAAGATGCTCCACTCCGGTGGAAACCACCGCCCCTGGGGTTACCTGCCTTGTGAGTGCAATTTGCTACTTGCACCCCCAGGGACTCAGAGAAACCCTAAAGCTAACAGCTTCTCTGTGAACAGTGGGTTAACCCTGCTGTCCTGGGTCTGAAAAACCTGGAACCCCAATCCATTTGTTCCCCCTGAAACCCTGGCAGCAGCCTGAACTGCCTGCCTGCACCTTTAAACCTGGTATACCACACATTTTTTAAACCTCAGTGGTGGAAAGAAAGAAATTAAAACAAGGATAAGAGACAGGTAAAACAAAAGCTAAAACAGTCTTGATTAAAATTAAGAATTTAATGTTAAATCAATCAAAACAGTTAAAATTGTGAGTTGCAGTGCAGGCATTAGAACTGAAAAAAACCAAAAAAAACCCCAAAACTCTAATCAAAGGTAGCTGTAAACAAATGAGTCTTTAACCTTGATTTAAAAGAACTGAGAGTTTCAGCAGACCTGCAGTTTTGTGGTAGTTTGTTCCAGATGTGTGGAGCATAAAAACTAAAAGTTGCTTCTCCCTGTTTGGTTCTGACTCTGGACAGAGAGCAAACCTGCACACTTAAGGAGGTTGAATCTTGGGATGAGTGTGGTGTTCTCACCCTGTTTGTCAGAATAGGCTACTTCTACAAAGTCAGAACATAAGAATTATGCTTTTATTCACTGCATTACAGTGTTAGTTTCACATGATCCCTAAAATTACAATCAGGTCACACCATTCTCTGAATTCTAAGCAATTATGACCAAAAATATGTTTTCTGAGTTCTTGACTTAATTTTAATTTAATCTGTTCATCCTTGAAGTCAATGTTTGTGCCAAATTCTGTCAAAGTGACATATTACATTTTAAACATAATGGGGATGGACTGATGAATAGACCCACCATCTAATAAACATATGACAAAGACTCATGAAAAAAAAGAAAAAAAAAAAAAAGTGCAAAGTAAACAGGCTTGATACCTCTTTAACATATACACAACTTCCATGCCCACATCATTCCAAGAAGCGCTGACTCTCTTAAAAGACACAAGAGCACCTGTGTGTTTTAATACAAATCATTCTCTTACAGTCAATTCAATATCTGAGTTTAGTATGATAAAATGTATTTGTATATATTTTACACTATATTATAGTCTCATCCTGATGTTTTGTCCCATCCCTACTGTATAAACACACAGCTACGCACTACACACCACTGTTCTAGTCTCACCCACACATATTTTCCTGAATCTTGCACATTGGACCAATGACTCTAAAATCTCATGACTTACAGTAGCAGCACTGACTCACCCATTTTGGCTTAATGTCACACTTTGACAAATCACTAACTTTGCATACCACATGGCCTTGGGTCACTGTGGGCAGTGCATTGTGTGGATGATAAATAAGTATGACAGCGTTGCATGCGCAGAGTCCACAGATCACGAATCAGTTATTAACACAGGTACCCAACTGCTTTAGCTCCGTGACATCTTTCTCTCTCTTTTTTCATCTCCCTCTTACTCTGTGCTCCCTGCATCCCCCTCACCCATCCCTCAATTTCTGACTCAGCAGAACAGTCAGAGACAAGGTCATCTGACTGCTGTTGCCATGGAGACCGAGAACTGGGGGAGTTTTCCTCCCTCTTTTCAGTGGAGAGCAAGAGAGGAGGTGTAAGATAGGGGGTAAGGGGGGAGGGGGCCAGGAGCAAGAAACATAATGCTATGACAGAGGTTAACAAAGCATGATAGTGGCAGCCATTTTGATTTAAATGACACAGAATATAACTTTATTAGTTGCACCACAGTGACAAAGTCACCCTCACTGGCAGTGAAGCATGAATCAGGATCAAATTCTATCTTTTAATCATCACTGTACTTTTGTGGATATTAGCATCCCAGGGATTATTAAAGCCAAACACAATACAAAACCACATCATATAAATACAGTGGATTAGGATAGAAAATCGGCTGTGACAGAAACACAAGCCAGACAGAGGCACATAAAACTAGATAGAATAATATGACTACATCTTATTTTTCAGATTTCAGTCACACTCATCATACTGGTCATTTTTATTACAAGGCATTTACAAGTCTGGTCAAATTGTTGTATAACTGATATAGTCTTAGTTCTTGCAGAAAAAAGACTACACAGCATTTGAATAAAAGTTATCAGTAAATTTGCAATATTCCATGAGATTTACTTGTAATATTCTGATGTCATGTAAGTTATTCTAGTCAAAGAAGATCTGAGTGCAAATGTCAACATTTGCTTTAACATCCTGTAAGTTTAGTGTATGGTTTGCCAGAACATACAAGCTTTCTTGATTCCTTAATTTTATAAAAATAACATGTAACTACAAGTAGTTACTCACAATTAAATTAAAACTTGCATCAGCAGTATCTATATACAGAAATAATAGGGTATAATTCCCTGCACTGTATCCCTGTGTTTGGAGAGCATTGTGGCTGACTGTGATCTAACCCTGGGTTTAACCTCGCTTTACTGCTGTGGGGTCGCATGGTCATCGTCTGGGCCCAGAGCAAGGAAGGCAGTGAGGCATGGCAACAATCAGCTCTGGGGATAGCAGGCGTGACTCTCAGCTTTCCCTTGCAAATCAGGCATTAACTATACTTGTATGTGTTCATGCAGCTCAGTGGATTTGCATGTGTGCACATACTGCTGCATTGTCCCTTCAGTGAAAAGCACACAGGAATGGCAACTCTGGCTGCTGCATATGGCTCCGCTTCCTTCGCTCTTGCATGTCCTCTGTGTGTTTCTCTTTCACGCTCTGCCTCTTTCTCTCTTTGGCACTGTTACAGAAAAATACAATCTGTCCATCTTTGCCTTCTCTTCTCTTCCCTTTCCTCATTCTCTTCTCAATGTCATTGCCCTCCCAGTCTGTTTTTTCATCCCCACTTCTTTCTGCCTTTTCAGTGTTTAAAGAAGCTGTGCAATGTAGTTGAATTTGTTAGACTAGTTAATTGCTCTCTATTTGATAATCCCATGCAGGGATTTTACAACTGTTTTATTATTATTTAGACTCCCAGATGTCCATCAGCGTTACAAAATACCACTAAGGTTTCATTCCACACTGTCCCATTACTAAGGTACATATTCGTCATATTTTGCCTCCATTCAGCTATAAATGCTGAGTCTTCATTGTCAACACTGTGCACCTGATGCGCTGGGCAGTCAGGTAGTCTCCAGACGGCAGCCATGACTCTGACGTGCAGAGTCACTCAAATTACTGAAATGTGTAGAAACAGATCATATCTGACTGACTCATCGTGTGGCTCTCTATCTGCAAAGTTCTGCCAGATATATACACATTCAATGAAGTGTAAGCTGTCTGCTCTGTCTGATGCTCCCAGGCCCACCACTGAAGTGACATATGGAGGTGCTCAACATGCTCATGAAAGAACCAACACGACCGATGAGACATCCAGGGGTGCTTTTCACATGCAATAATGCACACAAATCGATTATTTGACGCTACATCAATACATTACACGATGAACAAACACAATCACGACAACTAGAATCTAACCTTGTGCGTCCATTTATACAAAATTTCAGCCTAGAGACTCGCGATGCTGCTGGCTGCAAGCCTCGGAATTCTGCAGTAAAGCAGGAGGGGCAGACCTGGCCTTCTATTGGCCCGCTTGATGCCTCGGATCAAACCAGTTGGTCAGCGATCCCATCACTGATGAGACGCTCGGGATGCTGATAGGCCAGTTTTATGAGCGGTGGGCGGGCGTAACAGGACCCTTCGGTTCACCCATTTGCTTGAGGCGGCGCTTCTTCCACCGGCGGAGTGGTGCGGCAAGAAGAGTGGAGTACTGCGGCAGCACCGGCACAGCGGCGGAGGGACACTAAGTCCTGAAAAGGTAGCGTGCAGCTCCACAGTTCCGCCGGTCTTTCAACGCCAGTGTCAGAGAGCAGAGGAAGGACGCGCATCCCCGCGTGATGCTCCGCTTGAGACCGAAACATTTCATTTGAGAGACGTCTCACTGGGACAGACTGTAGCCTTACCTTTTAAAGGTTTGAGAGACTGTTTATTTAAACCCAAGAAAACTAGTGTATTAAACCTATTCGTAACTTCCCTGACGTCTTTTTACTCTATTCATTTTTCATCTAAGCTACCCCAAATACTGAGCTTCCCTACTTTTATTTTCCAAGGCTTGATATTGTGTTATTGTTCATCTCGAGAGGCTGAAACCTCTCAAGCCGTGCATCACCTGAGAGGAGAAGAGTGACTGCGCCAACATGGGGGTAAGACTGACGATTCCAACTTTTTAACTGCGTTGTAGCCCACCTGAAGTGGCCTTAAAAGTGAGAGATAGCCTGTCATCTTACTCCGCACGAAAAAAGGCGTCAAACTCATCCATGATGTATTTTTTTCCTATAAAGAAACTCCGTATGTCGGAGTGACATTGACTCGAATGCGGAACTGTGTTTTACCCTGGTCTCCTGGACTGCGACAAATTGATGTATAGCCAGGAGCTGCTTTCTAGTGCAGCTGATAGAGGGAAGAGGCGTTCAAGTGCTCACTTTGACTGACTTCAGCCTGTTTTATTATATAGCTGGCGGCTTTTATCATTTGCTCTGGCTGACTCAGCCAACTTAACCAGCAGACATTTTGACTTGTCTCAGCTGGAAAAACTCAGGTTGTACCTTAGGATTTAAGAAGGGTCTGTTCTATTTAACTACCTCAGAAAGTCATGCAGGTGAAGCAACGTGCGCAAACCGAAACCCTGGAACGGATTCAGCTTCATGGAATGCACCGATTGTCAATTAAAGTAATAAAAGAGGCAAAATGTCCGCTGTGAAGAGGAAAAGTTTAAGGTGAAATGTGTAAAGTGATGCTTTAGTCTTAAAAGTAGATTAGGTCTGTGTGCCTTAGAGGTTATCAGTGTGACATGTGTTTTACTCAGTAGGCCTTACTTTGACTGTAACCTTGCCAGCCCTGGTAGGTAGGCCTAATCGGTTTATTCGGGCTCTGGTGTTGGACAGGGGGACAGAAATGGGCTTGTGCGTGTTAGAAACAATTTCACTGTTTAAGTTTACCTTAATGCTCATGATTTCCTGGAATAAGATACAAAACTCCAGATTTCTCAGGGGTGCATGGATGCACACAGTTCATCGTGACCTCCATGCTCCCCTCCACTGTCCTCTCCTGTGTTGAACCCTGCTGGCACTATTTACTGCCTCTGTGCCGAACAGGAGAAGCATCTGTCGGTGAAGTAGTGGAGATGCTGAGCCCAGCGCGTCCTTCCACTGAACGCTCTCAGCCGAGGAGTCTCATCCTCGGCACCCTCGCTGACCCATGCGTCATAATGCGGTTACAGGGAATAAGCGCCTCACCAGCTTATTTCCTCTTTAATTTGTGACATAACAGGGACTCGATAATCGCCAGGAGTGAATACATTCACACAGTATACAGATAAAAGAAACCGTACATCCAGCGACTAAACCAGCTGGTCATTAAGTTTATCCGTTTATTTAAAGAGTTAACTATCATCTTTTGCGGCATCCATTAAAGGTGCCTGTTCTTTTTTCCAGTGGTTTTGGTTAAGTTTTTATTAACGCAAATGAGTCAATGTAAGCTGGTCGACAGAAAAAAAAAAAAAAAAAAAAAAACGTCTGAGAATTGCCGAGGTTCGGATGCCGGTTTGGGCTATTGCGCAATTTTTGTTCTGTCATCACCGTCTTGCTAAAGGAATTGCAATTTCTAATCTGACCGCGGTGTGAATTAGTGCGGTGTCATGACGCTGCAGACAGAGGAACATACTGTGGCGTTAGATTCACATCCCTGTAGAGGCACAGAAAGCCGGTGTCATCATGGTGACACCCACCGATTAGGTCCCTGCAGCATCCAGCAGACCGCCTTGAGGGACCCTCAAGATGCAAATCGTTGAAAAGATGTAGCTGTCACGCTTTTGGTTTGGATGTGAAAGCCAAGCCGGCTCCTTTAGCGGGCACTGCGTCAAAAGGGAAGGGAGCGCAAAAAGTGCTTACGCATGTAGCTACTGCTGCTGTGGAAGTTTGGTGAAGCAGTGTGAGGACAGATGCCCAGTGGAAGCAGTGTGTCATTTCCAAGGATGCCACAACAGCTCTCATTAAAAGAGTGTTAAAGCGTCCCTTCCGTCCTGTGAAGGGTGTTCCCGCATGCGGGGGTCACCCTGAATGGAAGACCAGTATATCGGCTATCTTCATGGCACGCGTCGCCGGTCGACTTCCAACTCTGTTTCTTTTTTTTCCTGTGAATTTCGCACTGGCGCCCTATGCAGTGGCATTGCTAGCTGTCCTCTGCCAAGGCCGCAGGGGGCATCGCTTGCGACTGCTTTCTGCGTCAAACCAGAGGCGGGGCCTTCAGTGTGGAAATTCCCTATGAAGAGCTGTGATAGGTTGGCACAGGGAGCCACGCAAAAAGAACCGGGTTAAGAGACAACAGTGATGCTATAGAGCAAAGCTTCGACATGTGTCAGCAGTACTAGAGAAAGACAGCCAATCCTGTCAGAAACACAGAGGTTCTTTAAAACATCTCTAAAAACACATTCTCTTCTCTCACACACCCTTCCCTTCCCTTCCCTTCCCTTCCCTTCCCTTCCCTTCCCTTCCCTTCCCTTCATGGATGCTGCTGTATGTTGCACAGGCAGATGATGAGAGTATATGGGATGGGTGCAAAGCGAGATGTCGATCAAGGGCTGCACACACAAATGGACTGTGGGTTTCACCTTCAGACTTGTGGCATGGGTGGGGGAAGGGTTTCATTGCTGAGAGAGCAAGAGAAACGACTATGGAGCGTGAGGAAGGACAGATAAGTGGTGACTGGTCTGCAGGTGCAGAGAAGGAGAGTGAGGGATTTAAAGTGAGGGAGGAGGCGTATGAAGGGGAGGGCTGCCTGGCTGTATATCCTGTTACAGGATAATGACCTGAGGCTCACGTTACTGTGGCTCCTGTTTCCTTTTGCTGGCTTTATGGGATTGGTTATCAGGGGGACAGAAGGCAGATGGGATAGGCGGTGGAGAGGTGGAGTTGGGTAGTTGATCTTCATAAGACATTGAATGAAGGATGTATGTAATGGTGGGGGTGGATGGAGGAGTGTGTTGCAGGTAGCCCAATGCCAAAGGGAAGATGTAGGATTAAAGTGACATGAAGACGTAGAAGTGTCACCGAGGGTTTGTCAGAAGGTCATACTATCTAGGGGTGGGGTAGAAGTGCTTTCAGTGCAGTGTGGCTGAGGAGAAGCTTCTAAGTGTTCAGACTGATTAGACTTCTGTAATAGTATACAGGTTTCTAGAACAGCAGCAGCATGTCCTTTTTTTCAATTGCATTCAGGAATTTGTGAGGAGTTCCAAGGTGCTACTGGCAGGTTGTTCAGGAGTTGGATGTGTGTGGCCTCTGCAGAGGCCCAGCCCTGTGTTTGGTGCAGAGTGCTGCTCATCCCTCCCCACTGCACCTGCTGCCTGATGCTAATAGGCTGCATTGTATCACGAGCGATCAGTCCTACACGATTGCTGGAACCGATAGAAAATAATGTTCACACATTATCTGATGAACTTTGTGGCCCCTCTGATCACATAGCCAGCTGGGTTTTTTGGTCCTATGGCCTATAGGGGTCAGCTAAGGTCAGTTTGATCACCTGTTGAAATACTCCTCTATTGTCTCCTTCAAGCCTCTTGAGGATCTGATCAATTGATATGAACGGTAATGAGGACATTGCCCTTAGTGAGAGTACAGCTGAAGGACAGAGAGCTGATTGTGCTAATGCCTCAGTCAGCTTCTCTGCTACTTTAAGTATAACAGGAAAAAGATCAGGAACAGCTTGTGTAATGCTTATAAAAAGTAAAGGTCACCGTTGTCTCCTTCAAACTACAGCATTACTGTAGGCCCAGTGATTGATGGGGTGATGGTTTTCCAACATTAACATGTTGATGGTCTCATAATGAGAACAGTTCAGAAAGTTTAAGTTGCTTGTCTAGAATGGCATGAGTACTTTGTCGTCCAGGAGATGTGTTTGTGAACTGTATATGACTGTAAAAGTGTGTATCCTTCTATGAGTCCACCAATGCACAATACATGTAGCAGAGATCAGGCACAGTGGACAAAAGGACTATATTAACTGTGAAAAAAATTATAGTAAAGTTAACTGTTAATTCTATTCCTATATCAAGTTGCTTCAGAGATAATTCTGTCTTGTTAAAAAGATGTCATATTCATTCATATATAATAAATGTACTGCATGCATACACAGAGGAGGTTGAATGAACTCTCACGGTCTTAGATAATGAATATTTATCACCAGGTGGCTGTGCAGTTGTTTGTGGGTACATGTTTCTGACCTGCTGCCCACTGAGCAGTCTTAAGGTTCCATGGCATGATGCCAGGTTTGTTACAAGTACTAGCTCACTAAGATTTACAGCCTTAATCTAAAAGTTGCCACAGTCACACACATGCCAAGACACACACTACATCATTCCCATCTCCCAGAGTGGACAGTGGACAGGACAACAATAGACTGATGTATCTATGGGATGAACAGATGAAGTTGTTGAAGGGACAGATAGATGGATAGGCTTAATTTCATCTGAAATTAAGGTTTTATCAACAGGGTTTTGGTTGTGTTTGGTTTTTTTTTTGTTTTGTTTTTTTTAGCTTTTGGTGTAAAAAATACAACACAACTGACGTGAGCTAAACACAGTTAATCTGTCTTTATCTCTGCAAATTTAAAGATTAAGGTTGTGCCTTAGTGTTCATAAAACACCTCAGTCTGTTAAGTGTACATTTATTTGTTTGTTTACATATCATCATCATCCCCTAATCAATCAGTAAATTGTGCATGTAATGTTAAATTTAAACTTCCCCCAGAAGAATAAGATTGTCTCAAGGGACTGTTGTAGTGAATCTCTTCCACTTTCTGTTTTTCTTCAAGGAAAATACACGAGCTTTGTCTTTATTCTTCATAGCTGATATCTGGGATCTTCTACATTTGATGTCTTTTCACTTTGTCAAAGATAAGAACCCTAACATTATTACCAACACTGACACTGATAAAGGAAACAACTTGCTTTGTATCTTTTTTTGCACAGCATTCAAAGACTAATCATTCTGCAACAAGTGACCATCCAACACATTCATTTAACTCATCCAGTATCTGGACATTATGACAAATGGCAGTGCATTTCATTTGACTGAGAGAATGGCTGAGAATGAAGGGTGATCTAGACACAAAGAGAAGGAGAGGCCCAGTGAGCTAATCCAGTGTAGTAATCAGACTAGCTAATCCCAACGGCCCTGTCCCTTGGTGCACAGCCTGAGCCCCCTGCTGTGGCCCAGAGTCCTGCCATCCTGCTGCAAGAAACAGCAGATGGTCCAATGACCTATGAAGGTCACATACACAAGTGCACACTTAAACACACACTGCACCCAAGCACGTGTGTATAGATGCAAATCCTAAATGTTAAAGAACTCACATTTTGACACACACTGCTCTTATGTTTTACATTTAAGTTTTACTCAATTGTATGTTTACAAATGGCAGTTTACTCAGTATCTTACAGAGTGTTTTATACTCTTATTTATACCTCAGTTAATTAAAAACAAATAGACGATCTTCACAGTTATAGATAATCAATGATATAGATTTTCTCAGTGAAAACTTTACTTATTCATAGCATATACGTGTACATAGAACTAAAATAAGAAATCAGCTTGCAGTTCTGTATAAAAAAAAACCCTAAGATGAAATTTGTTGTTTTGTTTATTGATTTATTTCGAACATTGCATTAAAATCAACAATAAAAGAATTATATAAAAGAAAGTCAAACATTCGAAAAGGAGTGAGATGAAGTCCAATTTAAAATCTCCCGCCCCCTTACTCCATCCTTCACCTACCCTAAATTCCTATGTCAGATTCCTTAAGTAACTCAAAAAATCCTCACATATCAGACTAAATTCGGACTATGCACAAAACACAAAATTGCTGCACAGATCAAGGATAGACTGTCCAAGTTCGCTATAAGATCGAAGTTACACAGCAGTCACTTTGTTTTAGAGAAATGATGATTTGTAAAAGAAGAACCATATGTTCATAGTGTGGAAAAACATGGTGGAGAACTATAAAAAGACCATGGTGTAATTCTCACATGGAGAACAAAGGAAGTGTACAATCATACACATTCATAAGATGGCGTGGATGCTGCAGATTGATGGAATAAGATGAAATAAAACTTGCTAATAATACTTGAAAAAAACTTTGAGCATGAGGGTGGTGGACCTTCTACCCCAAACCACTTCCTCATTTGCTGTTCCTCCTGAAGTGAAACAGACTGTCCCAGTAACAGTATTTCTGCTTCTTGTATTTGAGTACTAAATATCATTTGTCTCGTTATTGTCAGAGTCTCTTAGCAAAAGGGCATAAAGGGGAAGCAAAAGTACTACAGTCCAGCTCCACTTGCACATACAATCACTAGACATAATGAACCAACCGGTTTTCCAAAGAGATTTGATGATAACCGTGCACTCCTACTTTGACAGCTCTGTTAAGTAGAGCACATAGCAGTATCCATAATAGTCCAAACAGATACCGTGTTTGGACTGTAGGTAGTAGTAGTTTTGACTGGTGAATTGTATTTTCATCATTAATGTGATATGAAACACACAACTGCTTGCAAAAATTATTTCAATTACACACTTAGAGTTTTGCAAGTGTGACTCCTTGTATTGAAATAACAAAATGCTACAGTGAAATTAAAAGCCATAACTCATTGTTTAGTAATGATGATGATAAATAATGATTATTTAATTATTTAAGTTGTTTTTGTAGATATTTAAGGGAGTTTCTATTGCGTGTTGAAATAATTCTTGTTTTTTCAGTGCTCATAAACTGTTTAATATTTATGGAGTACCTATTCAATACCAGTCTCATCATTATCACAATATTGAACAATATTACTGCCTCATAGATTTTGCTCATATGTGAAGCCCTATATGCATAATTTACAAATTCCCCTTTAAAACGCCCTGTGCACATTTAAGTTGGAGAGTACAGTGAACCACTTTGCCAGTTGCCAATCCACATTTCAGGAAGGTTTTTTACAAGCTCACAGTTCAATGCTGTATTACCCTGAAGTTTGAAGTTGTCTCTTATCACATAATTTCACAATAGGTCTCCATCTTTCATTCCCTCTAGATTTCTCTCTCTCTCTCTCTCTCTCTCTCTCTCTCTCTCTCTCTCTCTCTCTCTCT
>JAPQRP010000010.1:12259552-12307477 GCA_037367295.1 Apogon hyalosoma | reverse complement strand
ATGGGATCTATTCTGGACCACCTCGCACCTTTCCTGAAAATTTCATGGAAATTGGTCCAGTAGTTTTTGCGTAAAGTCGCTGACAAACAAACAAACAAACAAACAAACAAACACACAAACAGACAAAAAACAAACCAAAAACAATATCCTCGCCTCCCCTTCGGGAGGTGGGGTTACAACAACCTTTGAACTGCAACTACAGGCTGAAAATGGTCTGTTTTAATAAAGATTTATATCAGCCAGGACAGCAGGACATTCTGGTGCTTTCTTGCATTTCCTTTTGTGAGGTTTCACCTGCATTCTCCTACCCATACTACCAAGTTAACTGTTTCTACTGTACTGCCAGTGCTATTTATCTTATGGCAATTACTTCCTAGTTTTTATCTAAGCATTGTTCATTATTGTTTGGTCAATTGGTGACACTGTTGCCCTTCTCTGCAAGTTCTGAGTATCCTGTTTGCTCTGACTATCAAAAACTTTTAATTATTATTCTTATTTTTATTAATAATAATAATAATAATAATAATGAGAAGAAGAAGACTTATTATGGTATTTGTTACAGCAGAAAAATTTGTCCCTATACATAATATGTTGAATGCAGCCAAAAATAGACATCCATTATAGTCTACTTTGACTGGATGAACTTTACAGTATTTAAGCCTACATGCTTTTCTGGCTACCCATAATCCTTTGCAACAGTTACATGAGTAAGAGGGTCAACGTTCAAGGCACAATTGTTATGAAGTAGTGTGTTCCATTTGTATGCATACTATATGTAACAGGGCGTCATTTTTTAAGGCACTGTACTAGAAGAAAAAGAAGACATGCAATTTGGAGCATGCGTTAGTCATTTTTAATTCCAGTGCTCACCTCCCACATGCATGTTTCACAAAAACCAGTCAATCTGATTGTGATTGGTTTAATGAATGACAAACAAGCCAGAGAAGTTTTGTTTTCAGAGTGTATTTCATAATAATCCTAATTATATCCCCAAAATCAAGTTTGGGGTATATAATGGTTTTACCCCAAATGCCACTGCCACTGCTGGATCTGCTGCCACTGGATATCCTTCGCGTAAATGGGATAACTAGGACAGATTTGGTTGGATTTCTTCTCCCTTGATAACCAACATAGGGGACCCCTAGTGGAAGAACCCTATGGATTTCAGCTTCTCTATGAGTATTAGAAGTGATCCAAATGGGGGTGCTTTAGTTGAAAATCAGTTTTTTGTACATAAATCAAGCAATAACAGGCTGATTGAGATAAAATTTGGTTCATGCTGACTGTCTTACAAATGTCCATTTTCTCACTAACATCCATCCAGAGGTCATATGGTGTCATTTTCATTCACTAGGTGGAGTTTTGTGGGGAAAAAACTGGTTCTCTGACCATTATTCTGCCACTATCAGGTCAATGTAGCTCAAATTGAGTTAATATCGATTGTCTAAAAAGTATCGTGGATAGATTTATATATAGCAGAGGATGGGGGGGGTACCCTTGCTGTCGGCCCTGACAGCATAAGCCTTGTTTTAGAATTGTATGGCTGCTGAAAAAGTGTCCATGTCTGTACATTGGCCATGGTTCCCATTTAAGGTACGGTAGTATTTTCGAATAATAGGGAACCAAATCCTTACGTAAGAAGGGTGTGTCTGCAGGATTCATGTTATTAAGTAAATGTGATTTTAAAAAAGCATTATTTTTTCAATTTAGGAACAACAAACTTACTATAGATATTTTTAATCCAGCTGTCAGCCCAGTGATGGGGTGTGATGGGGTCTCTTACCGTAGTCTCAGCGTGGTCTCGTGTACTGTGTGTGCTGCTCCTGCTGTGGGTCCGCCGGTGATCCAGCCAGGTCTCAGGTGAGTCAAACAGAGCCAGACAGTCCAGACACTGGTATTGGACTGGCCCTGTCACCTCAGAATCCTGCCCAGCTTCCTCAGTCTCCAGAACTTCACACAACTCTGTTGAACAAACACACACATGCTTAGTTTTGTCTCTTTGACCAGTAGTTACATTAGTCAGAACAGACTAATTATAGTAAAACAAACAGATTAGATCAGTTCTGACAATGGATTATTTGACTTTTCAAGCAGAGATGAAAAACAGTGGTTTGTTCAATTATCTGGCCCTTATTTGTTTAACACAAGACACATTTTTTAGCCTTTATTTAATGAGACACACTCTGAAAACATATCTTTAACCTACAAATGACTATGAGCAGCTTTTCTTACTTTTTCTTATTTTTTATAAAGTACACCAGTAACTGAAAAATGCAAACAACAAACTGAATAATCATGAAAATAACTGCTGCCTGCTGCCCTACAGTTAACAAAAGTGTAATAGAACACACATGCATTTTTGTATCAAAAGCCTTGTATTCAACTGCAACTTGCACCACATTGCATCACACAAAGCCTATCGACAGTACACAACAAATATTTCTAGTCTAATTTATCAGGCTTATAGAAAACACAGACTAATATCTTATACATATAAAATAAATAATTCTATTATATTAACTTTTCGTGTATTCAACCTCCTGTCTCTTTGTTTATGGTACTTTTTTGTTTTTTTCTCATTTTCCTATGTTTTAATTCTATGTAAAGTCCAGATGTGCACATTTCACAGACATGGAACTGATGTTTATGGCACTGTTTTTGCCTGAGTGCTAAAGATGTTAAAGTCTGAAATAATTAAACAGTACATTGTGTTTCATTTGCTCCTTGCTTGGTCAGTTTTATTATCATTAGTATCGCTATTGTTATCCATGAATTTGGATGGAAGGCGTGTGTTAATGATGATGTTATGAGTAATGCACCTCAGCTTGTTAAAGTAATTAACATGTTCATCCAATCCAATCCAACTTTATTTGTAGAGCACTTTAAAACAACCACAGTGGACCAAAGTGCTGTACAGAGGAATAATTAAAACCAAGATAAAATAATAAAATACAGAATAGACTAAAAGTCATAAAGACAAATAAAATAAAATAAAAAGCCATACTATTAAAAACAACAAAAAATAAGAACAATAAACCACTACCAAATTAAAACAATAAAATGAAAATAATACCTTCAAACATTTCACATGGTTTCAAAAGCCAAGGAGAAAAGATGGGTTTTAAAAAGGGATTTAAAAACAGACAGAGGAGGTCTGTCTGATATGGAGAGGTAGATCGTTCCATAGTTTAGGAGCTGCTGCAGCGAAGGCACGGTCACCCCTGAACTTATCTTGAGTTTTTGGCGCACACAGGTGCAGTTGATCAGCTGACCTGAGAGAGGGGGGTAGGTAGGTATAAAGCTGGAGCAGCTCAGTGAGGTAGGGCGGGGCCAGGCCATTTAGGGATTTAAAAGTAAATGAAAGAATTTTAAAACAGATCCTAAAATACATGGGCAGCCAGTGGAGTGAGGCTAAAATGTGGGGAAATGTGCTTGTGTTTGCGTGTGCTGGTTAAAAGACGTGCAGCAGCCTTTTATACCACCTGAAGATGGGCAATGGAGGAACCACTAGCCCCCACATTAAGTGCATTACAATAATCGAGCCTGGTGGTCACAAAGGCATGAATGACTATTACAAAGCGATGCCAAGAAATAATTGGTTTAATTTTGGCCAGCTGCCTCAACTGGAAAAAACTTGATTTAATAACTGAACTGATCTGACAGTCAAATTTGAGATCAGCATCCACTTTAACTCCAAGGTTCATGACAGTTGGCTTAATGAACTGGGCCAAGGGACCCAGATTTACAAGGGGGGGACCCAGTGGTGCCACCAAAAACCATCACCTCTGTCTTTTTCTCATTAAATCCCTAAAATATTTCTTCTTTTTTATCTTTCAGGGAAAAATTCCACATTTTGTCCTAACTTTACCTTGAAATACATCTCCTTCTGACTGTGATCTTACCTTGCTGCTCCACCTCCATCCCGGCCTCCCTCATGTGCATCTCCTGGTGCTGCAGCAGCTCCTCCGGGTTCACCAGGAGGGCACCACACTCCAGACACTGGTACTGTTGGCTCTGCCCCATCTCTGGGACACCTTGGATGGTCATAGCCTCCACCTCTCCTTCTCCCTCTTGTCCTGTGTGGATCTGCTGATGGACCAGCACATCCTCCAGGGTGTTGAAGAGCTCATGGCACTCGCTGCACATGTACTGGTGTTCAACATAAACACCTTCTGCATCCTCCTGCTGTTCAGCCATGCTGTGGTGTGTGTGTGTGTGTGTGTGTGCGTGCGTGTAAGGGGGGTTAAGTGTTTTATTTAGATGTGAAGAGTGTCATTAAAGGCTGCAGAAGGAGCTATGCACGACAGGTGATGACACTTTACTGCCGTCCAGTAATGGTTACTTTTCTGTCATCCAGAAAGCACTATGAGAGCACACCTGTAGGGAACAATAAAAAGGGAAAAAAAAATATAACCGATTTTGTGTAATATTTCCTCAATCACTAAAGCATTAGCTTTTGCAAACACCATCACTACACCAAACAAGAGTTAATGCACATGCAGTGTCAGATGTTCTGTCGAGTAAGCAAACGTTAGCTACATGTGTCTGTGTCTACATAATATTAGTGTTTTCATGGAGGAATGTGCAACAATGCCGACCGCCAACGCCGCTATATTCATCTGTCTGCTCAATGCACGGCCCTTCTAGTTCTACTTAAACGACCACCGCGTAAAGCGGCTAACTAATCGTGTCAAATGTGCTTCCTATCATTGTTTACAGCTGTGATGGCATATGGAGAGCTCTTGGCGGCGCTCCCTTCGATACTGCAGACCTATTTGTCGGCACCGCGGTTTCCTGACAGAGGCTACCCGGTTCGTCGGGCGGTCGTCAGGCGGCGCTACCCACTTTTCCCCGAAGCTCTCCGGCTGCCACGGCGGGCCCTTCTTTCCCTTACCTCTCATTTACTCTCGTTGGACAGTCACTTTTGTAGTCATTACTCTTCGCTCTCCCAGCCGTATGTGTTTTTGTCAGCCCCTTGTTTTCAGCCGTCACACAGGAATCATAGTAATGAAAAGGATCCTGTTAGAAAATACCTTTCAAAGCGTGTAATGAAACGTTTACCCGCCGATCGCCTCCATTCTTGTGAGACGAAATCCCGCCCAATGCGGTAGCTCCAAACAAATTTGAATGCCTGATTGGACAGCGAGACTGTCAATAAAAAAAGTGTATTTTCCTCATGGACCTTGTAGTTTTTGTGGCGATAATGATTCTACTTTGAAGACGAATTAAAAATATACGTTTTCAAACTAATCACAGCGCTTGTGAATTTACATTTTTGTATTTTTTGTAATTTTGCATACATTTGCACTTTCGGGAATGTATGCCACTTTTATTTTAGTTATATCAAATATACAGATATTAGTTTGTAGTAATACTAACTTTGTTACAGTAAAATGGAGTATATACCCGTAACATTTTGGAAAACGTTGACTTATTTAATAAACAAACTGTGCTGTTTGGTCATTAATTTACTGTCATTGTCTTGAGTGTTGTATGGCGGGTTCACCCATGGGTGGATTTTATGCTAACAGGAAAACTACGTTTCCCATGAACACACGTGAGCCTTTCGTCGTTGTGCGTCAACTCCCCAGTCCCCCCCACCATCACCGTTCTACAGAGGAAGAAAGGGGGAGACGAGCAACCTATACAGAACGCTGTAAGTGTATTTTTATTTATATCAGATATGAAAATACAGACGTACAGCTTAATTATGTACCTGTCTGGCTGCTAATAACGTTAACCTTTGCCCCGGCTTTAGTTCACACAAATATGAGCGGCAGCGGGCGGGCCAGGACCAGCTCATTCGCTGAGCCTCCCGGAGCTCCCGGGTCCGCTGCAGCCGGTGCCGGATCATCTGTAGCCGGCGGAAGCTCGACAGGAAAAACTGGGGCTTCACAAGCCAGTGGAAGCAGCACGACGAGCTTTGGGAATTTGAAACTGCCTCGTAAGTATTATACTGTATTTCCATTACAAGTCAGAGTTACAGTACATTACAGATGCTTTAATGTCTGGCTATTTTTTTTATACAACGTGTTAGCGTTTATTTAATCTCGATCATTGTTTCGCTGCTAACGTTAGCCAGCGAGCTATTAGCTGCTAGTTGGTTAGCTTTCTTAAGTTAGCTGTGTTTTTCATTAGAGAACCGCGGCCACCAAGGGCTTTTATCGTTAGCTGCTGTGTTAGGCTTGGAACTAATCTAAATCGATTATTTTTTGTAATTATTAATAGCATTAAGTTATTTATTCGGCAACGATGCCAGATCATAATTATAGCTTTGTACCTCTGGTACAGGGCTTATGTTAGCCGACACTCAATATATTCGTCATTAGTGCCAGATGTGGAGGCTTCCTAGCTAGTTTGCTAATGCTGGAACACAGTGAGTTGAAAATATTTGGTACAAGTTTTGAGGCGTTGGCCTGAGCCCAATTTCTTTTGCACTGTTTGTAAAAGGTGGTACATGTTGTGCCATCCCCTAAAAACCTGCAAGTTATTTTTAGAGTAAATTACTGAAACAGGTTTCATGTTTACTCATCTACCAGCGAATGTTGACGGTACCTTATTCAGATCTACCTGAACTTTAATGTACCTGTACTGATGCATACACGTGTACATCAATGTATACAACAGGCATCTGATCAAGTATTCAGACGTATAAAAAAAAACACCCTGGCACAGTGAGACTGTAATTGTCAACTTTGATGGAAAGGAATGGTAGGTCCGGCTTTAAGGAAGCTGTTTGTTAGTTTTATGTCAATAGTTGATCATGCACATAACCCTTGCCATTTGAGGCCAGGATTGGAATCCCTCTAGCTAACAGACTCTTCTGTTGGCTTTGTTTTTGTGATGACAAGAACTTGCAGAATGTCCAGTGGTTATGCATGTAGCTGTTAAGGTTATTTGCAAGCAGCTACAGAAACTAATACTGAGGATTATGGTGTGAAATGGCTAATGGACACCATGGATGAAGTCAACCATTATAGTTTACTTAAGCTGTTGGTAGTCAGTCTTTGTAAAGTTAGTACATGCAGCCAGCCAGTAAGCCTTTATTAACTCATCTGTCTCATTAATATTCATTGCTTTTTGAATGCAAGATTACTTCTGCCTTGTTCTCTATGTAGAATGCCTTGGAAATGCCTGTCTTATTGAATGCAGCAGATAACAAAATTTATGTTTTTCAAAATATTGTATCAACACTTAAGTTAGATTTTAAAAAAATTTCCTCCCCCTAGCTCACAGTAATTTGTCTAAATTACACAGCTTAAAATAAACTGCAATTGTGGAAAAATTGAAAACCCCAGGGTCATTTTTATGTGCACTGACAAAACACACATTTTGTCTGCTTGCTCAGACAAGGTTGGGTATTCTGTGTAGCCATAGTCTTAAATAGGCATCTCTCTGTTTCCTTGTGTAGTTGGTAAAGTGTATTTAATCGTATCAAAACACTTGTTAGTTGTTTCATGAAGTGGATGTAAAACTGCTGTAAGTTACAAAATTAAAAGCTACCACTTTGTACTATGATGAAATAGGAAAAACTAAAATTCACTGTTCAGGAGAATTGAGACACAATTTATGTCATGTGTAGAAAAGGAAAGGATTTGACATTAACTAATACTTAGACTAATTTAGGAGTCCACCACTTTTCACTGGGTGTGGGTTGTGATGTCTAATTTGGTGTTTGGCCAATGAAAGAAAACGAAGAGGTTTAGCCATCGTATTTGTCTTAAGCATTTAAAACTGATGCCAGCAGATGTAATGTAATTAAAATGACAAAAAAACAAAAGTCAATGTGAATTTGTCTGATGGCTGAGTAAGTTGGATGTGACTATAGATCTTTTTTTTTTTTTTATACCTCTGTTGATATGATACTGTAGTTTGTGTAGCAGTATTCTAATGATACTTAAGGGATGCATATTTGTTCTTTGTCTCAACTACTTGTATAAATACATGTCTATAAATATGCACTTAAAATTGTTTTAGGTGACAAGCTAGGCTTTGTTTTCTTAATTTTACTCCATCTATATTCAAAGTTGTTCTAATTTCAGATTATTAACATCGCTCTCTACAACTTGTCACCTGTTACAACCCTGGCAGACATGCATTTTCAATATGTTTTGATGGTAAGAGTAGAGATAAACTGGAAAAGCAGGAAAGAAATTAATGGCAGCCTTAATAGTCAGCAGTACCATTGCAACTGTTTTAAATCTGTAAGTATATAACCTGTACTGAGCACCTTTTAATAAATGTGAGTTAAGTTCTAAATGGAGATTTCAGATTTATCACTAGCCTCACTCAGCATCTTGTCAATGAAAACCACCTCTATTGTGCAGGAGGAATGAGTAGTGTGTAAATTTGAAAAGGACCAAACTTTCAGGGGATTTGTCATCAAACTTTTAAGTAAAACTCAATGTTTGATTTTATGCAACTCGATTTTGTACTCACACTTATGCTCTGAGCCATTTGCCTTTAAGTGCGGGTGTGCTGAAAGTCACTCTGCTCATCCTTTTTCTCCTACTCATCAGGCTTGCATTGACGTATCAGAAACCAAAGCTATTCACTGACAGCTGGGCAGAGTGCTCATTTTTGCATTCATTATTCAAAGGACTATCATGCCACAGCTGCTTCATATTTAATGCCCCTTGACTTAACTTGTTTAAAAAGACCATGAAAGTGATGCTAAAAGGCAATACAGTGGAATGGTGTATTGTGAAACTAAAATACAGGAATGTGCAGGAATCACAGTGGTGAGTATTTTCTGCAGACCTGGGGGTATACATTAATGCTAGTCATGTGGGTATCAACTGTGTTTTCCAGATGATGCTCAAAATGTGTTCTAAAACAAAAAATGGAAAATAATCCAGTTGTTTGAGATGATACTTTAAATAAGTGTCATAGGAACTACAATGACACAGACAGAAATAGTGGATGATAAAGCCATATGAGAGGATTTATTACTGAACCAAAATCTCTTATTAGCTGGATCCATTTTGTGCAACCTGCCAGAGATCAAGAGGGGTCCTGTTGAGACAAGTGAAGGGAACAAGCCCAGGAAATGGTAGCTCTTCTGGGTGTGCTACTGTCCACCCAATTTTATCACAGGCTCTGACAAGCCTTTTGGCAATGGGCCTCTTCTCCGCTCTTTCTCCCCTCCAAGTGTCATTGCTTCCGGTGCTGATTTGTCAAATCATTCTTGACCCAACACGTGCACAAGCATAAAACACTGATCCGCTACTTGACCCTAACTAAAGCTGTCAGCTACTGTCAGATCTTAAGCATACCACTTTCCCCGATATCTTCAAGGTCGTGCACCTTGATATCCTTTCCTCCTACACAATCTCCTTTGATAGAGGGTTTGAATTCTTGATCTATTATTGAAATGGGGACACCGAGGGGATTGGGATTACAGAGGTGCTATGCTGGAAATGTGATGGAGCCTATAACACCTTATTGAGACTTTAACAGAGACATGGGTTACAGCTGCAAGGGGATCATTGTGAACAGGTCAATACAGGTCACCCAGCTTAGCTTATCTGAGGTGTTCTCAGGACCTAGTTCCAGGCATTTCCATGTAGATATGGATCCGTTATCACATTTGTTAAATTTAACCAACACCTCTAAAAACAAGCTGTGAGCAAAGCACATAAAGCACTACAGGGAAAGTAAATTTTATTTGGCAACTGCATGTGAATGAGATTCTGTATTTTAACAGTGATATGTATACAGAACTGTTGCATGATTTTTGAGTTGTGGTAGTGACAAGAAATCCTCAGACAGGAGTGTCATATGATTGGGTCAAACTTGAGCCAAATGAGGCTTCACTAGACCAACATCATCAGATTTGTGTCTCCTGAATTAAAGGAGTTTAAGCTAGTTTTCCTCGAGGGGATTCGGGAAAGTGTTGTGGGAAGTATCAGGAGCTCATTACAAGCCAGTGGAGTGTGTCTGGGGAACCACCACACAGGTTATGACCATTTAAAGAAGCAGGCAGTGCTTGTTGATGTTCAGCTTCTTTCTCCTTGGGGAAATTTATGGAAAGGCTGAACTATAGAGGTTATGTCACTTTGTTTCACAATGTTGGACATTATTTGTGTGCCTTTTCTGATTATATTGTAGGGCCTTTCAATGAAGCTGCTACCTGTGCATGACTTTAGATGATCCACGTTTTTTTCTTTTCTCCACAGGAGACAGTGGCAAAGTGACGACAGTGGTAGCCACACCTGGGCAGGGCCCAGACCGCCCACAGGAGGTGTCTTACACAGACATAAAGGTTATAGGAAATGGCTCCTTTGGGGTGGTCTACCAGGCCCGCCTCATTGACAGCCAGGAGATGGTGGCAATAAAGAAAGTTCTCCAAGACAAAAGGTTTAAGGTACGCAAATGCAGACTGGCTTCAATAGATATACTGTGTGAAACAAAAACCACTCTAAGGGCAAAGACACACCAACCTGACTGCCGATCTTCACCAGAAAAGGCAGCCCAACAGATCAGTTAGCTCCCTTCTCCCTGACACAGTCAAAAAAGTGTGAAGAACACACCAGATCGACTACCGGCTCAAGCGTGCATTCTGTGCTTGCGTGAGACGTAAAAACAGAAATGATGGAACATCTTTCTCGACCAAAACACTGAGCTCACTGTCATCAGTCATTGTTGTCAGCAGAGAGTTTTGAGTTGTCAAGAAGGGCTGTTGTTGCACTCGTTGAATGGACGGCTAGTAATAAGAGTTCATGGAATATTATAGAAGACAATAACAGTGTGAAGTACCTTGGCATAGCTGTATTCACATGGAAACTTCTCGTTCACTGATTCACTAGTCAAAGGATATCCCTCCACCAATCGGATTGGTCAGACTGAACGATGGGTAGTGGCTGATTACACATGTTGAATTGGCCTAAAGACTGGCAACAGCATTAATGCTGGCCAGTCACACAGAACACACCAAGCAGATTCATGACACTGACCTCGCCAGACTGCCCAACGATGTCCGACCGCCGAAAATCGGGTTGGTGTGTCTTCGCCTTAATAGGTGCCATTGTGCATTTCCATAAAGCTAAAGCTGCTCGAATAACTTGTGTTCATTTATGTCTGTTCAGGGTTAATATGTTACTTGAGTGAGACTTGTATACATTTTCAACACTTCTCCCTGTGTCTTTCTTTTCTCGTGCTTTCCTTATTGTAGAATAGAGAGCTGCAAATAATGCGGAAATTGGACCACTGCAACATTGTCAGGCTACGTTACTTCTTCTACTCGAGTGGAGAGAAGGTGGGTATGCACTGACATGACTTGTTAAGTTACAGCACAGAGCAGTCTGCCTCCACACCCAGCTATTTAATAGTACGTGCATCAAGGATGATTCATGCACTTTACTCAAACAACATTTGGCCTTTCTTTGAGGTTCGTCACACTCTCTTACAGTATAAGACGTACATGGACATCTGTTGAATTGCTTAGGTTTTTTTGTAGTAATATGCATGCCTGGAAGTGCATCTGAATATACTTTTGAAGTAGAGCCCAACAGATTAATTGGCCCATATCACAGATTAATCAACTTTGGTCAATATGTAACCGATGTATTTACTTTTGTGCTACGCTTTGCTCTGCTCCTGTGTGTCTGTGCTGGCCAGAGAGTTAGAGGAATAGTAAAGCATGTTCAGTTTCAATCACTGACCGCTATACTACCCCCCACCACCACCACACACACACACACACACACACACACACACACTCCGACAATCACGGAATGCTCTCCGCTCAAATCTCAGACACCCCCCCCCATTGGGCCCTCACCCCCGCCCGTGTGGTTCCTGTTTACCTCACAATTTAATTCTGGGTATTCTTGGTGTTGATACTGTATATTAATTGGCACTTACATTTTAAAGAATGATTTACCAAACAATTTTTATGTCTACTTATAAAATATAGACTCGCATCTTTTCCCAAAAGTCTGCTCTCCCCAGCATAAAAACGACCACATCTAGAACCTGTGGTTCTGCACGGGTCACATACTAGTCTAATATAAGACTATTATACAGCATTTTAAAGTTGTGTAAAATATCTTTGAAATAAAGATGCAACTGTTAATTCACGTCCACCATTATCTAATATAAGACCATTATATCATGTGTATATCAATGTTCTTATTTCATATATCGGATATCAGCTTTTTTTTTAGCCCCCAATATCAGTATCAGCACCAGCCCCAAAAATCCCGTATCGGTCGGGCTCTACTTTGAAGTTCTTACTCCAAAGTCAGTTAATTATTTTAATGACATTAGTAAAACGTTCCCATGTGTACCTTTTTATTGCTTCATCATCTCATTGGTAACATAACAAAATATTCCCGTAGACCTAAAAATGCTAAATAGCTCTTGTATATTTTAACTGCCTTTCTGTGTGTAAGTTAAAAATTGTTAACAATCCATTGTCACATAGCCATACTTACTGCAGTCAGTTCTGCTGACACTCTGATTGCGGTGATTTACTACAGCGTAAAGAGTAAATCCTTTGTCAATGAGCTGAATCAACTTCTAATCTATTTACATTGTTTACAGCAAGTATTTAAGGTAATTTGTTTCCCCTTCTGAAAGACATCCTCAGTCCTCCACAATGGATGATTATTTGAAGGAGAAAACAACATGTATTGTCTTACTGAGGTGTTTGGCTGGGTGATAATCTCAAAAAAGGATTGTGATAAAACTAGGGTCAATAACAGTAGTAAGCTTTTGACATGTTGACTCTGTATGGATTGGTCTATTGACCTGCCACGCCAAAGCAGTAATCAAAATGTCTGTGAGGCACCACATGTGGGTACATTTTCTGACGAATAAATCACTGAGGGCTGTTCAGCACAGTAGCAGGACTGTACTGATTGTAGTCATATTATTAAATAAAAAACCTCAGAACGCTATACTGTGTGATGAGGGATGATGCATCTGATAAAATTTTTTTTTTTTTCACATCTCTGTAGACCTTTTCTGTGAGATTTTTTTTTTTTTTTTTGCACCACTGAATGAACTCTCAGGTGTGCATTCATCTTTGTAATGAGGGGTTTATGCACTACAGACCCACTACAATATCCCTCTGTGTGTAGTTGTGGACAGATTGTTCTTGTTGACAGTCTGATCATGTCCCAAGTTGGCCTTCAGGTCCTGCCATCCATACCCCAACAGTGAACCCTCTTTCTAAGTTGCTTGGAGCTTTTTCTCTTGTCATCTTGATTGAAAATCAGTATCATTACATGTCACAAAGCATGATGGGATAGTAATCATTAAAGAGGCACTCATTTCTAAAATTTACAGATAATATGAAATTACAATTTGGCTGAAACTCAGCACTGGTAATTTGTGTGTTGATATTTTGTTTTATACCTCTTTTCAGGCCAAGGGAACATATAGAAATCATCATCATTAAAGAAAAAATAATTGCAGTCAGGGTTCCAGCAGGGTCTCCAAAAGACTTGAATTTACAAATCTGCATTTAATACCTTAAAAAAGTCTTTAAAAGGTATTAAATTTCATATGGTAGGTCTTAAGTTATGTTGCCGTAAAGCTGTTTTGGGTTTAAATGTTTCTGTTAAATATCCAAGATGCAAAGAATCTAACGCTAGTGTACTCAGTTCCACCTTTTCCAACCTGACAATTTATATTGAAATTAGGAACCAATTATCAATAACTTTGCAGCCTCCGGTGAGAAATTCTAGGAGTCATGAATTTTTAGCAGTTCAGCCATAAAATGGGCTTTAAATTCTCTTCTAAGTAGTCTTAAAAAGTCCTAAATTTATTGTGTAGAAACCTGTAGGAACCCTGGTAGTGTTCTCAATTGTTTCAGCTTCTCATTACACTATTTTTTGAATGATCTTAAATTCAAACAAACTGTAATTGAACACAGATAAACATTAACCACTGCCATTTAATGAAATGATGCCTTATTCTCAGACATTGGTCAACAAGTCTGATATGTGGATGTGGAAATGACTGCATCCATTGTGTTCCTCCACTAATCCATTAAGTTTTATCCTGAAATTCATGACCTATCTCTTAACTAGTCATTATATAGCTCCACAGAAAGTTTTTTCATTATTTACACTTTATTTGATTTATTTGTTGGTTTTGCCTATAAACCTAAGATTTCTCTTGCTGTGACAGCTTAGATTTACACCGATACAGTATTTACCTTCCCCCTCTGACTGTATTTTCCTTTTCTTTTTGTTTCCTCTTTTCCAGAAAGATGAGGTGTATTTGAATCTGGTGCTGGACTATGTCCCCGAAACAGTGTACAGGGTAGCTCGGCACTTCAACAAGGCCAAGACCACCATCCCCATCATCTATGTTAAGGTGGGTAGACTCATGTGCTGCACACACTGCACTGTGATTACCTGTGTTTGTTCAAGCATTCACAACATATGTATAGACATGGAAACGTTAATTCCACATGCTTTTCAAAAACATTCTTATTGTAAACATATTTAAGTCAATAAAGGCTGTAGAGGTCACATTTTCATTATTGTATGTTTAGTTTGAAAAGCTGACAACAGGAATTTAGAGTTCAGTCCTAACAAGCAGAAGAGTGATATTGATCTGGGGTCAGTGCTGTTGTAACATATCTATAAAGGATTATGCTGCATTCTTTACTTTTCACAATTCTGATGTCCAAACTGCCAAACAGCATTATCTGTTATTTTAAGATATTAATAGAAATATTCATAGATATTAAGATATTTATATTCAAGATTTATTTGTTACATGCTCATGGTATGAACAGTGAAATGCAAAAACTATGCACAAGGCCATGCATAAAATCAGTCAAATCTACAAAAACTTAAGGAGTTCTAAAGGAGTGAAGTCCTATAAATATAGATATATAAACATTAAAGTGATATGAAAACTACTATATTGCAGTAATTCTCAAACGTTTGTATGTACATAGCGCAAGAAACCACAGCAGAGAAAAGTGTTACGTTCAGAAGCATGTAAACACTTTTAATCTGTTGGGAACACTGCTACTGACAAGTGTGAGATTTTTGGCAGTTTGTTGCTTTTCAGGACTCTTATACCACTGGGAATATTTCATTTAAGATGAGATTTAAGCTTTAGTGGTATTTGTACTTTCATAGCTTGGCTTTGACTTGGAACTGTTTGTATTGACAATAGGGCACTGGTTTCCATATTGGCTCATTATTTCTCTCTGTGTGTCAAACAGTAAAAGAATAGAATAGATCAAATCTTTGACTTTCATTTTACTGTTACATTCTTAAAGCAAATCAATGAAAAGGCTGAGAACTTTGTTCAGTAATTGCCTGTGGATGCAATAAACAGCCGAGTACTGTTGCCGTGTGTTTTTCACAGACGGCTCACTGTTTAAGGATTATGAAAGCAGAATGGGAGAGATGGTCTCATGGGAATTAATCTGTTTGCAATACACTTGGTTCCCTGTCTAAAAGGGTGCTTATTTTAGAGACAGTGTTTGTGTGTTTACTGTGTCTGTTGCAGCAGAGAGGACATTATAGCTGTCTCATGGCCCATTTCCCCACCTCAGCCTGCCGCTCCCCTGTGGCATGCATACAGATCCCTCTCTCTGCATGACACAGTTCCATCTCAGCATGTCCAGGGTCTTTCTCCTCCCTCCCCGTCCCTTAGGTCCTAGGTTTCTTCATGTTCTTCACTGTCCCTCTATACCCCTTGTTCACCTCTTCCTCCTCTTCTGTCTCTCTGTTCCCCTTTTTTTAACCATCATCTCTCATCCCTCAGTCATCTTGTCTGTAATCATTCTGTAATCTGTGGCCAGCCTGCTGTCACTGCATCATGTGGGTAATAATGATGATAACTGTGATGATGACTGTGATTTGTCACATTAAGATGCTTACTGTCTTCATTCCACAGACACTTTAAACGGTTGCAGATTTATTATTCTTTTATTCCAGGATGTCGTCAGTGATTAAGGACGGGTAGTCAAATAAGATGTGAGATGAGGATGGATTCACATCTTAAGGGACGATATTCTACCTCTGTGATTTATTTAGTTTTGTTTAGAAACACGCCACTCCAGGCTGCATCAGACACTACCCAGCTGCTTCTTTCTACATGCACCTACACACTGTGCCAAAAATACAGTGAAGGGCATGTGTAGAAGTAACTTCGCCAGAGGAAATGCACATTGGTTGTGTGTTCTCTACAAAAGAAATAAGTCAAAGACCTTGAGGTCTTTTTAGTTTTTATGTGGGTAGTACAGTAGCCACAAAGTAGGTTTAGCAAAGTACACATAAATAGCAGTCAAAACTTGACATTTGAAAGCTATAACATGAAATATTTCCTTTATCAAATGTTATGTATTTTGTTGGCAAGTGAACATGTGCATGTCAAATATTTTCAACCATTTTCAAATCCAGAAAGTGAAAATCATTCACTGTATTTGGTTTAACTGTCAGTTTCAGTTGGTCAGCATCATGTCTCTCTAACAAACATTACTTGGAGCCATTTCTTTCGACCAAATTGACATAATGTACTTAAAATGTTACCTCGTCATTTGATACATTACCTTTAGTACATCTGTTAGTTTCAGCAGCAGTGGTGGTAAAACCAGCATCCATTATCCAACGCATCTATTATTACGTCTTTTATTTTTGCTTTTGAGTAACAGACCCCAGAGAAAGACATTTCTCACTGTGCATTTAGGTTACACAGCTACTGTATTTAATCTTTGAATTTGTTGGAAGACATCTCAGTCACCTGCCTGAAAGCAGTGAAAAGGTGTAATACATATTATTATAAGGAATCGGGTGTCCTTGCAATTTCCTATATCCGTATGATGATAAGAAGTTATTAAACGCTCTCGTGCACTGTGCCTCTCTCTACCCCCCCTCAGGTGTACATGTACCAGCTGTTCCGCAGTCTGGCTTATATCCATTCCCAGGGCGTGTGTCACAGAGACATCAAGCCTCAGAACCTCCTGGTGGACCCAGAGACCGCCATTCTCAAACTCTGTGACTTTGGCAGGTCAGTACCAGACATTGCCTGTGGACATGTTTGTCTCAAATCTTTCTTTCCTTTGTGACTGTTTTTCAGAGTACTTGTGTAGTTGGCTGTGTGTCTGTATTGCTATCTTTTTCTCCATCTCTCTTTTTCCCTGTGCCCATCTGTCATATGTCTTCTTATGTCCCTGTTTTGGGAAAACAAATACCCAGAGAAATGAGAGGTTCACACTGAATGCCATTCTCTGCTTGAACTGTCTGTTTTTCTGCCTCATCTCCTTTTTCTTCCATCTTCTAGTGCAAAGCAGCTCGTTCGGGGGGAGCCAAATGTGTCCTATATCTGCTCACGGTACTATCGTGCCCCGGAGCTCATCTTTGGTGCCACTGACTACACATCCAACATTGACATCTGGTCAGCCGGCTGTGTGCTGGCTGAACTGCTGCTGGGCCAGCCCATCTTCCCTGGGGACAGCGGTGTGGACCAGCTAGTAGAAATCATCAAGGTACTGGAGAGGAGCTGCAAACAGTGGGGGGAAAGCCAACAGATGGTTTAAGTTTGACATTTTCATCAACTCACTCATGGTGTAAAGTTGAGAAACTCTGCAACTTTGTTTATATACATTCTAAAATTCCAAGTATGACAACTTTCCAATTTTAAGATGATTCAGGTAAACATATATTTTGAATTAGGCTTCATTCAAACCATTTCCAGTTAAAATGTGGGAAATGGTAATATTATTCTTGTTTTATGACCATTCTTTAACAAATGGCACATTTATAGTGTGTGTCTGAATACTGGTCTTTACCTCAGTTATACAGCAGCTTGCCTTCTTACAGTCAGCTCTGTATATTGTTCACTAACCAGCCAGCCGACAGTTTGCAAGGCTGTGGTGTGGTGTTGAATACCCAAAAGAAAAGCCCACATTTCTGGACTGAGAAATACATATACTTTGAAACATTATGAAAGACTAGGATATCAAAAGGTTTTTGGATTTGTGCAGATATTGCAGCTCTGACCTTTTAAGACGGTATGTGATGGAATGAAAGGAGGAGGCTGTGTTTGCATGGTCAGATACCAGTTGAACACTTCCTATTTTTAATTGTCATCTGTGTGGCAACAGTTCAGAGAGAATGTTATGTTTTTTAGAATGAGGGCAAAAACTATAATGTTTTGTGCAAGTGAACTTTGCAAGTCCTAGAATTAAGATAGATACTATTGGTATTAAGGAGGGAAATTGAAACCTGTTGTTTCTATGCATTGGTTTATATTTTGTTGTCAGTTAATTCATCTATAAATGTTGGAGTTAATATATAGACCACTGCCACATGATGTCAGGGGTCACATGATTCATGTTTACATGGCCATATTGGAAGACAACCTACAAACTAGACATAGGAGTGCCAGGCGTGTTAGACAGATAATTGTACTTAATAATTATAGTCATGGTTAAGTTTTGTGCAGTACGCTGTTCAAACAGAGCGGGACATAGTGAAAAGAAGTCTTTCTATAGAATCCCCTCTGTTTGAACCAACCAGGGACAAAAATATAAGGAACTTGGTGCCCAGAGTACCGAGTCTGGTAGTAGACCTACGGTCACCTGTCGGCTGGATGTTCTGTATAACCATTAAAAGTGGGGAACAATGGGGATGGTACAGGTTATCCACAGTTCAGTACATATTGCGGTTCTTGGGTTACAGTTTGGGTGTGAGGGCTGGCTGGGGCTGGACTCGGAGCACAAGCTGTGCGCCAAGCCCTGGGGTTCAGACGGGGCTGGGAGTGGTGCGCGGCTGCAGCCGGTGTCCAGTGTTCTAGCTTAACAGGACACTGGCACTGGCTGGCCTCTGCATCCGGGCAGTGCCATGAACCATGACTCAAGAGCTGCAACAGGTGACCATAGGTCTACTCTGTGTAGTGGTAGTGATATGTTAGTAATTTTAGGTGTTCCTGCTCCCCCTCAGCACATGCCTTTTGTAAGGGTCAAACTCATCAATCACAGCCAGTTTCTCCACATACCGTTGCTTTTCAGCAGGGTTCAGAGTTTGAAAATAGTCTATCATATATAAATGATAAAATGTCACTAATAACCCGTTTAAAATATCTTATCACTGATGAAGCAGTTGCTAAACACAGTCTGTCACTCTGTTGCCTCCACTCTTGTCTTCCAATATGGAGGCGTATGTGTTTACTTCCGGTATTGATGATGTAAGTAGCAGCAGTCTATAGAGATAAATTAGTCTAAGGGGCTATAAACAGTGGTTCTAATATAGGAAGTATAGTGCATAATAAACTTATAAGGATAATAGTGCACTGATTTATGATGACAATCCTCCAGTTCTTTGTGTACAGACATGTCATACTTGATACATTGGTAAAAACTAATATTATTGTACTAATTGTCAGGTTCTGGGTACACCAACGAGGGAGCAGATCCGAGAGATGAACCCAAACTACACAGAGTTCAAATTCCCACAGATCAAAGCACACCCTTGGACAAAGGTATGTTCCCACTAGAATATCTAGAACAGCATTTTTCAACTATGGGGTTGCCTGAAATTTCTAGTAATTGATAAAAATAAAAACTTACTAATAAAAAATATATGGTGAGTTGAGAAAGACAACCATAATACTTAAAAGACATGACAAACTGTGAAGCTGAAATTGAAGCACTGTGGTACTGTTTCTGTCAAATGTTCACTGTGGTTGGTTTAAGATGCTGCAGCTCTTTCATAATTCATAGTTTGAGTTATTATTTGTTCAGTATTAATTGTCAACCTTATAAATGCAAGCTGGACTGACTGTACATATCCTGACCAAGGAAAATAAAATTCTCACTTTGTGCAGTAATCTACACCTGGCTTTTCTGCCTCCATCCATAATAAGATACATTATATAGACTAAATGTCATCTAAAATGAACATTTATTTGCAACATCGTATAGCAAACTATTACATAATGAAAAACAAAGTAATTTTAGCCAAAAAAAAGTCTCTGTTTTGAATGTCTGGGGTCGCCAGAAATTTGTGATGTTAAAATGGGGTCACGAGCCACAAAAGGTCGGGAACCACTGATCTAGAATATCAATGCTGGATAACAAAGATGTAGTGGCTGATGACGAATAATATGTTTCTTGACTATAAATACATTCTCTCGATACAAATATATATTCGCTAGAGTTGAACATGATGCTAGAGCTGTCACTTAATTAAATCTCATACAACTGACTGCAATTAACAATGTTATGGTCTGTTCTGGTGACAATAGTATAAGTGTAATGATTTAATTCTGCTTAGAAATAACATTTTATGAAGGAAAAACGTGATTGATGAGGAATTCTGGAAAATAGAATTGGTATATTTCAGTGAACTGAGCAAAAACTAATGTATAAAGCCCATTAATGTTTCTTTTACAGTTAGTTTTGATGCTCAATTCTTAAAAGATATTTCGGTATTTATTACTACAATCTTCAGTTCAACAGTTAATCGCATTTCTTATAAAGTGAGAGAAAATCTTAAGTGATTAATTTGGGTAATTATCTGTTGTGTTTTTGTGCTCCAAAATATAGGCCTGTTTTCTGAGTATTAGTTGGCCTCTATGGCAGTTCACACATCAGCTTGAGATTTCAGTACCTATCTGAAAGTAAAAAAGAATAAAGTGGAGAGTAAAAATGCCACTGCATGGACCCAGATTAAATGAACCATCAAGGATTGACTAATACAGAACTTCAAATGTCTGGTCCTGGGTTTTGTTCTCATTAGGTGTTTAAGCCTCGTACCCCACCAGAGGCAATTGCTCTCTGCTCTCGACTGTTGGAATACACACCGGTGACCAGGCTCTCTCCCCTGGAGGCATGTGCACACGCCTTCTTTGATGAGCTCCGCCAGCCCAACACCCGCCTGCCCAGTGGACGAGAACTGCCGCTCCTCTTCAACTTCAGTCCCGTCGGTAAGTTAACCTCTTTCATTTTATCTCAACTCTGTATTCTTTGCTTATTTACCTCTCATTACCACCATTTAAATGCTTGCTGTAGCTTGACCTCAAATGATAACGAGTCTGTAGTATTTTATGTGTGGTTAAAGCTTTGATTATTTCCTGCTCCCTCAGAGCTGTCTATTCAGCCCCAGTTGAACACCACACTCATTCCTCCTCACGCTCGTGCACAGACATCACCTGCCTCACATGGTATGTCATTTTTATTGTAGTATCTTATGGACAGTTATTAAATATAGCTTGCCTACTCATTCTGACAGTTTTTACCGGTGGCATAACTGACCCATAACAATCGGACATCACTAAGTACATTTGCCTGTACAGTACATTTCTGGTTATCTCCCCCTGGGATTAGTCTTAACCCATACACACATGGTTTTTAACATTTTTAAGGATACATTATAGTCACTGAATAAAAATTTGTAAAAGCATGACGGAAGACAGTCTGTAACTCATGTAATCCTTCTTTTCTCCTGCAGAGGGCAGTGTGTCAGACAGTACCGCCCAGCCCAGCTCAGCACCTGGATCCATCAGCAACAGCACCTGAGCATCCATCCCTCTGTCATCCCTTCTTTTTGTTTCTCCCCTGTTTTTCCTTTTCTCTCCTCTGCTCCCCTCCCCTTTAAACCTCCTCCCCCTCTGGCTCCAAACTTGAGAAAGAAAAACTATACACACCCACACGAACACTCGCTATGTTCCTTGAATGTTAACCATTTCCAATAGAAAGCAATTTTTTTTGTGGCTGCTAGTTTCAGGAACGTGTGGGTTGTTTTTTAAGGACACTCAAGTAGCCATGTTTGGACTTAATATAAGCTGCAGTTGTACGTCCAGGCTGGCCCTTGTTTGGTCTGTTAGATTAACGAGCCTCTCCATTTCCTTGGTAGGATGTTTGGGAGATGAGGAAGGGGGTTGTCCATGTTGTGTGTATTTTCTGAATTATAATCAGACATTTGACTTTTATCACATTTTACGTTCATTTTATTTGCAGTAGCTAATTTTAAATGTGGCCGCAGTGCCACTGAATGGGGTCCAGATTGGAGTGAAAATGTAGGCCCTGACTTTTATTGACAATCATCTTCAGTAGGATCAAAAATGTTTGATCCTACAGCCCTCCATTTAGATCAGTGGCTTTTCTGTCACTGTCCTACCTTAAATGTTAAGTATTGTTAGTTGGCTCAGTCTAGTGATGAACAAACACTAAGGAACTTTTAAAAATGCCCTCGTTTTATACCAGACAGAAAATAAGGCTGGTTTCGTCCATGTCATTTTAGATGCAAAGTGATTTTAAATGTTATTACAAGTGAGGGCATCGCAGCCCATCTTTACTGTTTCTTTATGAACATTAGCTCCTTCACTACCTTGTTATGTGGCTGAGAGGGAGCCTTATATGAGCAGAGTGTACATCCTTCAGTTTCTTTAGTATAAGCTTATATTTTCTTTGAAGCTGTAAACCAAGCGTTTCTCATGTTAATTCTAAAGTGGTTATTGCACATCTTAAGAGGAAGCAAAAGGACAAGTTATGTGTACTGTTCAGCCATCAACACAACTTTACACAGAGAAAGCTATTGGTGTGGAGCTGAAAATGGTTTGTCTCTATAGTAACCTAATGCTGCACAGAAAATGGACTTCTCATTAATTATGCCATGATAGTTTCATATCAGCTTGATAATGTTTGAGTGGCATTGGGTGCAGGGACTGAGACGGTCTCGAAGCGCAGAGGCCGCTGGCTGCTTTCACTGCTCCCATGCGTCTCCACAGTCATTGAAGCTAACGACACGTGTTGGAAAACATACATGTGCATGTTGACTGAATGAGTTGTGTTTTTGCGATGTAGATTTGTCAACGCCCTCTCCCCCCGTTCCCAAACAGCCTGCCTGTGGCGTTCATATTATACATGTTCTTGTTCTGTAACAGTGCTAGGAACTGGTCTGGAATGATTACGCAGCCAACAGTCCACCGTCTGCATGGACTCATTTTGTTTTTTCCATCGAGCATACATGCATGTTCAGCCCAAGTTGTTCACACTGTATTACTTCCACTTATATAAGTAATAATCTGACCAGAAATTATGCTCAAACCCCTGAAACCCTGACAGCTTTTGGAGCCTCCCCTTCCATTCCTTTCTGCCTTCTGCTTCCCTCTTCTCTTTTTTTTTTTCCACTGCTAAACTGTAAATATCAAGTACCTTTTATTTTATTTTATTTTTGTTATTATTGTTATTATATTGTTGTTCTTGTAATTTTTTTTTCTCTAGTAGACCGGCGCAGCAGCGGCGGGACTGTTTATCCTCAGTCGCAGTCTGTAAATACGATTTCATTTCAGTCCCTGGTTCAGGAGGGAAAAACAGAACAAAATGTTTCATTTTTATTCTCTCTCCCTCCATTTCTCTCTTCATGACTTCCCCGTTTCCCCCATAAATATTGTCATGACTGTTTTATTTATTGTATCATGTTTCTTGAGGGGGGGCATGGGTGGGGTCAGGGAAACTTATTTTCCACTTGGGTGGTAGAAGTGAGGGATTAGGGTTTTGTTTCTTTTTTTTTATTCCAAATATCCCATCCATGTCACATGCAAAACGATTCACATCCAAGATACTGTACTCTGATCCAGGCGTTTGGAGTGTGTTTCCAGTCACCGGTCTCGTATGTATGCAGATGCACATACTAGCCATTATGTGGAACTCCAGTTTTCCGTTTAACTTCAATGTGAAGGGAATGTTACAAGCCTCTGGATCTTTGGGGTCACGTGGGAGGGAGCACGGATCAGCCTGGGTGTGTTTGTGAATGTGTGTGTGTGTGTGTGTGTGTGTGTGTGTGTGTGTGTGTCTGGAGGACGGGGAAAAATGATTCTGTCCACTGACAAGTAACATCTCCTTTGTCTGACTGTTTTTGTTCTGTTTGTGGTATGAGTGCAGTGGGGGTAACCTCTTCAATAGTGTGTATGCTTCACCCATACTTAGTGAGTTTCTTGAGCACAGCTGCAGGGAATGTATGTGTGTTTGTACATGTGTTGGCTGATGTTATTATCTGTACTCTTTTCCTAAATGAAAAGCTGACTAAATGTGCTATTTTAATGTTTGTTTGTTTTTTGTTTTTGTTGTTTTGTTTTTTTTTAATCTTTGTCATATTTTGTTTTAAATTTGCTGTGACCCTGCTCTTTTATCACCTTTTGTCTGCGAGTGAAATGTTTTTGTCAGGAACAGAACAGTTGGATGAAGGAGATGATGAAAAGAGAGGGATGGAGGGAGAGAGACAGTTTTTGTTTGTTGGTATAAATAATTAAACTCATTAATAAAGTGATGAAACTGTTCTTGTCTAACATTTATCATTTAATTATATCTAAATTTACCCATGTAAACAAGATCACAGCGGAGGTCCGAGTCATGATGACATTTTATTTTATAAGCATATTTGATGATTATTGGCAGTTGCCCATGTAGATGGAGGAAAGAAAAAAAAAACAAAACACCGGTGGTATGTAAAGTAAAGGCACCCATGTTAGATCAACCGGTTCAACATGTAAGAGACCATGAGATTGTACATGGATACAAAAAGGATTTTTGCATTTCTTTGTGCGCCTGGCTGATTCATCAAAAGTAATCAAAGAGAAGCAGGAAAAGACTGAGGCCTGTTGAGTTATGCAGAATGCTCACTGCTTGAAGGACTTTCATGTCATAGTGCGCTTCATCAGAATTCGAGCAAAATGTTTAATGCTGAGGTGGGTTGAACCTGTCCAATCATTTCTTTTCACAGCTGAGATAAGGTGTCTTATTTTGATGCACTGGTACTTGACTCAGTTCCTCAGCATCTTTTAATCATACACACGCACCCCCTTCTCCTTGTACAGACTTAGTTTTTAATATGAAATTTTAATTGAACATTGTAAGCTTATTCATCTGGTATGAGTCAAAGGGTTTACTTCTCTTCACGTACAATACTGCCATTTGTGTCTGAAAACATCTGAACATCACACTGAATTCAGGTCGTGTTCGGTTCAACTTCAACAACCTTCAGTACAGTATCTCCATCTCCATCCTAACAAGGACCAATGTAGACTCTAGCGTGCAACCTTCTCAGAATTTAAATCTTACTTCCAAGCAAGAATCTGCTGTCCAGTGCTGTAAAAGGATTTAATGAAGTCTCAGGGTGTCTGTGAACTTTGTTCTCTTTGTCTCTTCCTGTGTTCAGTAGAAAATATTTATAGGTTCTGGCAGAACCTTTGCTGCCCAGCACTTGACTAAACTTTGTTAGTTACCTTTAAGCTGCCCTTCCGTTTCAGCTCTGCTAAATTAATACTTTGTCCTTGTTTGACCAGGCTTGTCCTCCGTCTATATTCATAAACTACACATTTACAAAGTACCTTAGTATCAACAATGAGCACTTTAGATGATGCACTGTTTCATAATAGAACATGAAATATTACCACTTGGAACACATCTGTTTCAAGGAAACTGATTTGTTAGCAGTAACTTCAACATTTTTTTAAATTTCTTCAACCTTTATCTTTTCTCCAACTATTATGCAAGTTATTTGGAATGTATTACATAATCTTTATTATATGTTCTTATAATAGCAACCTTTTTCTGAACCTCCTATAGGTGCTGCTTTAAAAGGGGATGTCTCAGGAAGTTAAATACAATACTTGAATATATTTGAAATGCTGTTGCATACAGACTTCGGAGACTGCGTGGTCTATAAGTATTATTGGCTACACAGAGGAATAAATAGCATTTCTAATTCCAGTGGTTCTCCAAACCTTTTCTGCTTGAACTGACTGCCACTGTCAGAACGCTGTCTCTGAAAATATTACTGATGCCATTGTTGGCTTTCTTTGTCGCTGAGGACATTTTAATTTTGTTGCTACTTTTTGTCTTGTTGCATCATTTAATCTGCTTGTTTTGCATGAATATTATTTATCTGAGGCCTCTCCTCCACATCAACATGAGGTCAACATTTATAAACTCTTCCAAAGGACATTCCCCTTCTGTTTTACTAATTAGAAAATTAATTCACTGATCATAATATTGCTAGACTGTTATCTCTGCCAGTTGGTGACCATTTTGAGTCCTAACCCTAAGTTTGGGACACACAGCTCTATGTCTAACCACAATACATTGTTGATTTTTAAAATGTGCTTTTCTAGATTGTGTCCCAAATACAGGGTTCATACAGGTGCTTGAAATCCTTGAAAATGCTTGAATTTCAATGTTGTGTTTTCATGGTCTGAAAAGTGCTTGAATTTTAGTTTAAGTGCTTGCAATTATAACCAAAGCTACTTACAGAGAGGTGATGCATTTTGAAAAATGGAACTTTATGTCAAAGAAAATTCCCAGGTGTTCTCAGGTTGACTGCAGATATGTTTTTAACTTGATTTTTGTCATGGTGCGAGTGTGTCTGAAGAACACCAAGTGGCTTCCCTTTTTTTGGATCATTTCTAAACTTTTTGCTATTGTGAAAAATTATTTTAGATGTTTATCGCATAAGACAATGTACATCATAATTGTATGTGTTCTTATAGATATGTATTTTACCCCAGTGATAAGGTGCTGTGCTGGAAAAAATTGAAAATGACCCTTTAAAGTGCTTGAATTTGACCTTGAAAAATTTGTACAAACCCTGCAAATAATTGTGTAATTTCAAGGGAAAAATATCAAATGAAGAAAGCATTGTGAATAGAATCACCAAAATACTCTGTTGATCAGTTCAAAATTAAAATGGGAACGCCAATAAGATGTCAGTGTCACTAGTGTAATATAATAAAGTGCTATAAATACATTATAAAAAAGACAGTAAAATGCTTAAGTTAACAAAACAGATTCTCAATTGAAACTGAAGGCTTTAATCGAATAAGATGTTGAGAAAGAAACAGTAAGAGAGGAAAAGGAAGACCATGCAGAGTACACTGTGCCGCATGATCCCTTGTTCCTCTCTTCATCCAGTATGTGAACCATAACCTTCAGGCAAAAACACGTCTGTTAAGTCTTTATCCTCCTGTTATGATATGTCAAGGTTGAATGATATTATTCCACAGTATGTCGAGCAGACTGAAGAGTTTCAGCTTAGCCTGAGTGTCCCAGTCCCTCTGGCTGAATGCCCAGCTAGCTCTTTAATAGCTCCTTGGAGTTGGGTTAGTCAGTCAGGAGGAGCTGCCCACCTCCCCAGTCCTCCAGAGGGGCACGCTGGGCTACTGTGTAATTCTGGGAAATGAATGGAGTGGGTTAGTCTATATATTTATGTCGATACATGCATCCACACTGCACTAATGCATATTGGATTTTTAAGATGAATGCAAGCAAAAGCTACTGTAAAATTATTCTGTGTCCAAACGCTGATCTGACCTGTCGGATGATACATTTGTAAGGTTGGAATATGAGCCTAACCACTAATTGTGTGACATATCGGAGTTCAGGTTATACTGTCTCTGAATCTTTTCTACTGATGATCAGACAATGAGGAAATGGCATGAAGATATTTTGATTTCAATGACACAGTAAATACTAAATGGAATAAAACATTAATGGAAAACCACTGAGGCATCAGTGAAAATCTTTGACTTGAGGGGAAAAAAAACCCAGTGCTACTGAAAAACTGCCCTTGGTACAAGATAATAGATAGTTTTGTAGATGGCTTTCGTCTATGTGTGTATGTTTGCTTGTCATCATGTAACCCTGTCTGGCGCGCTTTTATCTCCAAACTATCCCAGTGTTATGTGTACTGCAACACTATTGGTGTACGAATAGACGGAATCAGCCAATCAGAGCCAGTTTTCTAACGTGCAGAAAAAACAGAAGTTGTTGTCCTATTTCCTCGAGCTGTAACCCCCCAAATGGGTGAGTAATGTTATTTTTTTCTACTTATTTTACATGAGTGTCACATTTTCGGTGCCATATTGCGAAGCGATATCAATGTATGGAGGATTTCAACGGGGGGAGACATCTAATGTTAACTTTTAGTCTGTCGCCGCCATTATACCACCGAAGAAGCGTATCCCGCCCTCCTTCTTCGGTCTTTTCTTCTTCTTCTCCTTGGTACCACAAAGTAAGCACGACTGGTCCAAGTGGTAAACGGGCTTTACTTACCTGCTAGCTTGGCGGAGTTCACTTCAACAAACAAACAAACTGACAGTTGATATTTTTAACCGGCCGACGAGCTAAAAGAGCTAGCGATCACGCCGGGGACACGTTAGCCATTTTGCTAGAAAGATGGCCATCGATGTATGTTAGCAGTAACAGCACTCGTCGGGAAATAAATGCTGGCTAGCTGCTAGCTGTTAGCACTGTCTAGTTAGCTATGGAGCTGTCCTTCGTAATAACTGGGGTCAGACTCCCAGGGGAGAGCTTGAACCCATGCTATGTTTGACATCGGCTGTATGTTGCGCAAATTGTTCATTTTTTCCATTATTGTTTCGAAGTACAACACCGGCGAAACATTAGCTACGCCCGCAGTATACAAGACCCCATGATGAGTAGTATTTACTAACGTCAGCTGACCCTCCATCGTTCATGTCATTGAATAAGTTTGACTGAATTTAATAAATATTCCACTGCTCACTTGTCTTATTAATTAAGCCATATTGTTGGAAGAGAAATGACAACTGGCTGTCGCATAGAAAGTGCCAAATCAGAGTCATCATAACACATTGAAATATTACTGCCAGCCTGAAATGGCTCAGTTTTGTACCAACCCAGTAGTTTGTGTGCCAATACACTTTCTGCTAATGAGAAAGGCCTTCAGACAGGCACCTCATTAATCCATCGTCCCAATAGGGGGCAGTAGGGCATTATTATGTCTCCACTATTTCAGTTGTATCCTGTCAGTTACAATTATCTGCTAGATAGATAGCATTGTTGTTTTTTTTTTGTTTTTTTTCCTCAAAGGTGGTGATAGAATAGTTTTACTGTCTGTCTCTGCTTCAATGTTTTTTCCCATAGTTGAAAAACTGGTGCAGTATGAGGTCTAGCCAATAGCCAGTGACTGGTGGGATGCAGAGTGTTTGATCATAGTTTCATTCAGTAGCAGCATTAGCAGGACAACACTTCCAGTGGGTCCAATTACAGCACATATCTAATTGATGGTTGAGCTAAACATCAGCCTGGTCGATTAAATAGCGATGAGAGAGAAAACCTTGGCACGTTTTCTACCTGAGCAGCAACCTGCATGGTCAAAATAACAATTAGCCCAGAGTCTGCGCATGGTGAGTCATCTTGGCAACCCCAAACTTAGCCTTCTGGCACTTGTGTCCAAGCTGTTGTCTTGATAATAAATGCAGGCCCCTCTTTTCATCAGGAGAGGGCAATACTCAAAACCTAGCTTCAGATGTAATTCACTGGTGGGTGGGCGTCTTTGTAAACTTCATGTTGTGATATTACATTTTATATTCAGTGCATGCTGAGTTTTGTGAACCTTTAATCTAAATCATGTCTGCATTACTGCTTTTTTAATGAGATCCTTTTTGGTTCTTAATCCATAGCAGCCATGGAGAGCTCTTCAGTGTACATGTGCTTCCCCTGCTACCAGGAATTTAACACCCTGGAAGAAGTACTCAAGCATCAGTTGACATGCACTGCTGAAGATGATGGGCAGCCAGACACATCAGGAGCCACCTCTGTCACTGTTCCAGTGCTTCAGACTCATGTAAATATAGCTTAATAGTAGAATAACTGAAGGTGTTTGGACTAGGTTGAGATACTGATTATTTTGTGAGAAAAGTATCTATTTGATTTAAGACAAAAGTGTTAGCTTCTTACACTTAATTGCATAATTGTCAAGCGAGATTACTTTCTCAAGGACAATTCCAAAATATCTTACTAAAATAAAAAGTATTCCTTCCAAAGATTTATAGTAATGTGGTGTATTGTGGTGCTGACACCAGATAACCAGTGACACACAATGAAGTTGGACGATGTAAAGAAGGAGCAAACTGGAATTTTAAATGCAAAAAAGTTGTATAAAATAGAGGATAAAAGTAACACAGCTGCTGCCGTCAACACGAGGATAGAAAGCTGACATCAAAATGCCCACTGTGTGAATTAAAATGATTAATATCACATCATTAAGGCATCAGTGGATCTATATGTCATTATTATTATCATCGTGTGTTCTGTTAACTTAGAGTGGTGAGTAGATCTATTATGATGCCCTCTAAGACAGTTTGAGCCATATTCTTTCAACTCATTCCTGTCACTGTAAAATGGTCTGGTACTGTCAAATCTTAAAAGGTAAACAAGTCCACAGCTTTAGGGCTTTACTAACGCTCTGTTTTTAGAATGCATATTATCTCTATAATAAGAAAAGCCGGTTTTCAATTTTTTTTATCTACACAGTGTTGCCTGTGGGACTTTCTAGGAGAATTGACTAGTCAGTCTCAGTCAGTTGTCAGTACTTTTAGATATCCTGATATCTTTACTGTCTCAATTTTAATCTTCTTCAGAGCAGGTGAAGTTCGCAGGTTTAGTTACCATGGTGATTTATCCAGGTAAAACCTAAACTACCTTTGTGATACTGTATACCCAGGGTTAAACCAGGAGTTTCCTCACTAGCCCTTTAATGATACTGAAACAAGCCCCTTGTCGACACATTAGATAGTCATATGACCATACACTTCACAAGCTTCTAGACCAGTGTTTCTCAAAATTTTCTGAGCAAACACCCCTTTACGTTTTCATGACCCTCCTAACTTAACCAGACACATCTGTCATTTTTATTGGACACAACAAAGAACAGGTTATTTTGTTCTCACATTTCCACTTTTTAATGAATTAAATTGCAGTCTTTTGCAATTTATTGTGTAGCTGTGCCCTACTGGGAACTATAGCAAATGTTTACCCATAACAGCTCTTTGTTGGAAGAAATGGCAAAATAACATATTATGTTGTTTAGTAGACAAATTACACACTGTTGTGCATCAAACTGATGTATTGTCAGACTAAATGCTCAAACCAGCTTTACTTGTGTTATAAAAACCAGTAAGTACTTGATGTGCAATTTTTGGGGCATTTTGATTACTTTGATGATAACAATTGACGAAAATTGGTCAAGATGGGGAACAGAAGGAAATGGCGTGCAATAAAGGTTGGAGGCCAGATTGAGGTCCAGGATGGCCCATCCACAGAGGCCAGCTGAATCACCAGAATGCTCCTTATGCTCCAATAATAATGAACAATTTATTTTTGAGAGGATGAGATATTCAGTTATTCTTTTTATGTGAGGACACAACCCGTTGTCTTAGGTGGCTTAGTTTCTTTTTGTGCAGAATGTCTTCAGTAAATTAACAGTTGCTGTTGTTCTCTTGTTGATTGGATCATAGTTCGATCTGTAAATTATGTGTTGTATTCTGTCATTGTGTGTCACATTGTTGTCTTAAACTGTAGCTCTGTTACATCCATAAATTCTATCTAAATGGTAGCATTTTAAAGCTGCATAAGGGGTCAGTAATACTTTGACGTATTGAGCCGAGTCTTGATGTGCATGGCACTCTTGCCTTTTTTCATGACGGCTTTTGAAAGCCCTCAGGGTCAAAAACAGTCATTGGCCCTCATTTAGCAGTGGGGCACTGGCACCACCGTCTGAGCTTTTGCCTGGACTTCCATTCTTACAGCCTTCCACACACGTCCATAAAGTACAGTGACACTTTTGACAGACCGATTGCATCCTGAGTTTCCAGCAGGAAGGGAAGCATAAGAAATACATCAATCAGTGCCATGTCGGCCGTCTCAAAGACGAAGTGACTGTAGTAACATTATAACATCTCAGTACATATTGGCTTGCTGGCATCCACTTTAACATAAGATAATTAATTGCAACCATCCTCTCCTACTTAGCTAAAATATTGTAACTGTGTAACAATAGCTTAATGGATGCAGAGAACTCGTTTTACAAAAATATTGTCTGGGGTATGATGAGCGACAAACACTAAACTATATTAATCCTAAAACAGCTGGTACTTCAATTCAGCAATAAATCTGTAGCATCTGCAGTACAGCTCTTTCAGAAAAGTGAATTTGCACGTGCCAAGACTAAGCACAAAAGCTTTTAATATTATCTATCACAATGAAACAGAAACACAGCTAACCTTGTGTGCACATTAATCAGTTGTCACATACTCAAAGGCAGTAGTTTCACTGTGCTTGTCATTGTCTGTATGAAAACCTAAATTTTACTTTAATAAAGAAATGTGTAAACTGATACATTGACAGTTATATTAGTCCATGATCACATTTATATGATGACAGTCATTTTCATTCAAACCTGTGTAAAGTCTCTGGAGGAGAAAGTTAATGGCAGTTCTATAATGAGGCAAAACACCATTTATATGCAAAACTTCATTTTTAAAGAAGCCTTAAGATTTTCTTGCACTGTATTAAAAAGCACAGTTCAGAATGGAGACCCACCACTTATCAGAAAAAAGGAAACAACTTAAAACCCTTTTGTGATGTCAAGATGTAAGCCTCTACATTAGCCTCTTTTCGTATAAAAAGTCTTAACAAAGCTGCACAGTTGACTGAATGAAAGCAGTGTTTGGTAAGACTGCATTCACATCACATACAGTCACCAGTATGGGCAGAGCACAAGTCCTCCAAACTAAAATAGTTTTCTTCATGATTTCAATAATTATCTACTTCTCACTGTCATGGTCCAAGAAGTGGAGGTGAAAAAAGAATGCATTTATGAATTACAGTGAGATTCTACAAAAAAAGTTTTGATTGTAGAGTCGTCTTGATAATTCACCCATTTGGCTTGAGTTATACAAAGAATAAAGTCTGTCCTCGTGTAACATAGAGCAGGTTTTTCTTATTGTTAATGCTGATTGCAGCCTTTATAGAAAGCTACCTAAGATTTTAAAACCATGCATTTATGGCTAGTGCTGATCCTGATTGATTTTGCCTTTCTGCTCCATTACATTTTTAAGTGACAGAGATGAAAAAGTATTTTGCCAGAACATGTTTCAGAGCCAAAAGGTATAGACCTTATAAATATTAAACATTTTTACAGGAGAATGTACCTGTTTAAGGTGTAAGTTTTTCTGTAATGTTTTGCCCTCAATTTCCCTTCATGTACCAATAATTACTATTTATTTTACTGTAAAAACTCTCTGTTGGCAGTCTTATTTGAACATATTGTATATCACAGATGTTGTCTTGGAAAGAAAAAGACAAGGAGGAAATCAGTCAAGCCAGCTTCAGATGGTATGGAGTCAACACAAATGCTTAAATGTTAAATCAGAAAATTGACAGCTGTTGAAAAAAGATTTAATGTGATTTCAGCTTTTTGATTATTATTCAACAAGACCTAATATTTTGTAGAAAAAATGTAGCGTTCCAGTGTAAACTAACGTTGTCTATCTCCTCATTTAGACCTAGTGTTGCCATGCAATATACATATTTTAAGAAAATTGTAAGTTAATGCTTTCATAACATGTTTAGGTAAGTGTTATTCAGCAGTCACATCCCAGAATACTAAAGCCAGAAATCATTACTGTATATGGGACTGTACTGTAGTGATATAGACACTTTCAAATGTCCTTAACTTTGACCTTGATGCTTGGTTTTCATCTTCAAAATGGATGGAGGGAGCAAATGTAAAACCCACAGGAATGACCCATTCAACCCTGATGGTCCTGTGATACTTATCACTGGGCTCTAGCCTTATCTTTGCTGTCTGGAGCTCTCGAAGGAACCTTTGCTCTAAATACGTGCTGCACTAATTGACCTCAGTACCCTGTCATCACCAGATTCTCATTTCTCTTCTACCGCAAAGGGGAAGAAAGAAAAACAGTACAACTGCATCTGCAATGATTGTTGAAGCAGCTTTTTAAAAACATTTTATTATCGCAATGATTTGCTTTGCACACAAACAAAGAACAAGTAAAACAATGCTAATCTGAGATCACTTTTTTTCTCTTGTTTGTTACAGCAACAGGTAATAAATATATCAAAGACTGTTGCAGCTTCACAGATTCAAATCCAAGCAGATCAATCAGCTGTTCATGCCATTAAGACCTCAGTCAAACAGACAATAGCTGGTGCCAAGGCCCCTTCAGACCAGCCCAGGATCCTCTACCAGTGTGGGGACTGTGATGAACTTTTCAAGAGCCTGGACCTTTGGCAGCTACACCGTAAAGAAGAGTCGTGTCAGCAGTCTGCCCCTGGTAGCAAGTCAAAACCTGATTCACAACCTGAGCCAGAGACCTCTACAGCACAGGCCTCAACATCGCCGCTAAATCCAGATGACTTTTCTCCTTTCAAGGATAGCACCATCAAGATTCTTAACACTGAACCGGGGGAGAAATCTGTAGCCGTGGAGGAGGAGCAGCAAATTACAGAGGCTACATCGGCAGAAAGCTCTGATCCTCCTGCTTCTGAGGCTCCAGCTTCAACCTCTAATCCAGAGTATTCATCTCCCAAAAGGAGAGGAGCTAACAAAAAGCCCAAGCCTGAACCAGTGCTCCTTTGTGTGGACTGTGGTTCATGCTTTGGTCTAGTATCTGAACTTGTGGCCCACCGGAAGACCCAACATGGCTTTGAGGAGGCCCTGCACCACTGCTCTGTATGCGGGGAGAGCTTTCTTAACACCACTCTGTTCCTTTACCACCGCAAACAACACCGACAGAAGGGCGAGGAGAAGTTGGAGATAGTGGTTCCTGTAGAGATTTCAGAAGAAGTTTGTTCTCAGACCAACGGAACTGATGAGGCAACCCAACCCACTAGCGCCACTGTCACTTTTACTCAGCCTGATCTGTTCATGTGCACAGAGTGTGGTGAGAGCTTCAGCGAGGAATCAGGGTTGTTAACACATCGGAAGGTGAAGCACGGCCTACAGGAGCCAGTGCACACTTGCTCTCAATGTGGCGTCGGCTTCATGAACACGACCCAGTACCTGTACCATCGCAGGCAGCACAGATTCACATCAGGGACAGAGGTAGCAGATGGAGCCACAACTAGTGAGGAAACGGCTCAGGATGCCCCACAGAGTTCAAAGCGACATCTTTCCCTCTCGGCCTCTGCTGCTGAGTCAGGTTCTCCCCTTCAGAAGAGGAGCAGGCCCTCTTTCAGGGTTGTGAGTGCAACGCAAAAAGGTAAGTAGAAACACTTGTTTTGAAGCTCAGAAAAATATCATATATTGAAGGAGGTTTGATCTTTACTGTATGTTTGGTTGTTTTTCAGGAAACAAGGAGGAATCGGAGGGTTGTACAACTACCGAATCCGACACCACCAACCTCCCTCCACCTGCTAAGCTGCTGCAGGACTGGTCCCGCACCCCATTACCTCATGTTTGTCCCTACTGTGGCAAAACCTTCACTCGACGCGTCTTCCTCCGCACGCACGTCTATAGCCACACTGGAGAAAAGCTCTTCACATGCAAGGTGCCAATCAAAATCCTATCAAATTGTGTCCTTCCTAGACTGTGTGGTAATTTACTTTGATGTGAACGTCACGCAGCAGACATCGAACACATGATGTAATGCTTTGAAGGCTTAAGGCAGACGCAAGAATATAATCTGACAGCCCCGCTGCCTCATTATATCTGACAGATTCCCTGCCATCTCTGACAAAGGAAGCTGTTTTTAAACTTATGAATGCAGTGAATTTTGTTGTATGCAACTTTAAAGAGAAATCCTCTCAAATAGAAAGAGATAGCATTAATCCTGATTATTGTTGTGGTACAGGTTTGCCAAAAGTCCTTCACGAACTCCCACAGCCTGCTGCGCCACAGCATGAGCCACACTGGCACAAAGCCCTTCAGCTGCGATGTGTGTGGTAAAAACTTCTCCCAGGCAGCGACACTAAAGAGACACCAGCGCATTCACTCAGCAGCACTGCCTCGGCGCAAGCGGGGACGCAAACCGGTGCAGTTAACTTCAGATTTTCTAAAGTATTTTAGCATATTGTGGAATGCCTTTTTAATGGAGTGTTGTGTCCTTTAATGCAGGTGTGTACTCTGGACAACGAGGGAGCAGCTCATCTGTTTCCTTGTCCTCATTGTCCTTCACGGTTCAACACTGAGGATCAACTTAATCATCACAAGTAATACCACAATGGCACTTTAGTAATGTTGGTTGTTTAGTAGCTTTTATAACATCATTCATCATATACTTTATAGCTAATGCTCAACACTGCTCTCAATTCTGTATGTACATGTAGACCACAGATATATTTATTTATTCCCAGTTGAATTATTTCCAACCTTGTTTACCATGTAATTACATTTAAATCACAGCTCCAAACAGAGGCCTGAAAGAGATTTAGATAAACTCTCTCCCCCTAGCAAGGAGCTGTAGTAGCTGAGCCGTGTCCAACTACTGAGGAAGACCTTTAAGCTGTGTATCAAACACTGATTTAGATGTCTGGGTGCCCTTGAGCCTCAGCCACATATGATTGACAGACAGAAGCCCAGTAAATTAAGATGAGAACGATAACAATCCAGGATGGAGGAACAGCCTTTTCCTGCACTATACAGTTGACGGGTAGAGGATATATTGTGTGTGTATTTGGGTTCTGTTAGTTTTAGCTCCAGCATAATTGATAAAATGAAATATTGTCTATAAAGTTAAAGTGTGGGCTTTAATGTTTAACAATATTTGATGTTAATATTGGGTGAAGGGGGTAGAAACTGGATCTCTGTGTGTGCCAGCAAGACATTGATTGGTGTGAAAATGAAATCAGAAAGTTTGCACTTCAGCTGTTTTGTCATCATTTTATTCATATGCAGTGTAGAGGTGGGGGAAAATAAAACCCAAAGACAAAAGCTAGAGCCTCCAGGAACTGTCAGTGTTCAAATGCTTGTCTTCTTGTGCTTGTTCTGTCACTGATCACCAAAAACCAGCGGCATGTCTTAAAATACAGTGGACCGCTCTTTTAGACCAAATGAATCCATACACACCTGCAGCACTGTTTGTACTGTATGTACATTGTCACTCTGCTCATTACGGAACGTCTAGCTGGGAGGGGAGGTGACCCTGGCTCCCATTTTAATTCTCCCAGCTGCCTCAGGGTCAGCCGTCTCAGAAATATTGATTGTATTATCTGTTTAACTGGGAACAAAAACAGCCTGGCCTGAGCGTGAAAGTTTGCTTTTTTAACCCACAGCACTTGCAGCATTAGTTGTTCTGATCCTGAAAAGCTGCCAAAAGAAAGTCTTTGCTTTTTATTAGCGTTTTTGGTTTTTCCATCCTGATGCAGCAGTAGGTGAACATATCCTAACACTTCTCTCCTCCCCTTGGGCTATATCCAGCGTAATGTTATGCAATAGATAAATATAGTCTTTCATGTCCTAACTCTGACTCCTCCCATTTTATCTTTTATCTGTAGCTGTTACACACTCAGCTAATACTACATATTGAATCTGAAGAAAAGCTAAGAGTATACTTACTGGTAATCTATGAGTCACATACTGTATATTAAATCAAAACATGACTTTTTTCTTTGGTACAGTTAATCATTTTTCTTGGCACTTCCCCATTATTATGATTAGAGTCTTGTATATGTAATTAATTTAATACTGGGTCGGATTATTGAGGCTGGCTTTGTGGCATTTTCCATTTCCCTTTTATAAGTGGTAATCTAATGGAATATGGTTAGGTATAGGGTTCTAATAATTCAATTTATTTAAGGGTAGGGGTAACGTTAAGCCATGTCTGTACTGATGTAGTTTAGTCTGTCGTAATCACAGGATGAGCATAGAAAGTATTAGGTGTTGCTTGTCAAATAAAGTCTAATGCATGCATTTTCTGTGCTAATCCTACACATGTGTCTGTTTCTATGATTCTGCATGTTTTTGTGTTCATCAGACTGCTCCACACCAGCCACCCATTCCCTTGCCCTGAGTGTGGAGAGGCCTTCAAACGTCGGAGGGACCTTGACCTTCACTCACTCACTCATCAAGGTCAGAGTTTAAATGTGAAGGCTGTAGTACCATTCTGAACTGCCGCTTAATGACCACATCCTCAAAGATCCAGCCCTCTGTGCTTAGTTGTAATGCAAACCAATTAGATATGATGTCGTTATCAGTACAACAGGCAGTGAATACTATTGATTAGTGCAAAGTTGGCGATAAAAGCCCCCTTCTACTTGTCCGGGTGGCCTATCTTGTTTATTTACAAACATTCGGCCATGTTATATGCGTTTTGTTCTGTGGCTGCATTAGGTCAATGACTTTTCATTGATCTCTGTCCCATGTGGAATGGAGGAGGAAGGTGGAGGTAAATGAATTGGGTCAACATGTTGACACTTCATCTTAATCAACGGGGGCATTGGCACAGCAACCTTATTAGTTAAGCTTGAAGAGTCAGCATGCAGCAGGGGTCAGAGGTACGCAGCTCCTCTGAGAGAGATGATTGGAGAGATTGATCCATTGATCAGTTCAGGGCCATAGGCTCGGATTGTCCTTATTAAAGGTTTAATTAGAGGGTCCCAGTGGGGAGCAGAGTGGATCACCTCCACTGGGATACACTACAGACGGTTTGCAGATTGCAAGATGTTGGATGACGACCTCTGGATATTCTGATGAACCATCAGTTTCAGCTATTTCCCAGCCAGCTTTTCAAGAGCAACCTAGCGTTAATGCGGTCAGCTCTGCTCTGCCAAAATAGAACTAGAGCTGACGAGCTAAAAACATCACTTCAACCAGTAGTCAGTTGCAAGAAAATCATATGTATCTATTTTAACTAATAACTATAATATATTAAATAATTCTTTAGGCACAAATACTGTAAATGCTGTTCTGTCTGTACAATACTGAATATTACTTTTATTATATTATGTATTATATTTAGCTATTTGCACATAAAAAGATGATAAATAATGTGTGATGGGACATTTTTCTGCAATTTTGTTATAATTTTACTTATTTTGTCTAGTAATCTGTTAGTAATGATGTTTGACTAGTATGAAAGGCCCCATCACCAGACCTCATGGTATTGTCTCAGAGGTAAATGCTGTATCCGACCAGAAGTGTTAACCTTTTAAAATATTACAACTTAAATTTTCTGTAACAGTATTTAAAACTGAGTATCAGTTCCTCACATTTGATATGTTTGTACCCCTCGGCCAACTTCTGGCCAAAGGGGTATTGTAATTGTTTTGTCGTCTGTCCGTTTGTCTTGTCTGTCCATTCAACAACATAATCACATTATCTGAAGAATGCATTGAGATATCTGCATGAAATTTATACTGTAGATGCATCTTGGCATGGAGCAGAAGCCTATTGAAAACAGGTGACCTTGACATACTTTTTCAAAGTCAAATGGCGACACGTCTTTTCAACAACTTCACCGGCATAATCACATTATCTGAAGAATGCATTGTGAGATATCTTTCTTCCTGTCATTAGACTATTGATGTTTTTTACCGGCTGATTCAGGTTTTTGTCACATGCATGCATTTGCTTGGTTAAGCTCCTTTTTCCTTCACATGCCGTGTGTGTTGACACAAAGAAAAAATTCTTGATCTGAATATTTGGACTCAGTGCCCATTACTAGTAGTTTACACTTGTACCACTTGCCCCTACAGGATTATTTTGGCATGACTGCTAATAAGCTGACATCTGCCAATAGTAGCTTGTGGCATGAGAGTGTAAGTACCTGTGAAAAACCTGGAACTCTTTGATTGCAGACAAGAAGCCAGCAATGTGTCCTCACTGCTCATCGCAGTTTGTGAACCAAGCAGTGCTGGAAATTCACCTGCAGCGCTGTCCAACGACGGACGAGGACAGGAATACCGGCCGTGGACGAGGCCAGGGCCGAGGGCGCTCCACTGGGCAGGTTGGGCCAACATTTTACGGTTTTACTTCTCCACTTTATGACATAGACTGGGAGAAAGTGTTAGATGAAGAAAAATAATAAAGCACAGAAAGCGCACAAAAAATTTGATTTAATGTTTTATGTGTTTTTTGCATTTTGACAAGGTCCCTAGTCAGATTGTGTTAGAATAGAATACAATACAATACGATAGCCTTTATTGTCATTGTGTGTATAATGAAATTAGAAGTGCTACTCCAGTCAGTGCACCAATATTAATAAAACACTAGTACAACAGAAATAAGAATAGAGCGAATGTAAAATTACAAAAACTAAAAAGAAGATAGAATATAAATTTTTCAAAAGTAAGATTTTTTACATCATATCATAGTAAGGTCATAAAGAACTGAACAGATCTTTTCTCCTCATTTATTGCATATGCCATTTTTACATTCTCCATGCCTTTATTTCTCTGTCCTCTCCCCTCCCTCGGTCTCTTGTTCCTCTCTTTTTTCCCTCCTCATTTTATTCCTCTGTTAGATTGAATGTGACCTGTGTGGCCACCGTTGCATGACCCAAGAGGGCCTCGACCTCCACCGGTTGTCCCATACGGGCCAGACTCCTCTCAAATGCCCAGTGAGGCCTTGTCGTCGCCGTTTTACCTCGAACAGCCTCCTGGAGGAGCATGTGTTAGCCCATTTCCAAGGAACTCTGACCAAGTCCAAAAACCGAACCCGCTTTCGCTGTCAGATTTGCCACAAGGAATTTGCCTACAATTCCACTTTCAATGTTCACATGAGGACTCATACTGATGAGAGGCCCTTCGAGGTAAGAAGCAGCTGTGTGTGCGTAAAGAGATTGTATTCCATTTGACTTTTCATTTGAATGTATTGGTTATGCTGGTAACACCTGTATTTCACATTCAGCACTGTTTCACCTCACGTGTTTACACCCGTTCATTGCTACGGCCATCGCTCTGGTTCCGGACCATGGCCGTTTGAGCAGTGTGTGTCCTGCGGGTGTTTCCTCCCTCCCCGTGTACCTGTGATTAATGGCAGGGCTGAGTTAGGGCCTGTCAACTCCCCTCTGTGCCTGTTACTATTCTGGGACTCTCTCGCTTTCTGCTGCTCTGGTGACGAGGCAGGACATCAACTATAGACCCACCCAAGCCCATCAGAGCACATTGGACTCTAGAAATATATTGAATTTTTGTGGTTTTGCTTTGAGCCGCATATATTCAGGTATGCTTTGCCTCCAAGTGGAAGGATCATTGGTCTTCAAACACTGAGGTTGTGATGTGGATGAATTTTAATTCATATCAAGCATGAGCATTCCTGAAGGAGCACCTGTATTTGCTGAGTATATAAAGAGCAAGCTCAACAGGAAAGGTAATGTTATTAAAGAGCATCTCGCTGAGATAATAAAACGGCAATACAGATGGCAAGGATTACTGTTTCAATCACAATGTGTCCCTGGTGGGAATCAAAGCAGAGCACCATATAGCCATTCTTTTGTAGCACCTCAAGTTTAATCAAGTATCTAGTTGTAGTTAATTTTCTACTCTCAGATGGGACCAAAGAAACAGCTAAGTTTAGAGTAGCAGAGCTGGTACTGTGATTGCTTTATTTAGAAATAATTTAGATCTTAGCTCACGGGTAACATCTTTTTCTTGTGTCCACTGTATAACTGATGATACACTCCCCTAAAAACTTCTGTTCTTTGTATTACTTTGTATGTCTTTCCCTTTCTGTCTTCCATCGTACCCTGTTCTCTCTGCTTTTCCTCTACCCCAGCTAAAAGAGCTGCATCTGCAGAAAAATATAAAGAGAAGTCCCAGAAAATATTAATTGCAGTCGACTTTGTGCACTTACTCTGTTGTGAGTTGTGAACCCGTCTGTACTTTACCATCTTCTTTCCCTATTTTTATTTTGTGCTCTTTCTCCATTTTTTACTTTACACCAGTGCGCCACATGTGGCAAGCGCTTCCGCCAGCTGCCCCATCTGCAAGACCACGAGCGCATCCACAGCGGCCTGCGGCCATTCTGCTGCTGGATTTGTGGCAAGAGCTTTAGCGTGGCCGCCCGACTCACCGAGCACGCCCGTACACACAGCGGCGAGAAGCCCTACCCCTGTCCACACTGCCCCGCCGCCTTCCGTTCTCGCTCTAACCTGGATAAACACATCCGGCTGCACGGAGACCTGCCTCCGGAAACCACAGAGCAGGCCGTGCACGAGGCCGAGGCTGCTCACGTCCAGAAAGTACTAGAGGGGGCCAAGGTCCTGTCTTCCTTGGCTGCCACAGGTGAGATTGACTCCGGCGCTGTGCAGACCATCTACGTACTGCAGGGGGCCGAAGGTGGAACTGAGACCGTCATGATCCCATCAGATCAGATCAGCGGCATAGAGGGCACCTCACAGGTCGTCATCCTGCCTTCCTCGGTTCTGGGAACTCAAGCCATTACAGTTCCCACTATAACAATGGATGGCAATGAAATTACAATGGTGGAGGCAGGCCAGTCTCCGCAGCATGCCATTGAGTTCATTGTGGAGGAAACTGTTTGAAGGCTGAATGCTGCATTCAGCTCCTGTTGAAAGAATTGAGGAAAACGCAAAACAATGGAACAGGACTGATTAGTTCACTATATAGATCTGTTGATGAAGTGTAATAATTTGATGTGAAGGAAACGCAATTATTTCCTTATGTGCATAGCCAAGTCTTATCCTACCTAGAAGAACATACAATTTTACCACTTTTCATAAAATAATGTGAGTTAATATTAAAGGGTCGATACAAGGTTGAAATAGTGTAGTTTAAGAAATTTGTCTTTGAATGTAATTGAAAAGTGTGCTGTAAAATTGGCCATCAGCTGTGCAGACTTTTATTTATAGTTCCTGATAGACTGATGTTGGCCAGTGAAACGTCTCCTGCTTTCTTTATAATAAAACGCTTCAGCTGTCACAGTGGTGAGCGTCAGCCTTTTTATAAGGTGTATGACATGGGGGCAAGATAGGATGAACTTAATAGGTCCTGCTGTAAAATGCCACCTCTGCCTTTTGACAAACGATGAGGTCCTCAGAGGGATGAACAATTAATCAAAGTGTTATCGAGATTTCAAAATCCAAATCACAGGCACTGCAATTTTTTTGATGAAGGTTAAATATGTCACAGCATACCATTATAGATGAGGCAATGTGGAGCCACAGAGGTGCCCTGATCGACAAATTCTATTGTCTAGAAATAAGGGAACATGCTTGTTGGGTACAGAGCTGAGCATAAGTCACATTTTAATAATTTTTCAGTGGAAATAAAATAATTGCTGTATCCATTAAAATTGTGACTCAAATCAAAATAATCATGATTTTGTTTTATATTGTCCTAAGCAGAGAGAAATACAAATCTATTGAGCAGAAGCCATCACACAGGTTTTTCTATTTTCTATTTCTCTCCATTTATTCCTCTTATGTGCACACTGTTAATGACAAAATGAAGTCAATTTGTTTATTCAGATCAATCCTAGTGTTCCAATAATTTGTAGGGCATTACATTATTGACTATTTTGCGCTGTAATTAAATGCAGTAATAAGAGGGATATTGAAAGATTTATGATGATTTAGCTGAAATACAGTATTATGCAGTGGCAAGTCATGTAATGAAATTATCCAGCACTTGCTGTATAGTTATCAAAAATAATGATCCTATTTATGTCTGAATGGGAAGAGGCATAATATGATATAAGTTTTGCCGGCACTGCAGTCACCCATTATAGGCTTCTAAAGCGCAGTTTATGGCTGTCTCCCACCCAATGATTGCTGACAGGGGGGTTTAAAACCACACACACAGAGGCACTCAGTCTTAGTTTGTTTTCATGTCATGGAGGGAGAAATGCTGATGATTGTGCAGGGAACTGAAATGGGGAAATGGCAGCATTTCTGCAGAGTGAGAATCATATCAGGAAATAGAGGGCTCCTGAGGAGCAAAAAGAAGCTGGTGCCAGGAATTCAGCTGCTCTTCATTGCTTTTCTGAGAGTCAACAGGCAACCACTCGATAAATACATGTTTTTTTAACCTTCCGAGCAAATCTTGAGAGATGATATTCCGGTTGAGTGCTGTTTATCATACCTGCTGACTAACACTGAAGTGAAAACACACAAAACAAACACCCCGATGTGGAATAAAATTATTGATGCTGGTGGTGAAACTATGAGACTTGTATGCTCTGGGGAGGCGGTCTAACTGTAGTGTAATGGTCTTTTTGTTGTAGAATAAACGCAGTACTGTCAAACTTGGCTTATCTGGCAGCTCAGATCTAACCATGGGCTTGTGTTCTTTCTTAGTGAGTTCTTCCCACATTCATGAACCACACAGACCCAGATAATTAAAGTCATATGAATTCTGCTAAGAACATACATTTAAACTTTTATCTTACTAGTTTCTACAAATTTCCTGCTAATGCACTGCTTCTCTCTATGTATATTGGTTGTTTTTGGTGATGTCCAGTTCAACTACTGTGCACATTTCAACTCCTAAGATGTTTGGATAAAAGCATATTAATAGCTGAGGACAATAACATAACAGATGGATTCAGCTGTTTTCATTTGTGTCATGCACATAGAATATTAATCACCATCCCATTTTACAAAATCCATTTATAAACAGAAGAAGCTGTAACAGTGATGTTAATGAAAACAGACCATTCAATGTGATCTTTGATTCTCTGAGGTGCTTCAAATGAAACATAAAATTAATGCAGAAAGATGTGTCAGTCTGGTGTCAAAAATATGTATAATCTGATGTTACAAGTGTTAACATGTAGACTGGGTTTAGATGTTCAGTCATAATGACTTTCAGAGTTGTTACCTTTTTAGACCACTCTCAAGGGCACCTTTGATCCTCACAAAAATATTCTGCTCACAGAAATCATTTCTTCCTCACATACACAACTGAGAGGAATATAAACTACAAATTTGCATGTGCCAAGGTTTTTGCAATTACGACTTTAAATTATTTATATCATTACAGGCTGTTAATGCTGGATGGAAGGGTTTGTCTTTGAGTACAACAGCAGAGCGAAACAGCCAATTATCTCCATGTACAGAGCTTTAAATAAGCATCAGTTGTTGGAATAAAAAAGAGAAATGTGCACATATACTTGCTGCTCTAACCCTGGGCATCCCTTTGATTCTCACCTCTTTTTATATCATAAACACTAAAAATACCCAAGTGACCCTCAGGAGAGAATGTGCATATTCAGCTCTCGCAGCAGTAAACTCGCTGACATCACAGTGTCCCGTGCAGGTGGAGGACACCAGGAGCTCGGGTTTTTGGCTTATACCTCCAGGTAAGCATAGTAGAGGAACTGTGTACGTGTACGGTTACATCACAGTTTAGAGTATATATTAATTATAGCCATAAGTTTTGGTAATCAGTCTATACCACTAACAGAAAAAAATTATATACAGTATGCATGGGGGCAGCTGCAGCCCAGGAGGTTGGAGAAGTGGCTTGTGACTGAGGGGCTGTAGATAAATTGCTGGTTGATGTGCCCTTGAGCAAGGCACTTAATCACCCATTTGCTCTCCAGGGACCTGATATGGCAGCCCACTGCTCCTGGTCCGCAGTGTGTGGTGTGTTCTTGCATGTTCAGCTCTTGATGGGTTAAAATTATAGGGTCAAATTCAGTGTGTGTTGCATGTCTGCATGTTTAATATACACTGATAAATACGAATTCTTCTATTATTAGAAGTGTTCCTATTGTCTGAAGGACAAGTAGTGAGAATAGTTCCAGTAGCCTGATGGTATATTACATGCTACTAAATAAAAAAAGAGCTCCAGGTGAACTTCTATTGTAAACCCACTGAACACCGAGTCTCCGTTGGAGTCTTAAAGTCATGTCTGTCAGTTCCATTGACATGTTGGCAAGGTGGAAGTATAGGGTAAAGCTTTGTTTCCAAGGTAACGCAGAATTTAAAAAAAAAAAAAACCCTGCTGATATAAATTTCATGGAGGTGAAAAACAGAAGTCCAAAATTAACCATGAAAATACATTTCTTTATTTCTTTTGTTATTTATCCTCACAGTAATTCAAATGTACTGTGGACAATTCTAATAGATTTATTGTTTCAATGTGTTTATGTGGCACAATAATAAACATGCCTGTAAGCCTTCCATGCAAATCATGTCTCAGTGATTTAAATGTTGCACAGAGAATGATTTCATCCTACTGTAACAGCCCGTGAACACGATCATAAGTAGTGTTGCCGTGTGTGTTTCTCAAAGATTAAATATTGCAGCAATACTATCACACTCACATTAAAGGTCAGAAAATGTTACCAGCATCACACACAATAATGCTACAGGAGAAATACCATAAATCATATTAAGGTTCGTGTACTTTACATGCAGTCTTGCAAAATGTATTGTACCTCTGAGAGGAAATGTATTCTAGATAAGGAAAGACTGGTTTGTTGTTAAAGATTTATTTAGATGATACAGGAGGAATGTTTCCAAAATCCTACATGGCCCCGCTGACCTCTACTCAGCATGCGTTATGTTTCTGTGTCAGAATCACTCATCCCAGTTTACCCCAGCTGTACTACTATAATAATAATCCTTTCTCTGTTGCACATGCAGCCCAGGAGATTTTATGCTTATCATCATCTAATTAAATCTGTAACATGAAGTTCTTGTAGCAGTTAATTAAGTCTGTATTTTGAGCAGTGTTTTGGCTTCTTACAATCAAACCATCACTTGTTGTTATACTGTACCATTAAACATTACACTAAATGGTGCTAGTTCTATTCCTCTATATGTGAAGCCACACTTAATTATACAGAATATTTTAATGTATGATTAGATGTCACTGAAATGCATTTCTCTTGTGTTGCAACAATCTGTCTAAAAAATAAAGTTGGAGTTAGGGGGCGTGTAAAAACATTATGTAGCTCTTTGTGTTTGACTAAGTGAGTGCACTTATGCAAACTTACTCAGTCGGCTACAGCTGACTTCCCAGCTCTATTATCATATTGTGGTTATTAATGTATGATTGACCTATTTAAGTAATGGTATACATTTATCATTCTCTATGCCTTGTGATTACATATTTATTGCTTGCACATGTTTCCTCTCCACCCTCTGTCCTTCTCTCTTATTTGCTTTTTCTCCTTCCCCTCATTTTTTCATCATCACTCCCCCGTCCTGTCTCTCCCATCTACCCCCCGCTTCCCCCTGCGACATAGCCTCTGTCTCTCTCTTTGCTGAGGTGGCTGTACCTGCTGTGACTTTGACAAAGTAGTCTCCATGCATGTAGTGGTGTATCTCTCTGTGTATGTGTGAGTGCAAAATAGAGTTTGTGCGCATGTATTGTTTTTCTTTTTTTTTTTTTTTTTTTGCATTTTTAGTTTATAAATGTTTACGACTTTAATGTGGACATTCAGTTCTTGCAGCATGCATTTATTTGTGTGTGCATAAATGTCTTTTACTGACAAATTACTGATCAAAAAGTGTAGAGTTGCAAAATTGACTTGTTTAGTGTGCACTATTGGTACATGCAGTATAAATTTCACAGTGATTGCTTGTGACTTTGTGTATGATTGGAACACATTTATTTGTGTGTGCATAAATGTGTACTTCTGACTTATATTGTGAAAAGTGTAAAGGACAGCTGCAAATTTGACTTGTTTAGTGTGCACTATCGGTATATGCAGTATACATTCCTGTGTGTGATTATTTATGACTTTGTGTAGGATTATAGGCCTATAAAAGAGAGTTTGTGTGCATACAAACCTAATTTATAGTTTGGAAACTTGTATGACTGTATATTTAATGTGCACATTCCACACAGGCAGTATTTATCTGTGTGACTGTGCAGGACACTGCAGCATATACTGCTTATGTCATACTATACTCCTTTGTTTTGTCCTCCATTACCCCTCACTTTTTTCATCCTTTGCTCTGCTGTTCACCTTGTTTCTCCCTGTGTGCTTGTCTCCCCCCTTCTCTCTCCCCCCATCCTCCCCGTGCTTGTCTCCTCCCTCTCTAGCCCCTCCCTCATGTTTCCTCCTTCGTCTCTCTCTCTCTCTCTCTCTCTCTCTCTCTCTCTCTCATTGAGAGAGGTAGTGGAGCATATGTGACTAGAATACTGAGGAGCTAATCATTATTCCACGAGCAGAGCGCAGTGCTTGGGCAGAATGTCAATTCCCCCCACCCCCCCAACATATACACACTCCCCCCTCGACTTCCTCTCTT
>JAPQRP010000010.1:12211785-12256785 GCA_037367295.1 Apogon hyalosoma | reverse complement strand
AGTTTGATAGAGAGCATAATGATCAGACTGAGTTTCAGTGGAAAAAGCTCATGAGTCTGATGAGACCAGATTGACTCTGTTCCAGAGTTATGGGTGGATCAGGGTGAGAAGAGAGGTGAATTAACTGATTACCCATCATCCTTAGTGCCTATAGTGCAGCCTGTTGGGGTAGTGTTATGATCTGGGGTTGGTTCAGTTGGTCAGGTCTAAGTTCAGTAATGTTGTGTGTCTAAAGTCTAGACCTGTACCCCACTGAGAATATTTGTGAATGTGCTGGGGAACATTACGCAGCAATCAGACTTTCCCATCAGTACAAGGTCTCAGTGAAAAATTAATGCAATTCTGGATGGAGTTATGGTCATTGTATCATTGCATTAACAATACTACCACAAAATATTGTGTGTGACCTATTTTGTTATTACTAAATGCTACTGGGTCCGATCACCACGTGGACACATTTCATGTTCAACAGTCTCTGTCATGTAAGCAGAGTATCTCATATGCATGTATTATACATATTTGAGTAGGTATTTATAAGCACTTTAACATTATGTGTAACACAATTTGGGGAGATAAAATTTTTAGATAAATAATGTCAAATTACTGCTCGGTAAGACATAGACTCAAACAGACATCTATTCATTTTCTGAACCCGCTTTATCCTCACTAGGATCATGTGGGTCACTGGAGCCTATCCCAGCTACTTATGGGCGAAGGTGGGGAACACCCGGACATGTCACCAGTTCATCACAGGGCTGACATATAGAGACAAACAATCACTCTCACATTTACATCTATGGGCAATTTAGATGAACCAATTAATCAGTGCATTTCTTTGGATGGTGGGAGGAAGCCGGAGTATCCACAGAAAACCCACACTGACACGGGGAGAACATGCAAACTCCACACAGAAAGGTCCCACCCCCATCGACTGGTGTTGGAATCAAACCCAGGACCTTCTTGCTGTGAGGCACAAGTCACCCTGGACTTAAACAGACATCCGTTTTTTAAGCTTTACACAAACATTCAAAACATGCGGTTCTTGACAGAAATTGATATCAAATAGAACAAAACCTTTTAGATATTATGTTCAACTATGCTAAAAATCAATTTTGGTGTAAAATATTGAAAAGTCTCTGTTTTATTGACATGAGAATGTGGTAACACATGAACAGGTTGCCATAGTAACACATGGACTTATTTTTTAAAACAACAAACCAGATATAATCACAATGCTTTATTTAATGTATTTAATACTAACAGTGTTATTTACAGCTTGTGGTGGTCCATACTGACATAGGGAAATTACAAATAAAGAGGCATTTCCCTGTAACAGTTCACAGATAGTCTTTGTAAATGTGACAGATTGAATCAATTTTCAAATTTTTTGATAGAATTTTTTGTGTCAAATTCGAGCTATATTCTTTATGTCTGAAGCATGGTTATGGTGTAAAAAGTACAATCAATAAAATTGGGTGTAACTTTTTTCTACAATTGGTATTTTAAAAAGGATAACAGTTCCATAAAATAGAAATCTTTGGCTAAAAAAAATGAGCCACTTGATGAATGATGTGTGCAAATTTACTTTTTCATGTTGATGTTCACTGTTGCTTGATTGGACCCTATATCAAAACCATATATTTTATTGCAAGATATTTTCCTAATATTTCCTGCAAGTATTTGTCCTTTTTACATACTTTGATATACAAACATGCGTGCTTCTATGAACTGGTCCTAAAAACAGGACATGGGGCTAAAAATCCAAACCAGATGTAGACTAATGTCATGAAACAGTTTGGAAGCACTTTGGGTCTATTTTAAAAATAAATATTTACTGAGACAAAAGAGAAACTATTTTTCAGATAAAAACACATTTTTATATATTTTTCTATTATTTTTTATACAGAAGTCTGCATGTAACAGTGAAAAGGACACGAAAATTATGTGCTACTATTTAAAAAAAAATATTTTTATTCTCTCACAGGTACATTTTGGGAATTGAACTAATTATGCAAGACAAAGTGTTTCACAAAAATGACCGCTGTTGCAAAATCACTCATTATTTATTTGTGTTTTAATGGGTAGGTTCTGCATGTAACGTGAGTGGACACAATGGGTTAGGGTGTCTGGATTAGAAAAACCATTAGGATCATCAAATTTAACAGTGTCTTTATTTATAACAGGATATAAGACAGTTTACAGCCATGTGTTCCAGATCAAATGCACTGACACCTGGGTAGCTTTTCCCGTCCCAATTTTGGTCCTATTTTTGGCCCCAATATTTAATTAAAAATTAATTCATTTTGGGATGGCTCAGAGCAAGAGGATCATTTTTTCTTTTTAATTTTTTTTATACGAGGTCATCATTAAGTACATCCTGGGGAGAAATGTGTCTAAATTTCTCTTTTATTACTGGGTCTAAAAAGCTGGAAAAGTGCCAGGTACCAAAATGAACCTAGTTTCATAGAAGCACCCAAATAGAAAAGGTTATGAAATAAATCTAAGTTCAGTACGTGACATTTAGTAGCCTCTAGTGGCCATGTTGCAAAGTGCAGTGTTCCCTTTTGAGATAATAACTTTGGTCCACACCCAAATAAATTTGGAGGCAGTAATGCAAAGTTACACTGCCACTATAGATTATATAAAAAGATGCCAGCTGCTGTAAAATAGAAAGGGAGAGAAGAAGATAAATAGGAAGTCCATTCTGAGCTAATGTAAAAACATGGCGGCGCAATATGACCTATAGATGACCTATAGACAAACAACTCATACTAAGGTACCTGTAACACAACTAGTGTTATTTTCACGTCATTATGCACTAATAAATACAGTATTGTGAATATTAGGTTACCTCTCTGTAAGAAGACCCTACATTTCACCCACTATCTAAACAAAATGTTAGCAAAGTGGAATAATTAGCTACACAGTAACCTAACGGTTTAAAGCCTTTAAAACGTGATTTACAAATATCACTGTAACACAACATTGTATTGTCACTAGCAATTACAGAGACGCCTCATGCAGAGTGACAAAATCAATGATTCAACACGCTGTGGTGAGTTTAATAGTCTTGGAGTGTGTGAAAGGCTTCTTGAGCATTAGGGCTGCAAGGGTACCAAAAAAGATCTATATCCAAACAGGCCAGTGTCTGTGACCAGAGCACCAGGGAGTAACAAAGTCATAATAAGGCCAGGGTCCAAGTCTAGTTAGTATGGATGAGACACAGATAGCATGAGAGAAGATGTGACATCATGTATTGTGAGTTGCTTTCTCTGGAGACTGCTGTCTGCTTGTTTGCAGTGGGCTTGTGGCTTATTGGAGTGAACATTATAAATAGTGAGGAGAGTGTCAGCTCCATTCAAGGGAGTCCTACATGAAGTGTCACAGTACCCTGATGAGAAGAGGAGGGATGATTTCCCCCCAAAAAATAAAAGTGGGAGTATACAATGCAGCATGTGTACACTATGTCTGCATATATGTTTGATGTAACCTCATGCTGTGACAGGATTTATGCCCATGTATGTGTTCACCTCTGCTTCCCACACTTGTTTTTGTGCGGTGAGTAACATAGAGTCAACATGTGGCTCAATTCGTATGTCCAGTTGTGTGTCTGCATACCTATTTTGATATGCATGTTTGTACGTTTGTCAGCCTGTGATGTGTGTCATAGGGCTGGAGCAGAGTCATGTGATGGTGTGATAATATTTGTCACCCTGAGCATGTAGCCATGTCAAACTCTGTCAGGGTAGTTTACCCCAGCTCTGGTTGGAACACATCTGTATGATTACTCCCTTTCTTTCTTTTAGTGTTTGGGTGCATTCGCAAGCGTGGCTGTTTCAGATAGTGGGCTTTTTTCTTCATGGTCAGTTTTTTTTTTTGCCTTTCCTCTTATTTCACATGCTTATCTCAGGGACTGACAGGGAGAAGGGAGAGAATGGGGGGTGAGTTGATATTCATCTTTGAGAAAAATACCTAGGAGGGGGAGAGAGAGAGAGAGAGAGAGAGAGAGAGAGTAATAGAGTGGGTGTTGGGAAACAGAAGGGAGGGAGGGGAGAGAGTGGGAGGGTGCAGGGAGAGAGAGAGAGAGAGAGAGAAGGAGAGCTGATTAGATTGGAGAAAGCCAAGGAGGTACGGGTATACTATTGAGCAAGGGGAGAGACAGAGAGGAGAGAGGCAGAAGGGAGGGTGACTAAGTGAATGCAGTTTGGCCGTCGTGTGTCGCCGAATCACAGCACAAGTCCACCGGCAGGCTGATGGATTGGACTTGAATCAACAAATGGATACAGAAAAAACTGGATTTACTCTGAATACGAGGAGAAAATAAAGGAGGACAAAGAGTCTGCTTTCATATCCTTTTATCTCTGCATCAGATACTGCTGTGAGGAACCCACAGGGACTGAAAGGAAAATAGCGGACAACTCATTTTTCTCCTAACACCCTTGGAAGCCGTGGAGCTGTGAGCCAGAACAGAGTGGACTGTGGGACTAGCTGGGATTGAATATGCTCTGTAAGTATTTGTATAGGCTGCAAATGTCAGTGTATAAGTGTGGCTGTGTGTTTGTGTGGACTGATGCCTCTGGCTTGTGCTCTGCCTCTGATGCTTTTTTCATGAAGAAAGAGAAAAGGGAGAAAATAAGAGAGGAAGAAGGGAATGCAAATGCAGTTGTGCTGCAATGCCTCCTCTCTTCTGTTGTGATATGCTGTTTGCATCACTGAACACCTTTTTCTTTCTAATTTAAACAACTACCCCAGACTTGACTCTATGTGTTTGTGCCTTTTCCTCCACAGTGCCGGTGTGTGTATGTGAGAGTGTGTGTTTGAGCTGATAATAGCAGCCCCATTGGTATTCAGTGGAGGGAGCTCCAGGATCTCGCTGCGCCTTTCCCCAGGATGGGATCACAGAGCAGGGATTGTACTTGCCTGTGGAGAGCCCACTGAAATGGGTGAGTGTCCGTCCTTTTCATTCCCCCCACCCCTTCTTCATTCTCTTTTTACTCTCCTTTTCTTGATTTTTCAACCTCTCTGACTGGCTTTTCGTCTTCAGTCTGCAGCTACGTTTACGGCATTTTCACCTCTGCTAGGTTTTCCTTTAATTTCCTATCGTCTTTGGCTGCTTTTACCTCACCCACTCACCCTGTCCAGCCCACTTCTCCACCACTCCCCCACCTGTCCCCCCATCCTTCTTTCCATCCTCTTTTAATCCAGAATCCATCCCACCTCGTCTCCCTACCTCCATCGAGACATAAACAGGCCTGTCTAGTTTGATGGATCTTTAACAAATCTGAATGACTCACTTTAATTTGTTGCTTCTCTTGCTCTCTCTCTCTCCCAGCTCGCTCTTCTCTTTCCTTTTTGACTGTGACACCCCTCCCCCTGTCTTTGCCTCCATCCCTCTTTTTGGTGTCCTCCAGCTTTTCTCCACATTCTACTTGAATTCAGACACACTGAAAATGTTTGAGTCCTGAAACAGACAATGAATGGGGATGGTGTGGATATATATTTGTGTGTGTGTGTGTGTGTGTGTGTGTGTGTGTGTGTGTGTGTAGATTGCTATTTCTGCACCTGTCAATCATTTGGACTGCGTTGCATATGCGCCTGTGACACAATGCAGAGAGGGCAGAGGTGTGACATGAAGCATTGGTGAAACATAAGGTCATGAAGTAGATCTATGCGTTTAATTGCTTCAGGAATGACAGCTGTGACACATAATATGTACATGCAGGTGCGCAGGGACATGCAGACACACTTTCACTCCTTTTCCACTTACCTCCATCTCTGCACTGCTGACATACCTTCTGCACACCAATTCTCACCCACCTACATCTTTTCACACCTGCGACACAATAACAATGCTAATGGTGCTAACGAATGCTGTGCACACAGACTCACTGACACTGACACTAACCACTGAGCCAACATCCACACATGGTCTCTTCCTAAATGGTCCTAAGAGGATATGGGTGTCACTGGGGGGTCACATCTATTCACATAGTGGTATTGATTGGAGCTGCTCCACTGAATAGGCTCCAATGTTTCATTTTAAATGGACTATCATCTCACAAAAAGCAAGTCGTCACCAAACCTATTTAATGATTTTGTTCTTCGTCTTATGCAAGAAAAGACAGCATCACTCCACAGCTTCTCAGACTGGTTGTCTATCTCTAACTTAATGCATTAAACTGTTATGCAAATTGAAAGTGTTCAATAATTGTTCAGAGGTTCCTGTTCAACAATGAGTTTTATATATTCAACAGGTACAAACTGTTGCATAGTAACAGAGAGGAGACTACCTGTTGGGCAGCTGAGATTTGACAACCTGTGGCTATTTTTAGATTTCAGTAATCTACGTGACAAAAGGCACAATAATTTAATAGAGAATGAAAAAAGAAACTCAGTAGGCATCCGAGACTGTCGGTATAGTCCAACATTTGACTTGCCATCTGTCATTTACATACATACCTGTCTGCTGAGAATATTGTTTGTTTGTAAAAATAAAAAAATAAATACATTAATACGCATTGGCACATTATAAAGGAATACATAATCTCAAGGCTTCAACTGATGATTATTTTCACCTATGACAAATCTACCCATTACATTCTTATGATCAAGAGATTTCCTGTTTGAGTTACAAAAAGCCAGAAAATTGCGAGACACTTTTGTGTGCCAGAAGGGGAGTCTTCAGAGGGCTATTTTATTTGATGAACAGCCTAAAACACAAGAAAATTTAGTTCATAAAGCTATTAAAGAGAACAAAAAAAATGTCACTTTTGAGAAACTAGAATACGGAAATGTTTTTTGCTTGAAAAATGAATTATCAATAATTGGTGATTGTGTTTTGAGCAGCTTCGCATTTTTTTGTTATTTGTCTCAGCTATGTTAGATGCAGCAACACAGCAGTACATCCTAAAAGTTGGACTGCTGCTTTTGTTCTTCACTCTTACTGTCTCTTTCCTCTCTCGTGGCAAAATATTAGTCATGAACAGCACAAATCAACATTCATTTTGCCATCTGTCACTTACATTCAAACTAATCTGCCTTGGACATCTTTGGTTTATAAAGATATGTTTTGTCACAATGCAAAGAGATGCATCATTTCAGACAGAAACCCTGCAACTGATAATTATTTCCATCACTGATAAATCCCCCTGATTCTCATGATCATCCTCAGAATTAAATATTTTGTAGTTTGAGTAATAAAACGCCAAAAAACTGAATGAAACTGTGTGTTGTTTGTGTTGGCAGAGGAGATGTCTTGAGAGTGCTTTTTGTTTGGTGAACAGTCTAAAACTCAGGGAAATTTGGTTTACAAAGTTATAAAAATTCCAAACAAGTCACACTGGGAAAAGCTGAAATATGGAGAAATTTGGCTTTGGTTTTTTTTTTGTTTTTTTTTTGTCTGAAAAATGAGGATGACTGAATTGACACAATGTTTGGTGATTATCTTTTGATCAACTCTTTGATTGTTTCACTAATTATTTTAGTTATGCACTGTGACGCTGAAAAAAGACTACTGAAGAAACTATCAGCAACTAGGTTTGCTTTGTCTCAGTGTTAATCTAAAATTTGTTTGTGTGAAGTGATTTTGGCAGAATGGAAATGAGACTTTGCTTCTTTTCTCTTTAGGTTGGTTTCATTTTAAGATTCCACCTCTACTGTTTACAAATCTAAACTATAGCTATGACCTATGTGCTAAAGCAATTTAATGCAAACAAATGAAAAATGAGAGACTACAATTATAAGTTAATTAAAAAAAAAACTTCTTAAAATGATCAGTTACCTCTCTGTATTGTGGACGTTACTAAAGTAAAGCCTAATGCACCAGTTAAATCCTGCTACCTTCTCCAGGCCAACATTACGAGCCTGGATTTCACTTGTCTATCTGCCTCAGACACATTCACCACTCAGGTCTACTCTGTCCTTCAGCCTGCTCCCACAAATGTGACTCACCTTTGAAAGTGATGGACAGCTAAGTTAGAATTGAAGAAAAAAGACAGGACAACTGATTGGGTGAAGGCAAGAAAGGTGTAGTTATAAAATTGGATAGAGAGAACAGAAGAGAGATGTGATGGCAGAGAGTGTTTCAAGATGAGCTCGTTGGGAGACAGTGAAGGGATCAAATCATATAGTGAGTGGAGAGGTGGAAGGAGCAAACAAGCAGCAAAGTCGGAAGAAGAGTGACAAGGACGGAATAGACAGCAGGACGACAGGCAGGGTGGAGTGTGACGAGGCGGAGAATGACGTACGTGATAAAGGGGAGTGACACAAATGTCAGCATGCTAACCTTTCATGCACTCTCACTCTCTCTCCTCTCTACTTTGCTTGTTTTCTTCCTCTCCCTCCAGATTAGAGCCTCGCAGAGATGGACACCAAATGGGCAACATGGACGCCAACACGCAGCCTCCAGCGACTACCTTTCCACACTTAACTGCCTCTACCGTCCTCAGCCGTCAGCTAGGAGCACTGCTGAAGCCGCGCAGTTGAGGCCTGACGAGCCAGACTGCAAATCCTGAAGCTTTCTAACGGGAAGTCAAGAAAATCAGAAGCCTCAGAGGATTTGTCTTAACAGCGAACCAGTCAACCTGTTGAGTGTACGACCGGACCTAGACGTTTATCACAAATGAAATAGACTGCAGTGATGCTTGAGCAATGGTATGGAGCTTTTGGACATGTCCGGAATTATCGGCCGGATATTCTATCGAGATTACGGCACTTTTGTGAACACCTTCGAGCTGGGCCACTTCTCCAAATTGGCTTGTGGGCAAAAGCGAGTAATTGAAAATCCCCCCTTGAGAGGCTCTCCGCTTTGATTTGTTGTCAGGAAGGAGGGCTGATATTATTTTTGTGTAAAGGAGCAATTAAAAAAAAGTACCTTTTATCCATTTTTTCTCCTGCTTTCTTTTCCGCCATCTCCTAACACGTTGCAGAGAGATACATTATGAAGCAGCACCATTCTTCTTCATCCTCCCTCAGTGACGGAGAGAGAGGAGGGACAGACTGTCCAGAATAGATAACGAGCGAGGAGACGGGCGTTGAGGAGAGGAGAAAGGAGAAAAGACGAGTGGAAAATAGTAGGAAACAGGTAGACGGAGTGTGAGGAAGAGGGAGACAGTGAGTTTCAGAGGGAAAAAAAGGAAAAACGGAATTTACTCCGTTTTTAATACTATCCTATTCTTTTTTTTTTTTTTTTTTTTTTTTTTTTAAATTCGTCTGGGACATATTGGTGGCTAGTTAGCACAATGTTCAGGGGAGGGGTCAGGATTTACACCAGGGGGGGCACTTGAGCAGGAGACTAGGGTTATGTCCCCCTGCACCTGCATGGTCTGTGTCTCAGTGTTTGCCAGGAAAACAGATTGAAAGATGGCCTGGTAAACAGACAAGCTATAGCGAATGACAGACAAGCTCAGAGGCTGGTAAGACAGACAGGAAGACAGGCGGACAGGAAGACAGGTAAACAGCCGTTCCAAGTGTCAGGCAGAGAGCCAGGCAGACATTCAGAGCCGGCACAGTAGACAGCGTCCGATTCATTGTCATTCTATGCACTGTGTGAGGAAAAGACAGAGGGAGAAGGAAGGAGAGCAGAGTCAGAAAGGAAGAAGAGGAGCATCCCCGTGTTCGTGGCTTGTGGAGAATCTCACTCCATCTGCATCCACCTTAGTGTACACAGAAGCAAAGCCCATGCACTAAAAAACAGGTGGGGAGGGAGGGGGGCTGTTTCTAGAGAGGAAATACAGGTTGGAGAAAGAGAGAGAGGGAGAAAGGGGCGACAGGCAGAGAAACAGAGGGAGAGAGCAGGTGTCGGAAATCCTCCCCTTCATCTGCTTGTCATTTATTCCTTTATGTTCTCTCGTCGTCTGGCGAGGTGATTGGTTTTCTGATGCTGCCATTCTTTCGCTCGTAGGCCCTCCGCAGTCCTGAGGAAAACAAGAGGTGGGCAGAAAGACAAAAGCAGAAAAGAGACAGCATAAAAAGGAGAGGTAGAGACCCAGTTTGATTGACTAATTTTTCACCTGTTCCTTTTCTTGTTTGTCAAGCTGGGCTCTATTTTTTGTGTTTTTTTCCTATAAGATTGACAGAAGAAAAAACACCAGCCCAATCAATCCCTCATTTTCTTTGCACACAGAACTGAGCCTCTCCTTTCATCAGTTGTTGACTTTTCTTGTTCTAAAGGGATTATTTTCTTCATCAGAGTATAAACCTGAGGAATCATCCCAATTCCCTCTATATGTCCTCACCCCCAGTGACAGTGTGTGAACCCCTCTGACACCCCCAGCGGCCTCTCACTTGGCTGAAGTGCTAAAATCCTGTGGTCTTAGATCTCAGTGCCTCTGTTGACTCACTACTACAGCGATAATATGGCACAGCGCTTCTGATACCGTCTGATTCATTCTGTAAGTAGGACTCTCTCTTCCTATGTGTGTGTTCACATGTACACCACATGTCATTAGCATGCATTCAGCTCATGTATGCAGAAAACAGACGTGGTCTGTCTCTCTGCAGTGTTGGTTTTATGGTGTCTTCACAGCGGATTTGCTTTCCTGTGCTTCCTCTGCTCCAGGCAATTTGTGTGTGTATGTGTGTGTCTGCCAAAGAAAGAGATTTTGATCTTACAGCCAAGCTTACAACAGCATCAGAGTGGTGTCTGAAAGCAGTGAAGGAGGTGCCTTTCTCTGAGAGTGTGTGTAGATGTGTGTTTGTGCACGCCTACATATTGGTCCTGAGGTTAATTTGAACTAATTAGTGGTGAGTATTTTTGCTTCTCAGAGCAGTTTTTTTGGTTCTGTCAGTGTAGTTGTATTCATTAGGGTGAGATGGAAACAGGATGGGGGGCTAAAACTGAAGAGGGTGAACCAGCTAATGAGAATGACTCTGATTCTCTGACTAGTTCTTTGTTGCCTCCATTTCACGTCTAATGCCCTGAGCATTATGCTCCGGCTGCATATCATCATTCCAGCCTCCTTTTTTTTTTTTTTTTTTATCTGTGTGTGTGTTGCCTTGGATGAAACCCTATACAGACCCAGCCTCTGCAATGTCCTGCATATTACTGAGCCCATCTATCTCCGTGGACACATCCACATCTTTATACACTCCCACAGTCACCAGGCCCTGCACCGGGAGACGCTCAATCAAGATAGTCCCTTCAAACAGTCCAATGAACTGTGAATAACGCCATTACACAAACTCCCAGCTCAGAGCATTGCAGAGACAGAAAGATTGGGAGGGTGGAAAAAGAGGAGGGGAAAAAAGCAAAAGAGAGGGAGAGATGGAAAGTGAATGAAAAACATTCTGAACATAGAAGAACAACAGCGGAGAGGGATGAGAGAGGAGACATGGGTGCTGTGAGACAGAAAGCAACAGAGAGGAGGATGCAGACGGGAGGGAGGGTGAGAAACGGAGAGGAAAACGGGAGTGTGTGGGTCTAGAGGGGCCGTCGAGCAGGAAAAGACCTCTGCTTCATGGGAGCACTCTGATGGGCTTAGCAAGGCCCCGCTTTGTTCACACTGTTGGTCAGCCTCTCAGAATTAAGATTACTAAATAATACGATTACTGCAGCTGCACACTGATAACACACTGCTGCCGATCCCCTTTGTCACTGTCAGAAAACCCAGAGAAGAGAGGAGGAGGAGGAGTGGCATATGATGGCATCAAAGCCATGACTGTACTGACTACATTACACAGTCAAGAGCTCATGCCTCAGAGCACGGCCTCTCTGACTGCTGATGAGAAAAAGTCTAAAGTGTTGGTGTGACTTTCTAAAAGGATCCTGTATGGATGTTGTGATGACAGAACTTTTCCGCTAAAGGAGCTATGGTTCTTGAAACTCCAATGTTTCTGCCAGATTTGTGAGGAACCCAGGATTCATCATCAACAGAGGCCGTTGCTCAAAGTGAAGCGCAGCTGAACATAATAACGGCTTCTTTTATGTCTTTAACATGAATTTATTTATTGTTGTGTTTGAGTGAACAGAGGTATAATTCGAGCAGCCAGACAAATCTGAAGTTTTATTTAGAAAGTACTATCAAAAGACTACATTGGACCACAACAGTCTATAATACATCTTTGCAGTATCAGTATCTGTGCGACCCATGAACCCGATAAAGGCAAAACATAAATCCTTTTGTAGTGCATTACAAGGAGGACTGTGAATTTTTACTGGACTCTGTGATTCCTTTATGATGCCCAACATGATGCATCTTTGAATCAAGAAATTTTCCTACCTCTTATTTGACATTTGGCTTGTTCTTTCACATAGTTTTTCCAGAAACTCTCCAGATGACCAAATGGGCACCAAGCTCTGTGTTTTCACCATTTTGTCTTTTTTCAGTCTATGGAATATGACATGCTCACTGATGTGGTCATGGTCTGAACTTAAGGCCCACTCTCTCTGTTCTGAACCAATGCATTTTTGCTCAGAATGGTTTAAAGTTAATTGTGTGAAGTGTAACAGCACTCATCTGCTATATACATTTTTACTGTTCTTATTTTTAATCCAGTTTTAATGTACAATGGTCATGTCTGAAAAGGAAGAAAACAAATAAACATCAAAAACACTTAGTATGCTATATTTTTTCACACGTGTAGACATAAACTAAAGCTCTGACGGTGAGACGTCTGCCCCTTATCTCGATGTTTTACACTGCTTCCTACGCGTGGGCTATTTGTTTCATGTTTTCGCTCTTGACAGCTTTGACACGGATTCCTGCCAAGTTGACCTTGCAGTTTAAAGTGTAATAAAAGCTGAATTCCCAGGCTATGTTGCACATCGATACATGTTCTTCTGGTAGCTGATAAATGGTCTCCTACCCCCCGGGAGAGGGGGAAAAACAAGCAGGCAGCAGAAACCACTGTCCAGTCCTGCTCAGTGGAGGTAAAGTACAACCATCTAAAACTCACTGTTCTGAGAAGTGTGAGCTAATATGAGGGTTGGGCTCAACTCGAACCCCCTCCTATGAAATATGAAGTATCTTCACTCTCCTCTCAGCAGGAGCAACCATTTGCCTGCAGTGCAAAAGATTAGCTTGGAGTAGGAAATAGAAAAAACACATTTAGCGTGTGCTTGGGTAGTATAAGAATAATAAATAACAACCCATAGTGAGGGTACAAGCGGAATCAATGAAATATGACACAGAGCACAAACATGCGGCTTAAAACAGCCCTAAACCACTGGAAGTTGGCAGCCATTCGTTTTCTGTTTCCATGCAGCACATTTTGTCATTTGCTGGTGATTTCATGTTTATGTCATGGAATGTTTTTGCCTCAGTGACACCACATGAACTTTGACCCCTGGCCTTACACAGCTGAGCCCTGTGGTAACAGAATAACTCTGACTCACTCTTCGAAACCAGTCAAAAAGTGTCCATATTGAAACGCATACACTCTGCTCAGCGAGCAGAAACAGGAAAGCAATCTGGGGATGAAGTGTCGTTTGCCTCTGCCTTTTAAAAAGCATTTCACCACAGCAGTAAACTGTCAGTACAGTATGCTCCATTCATTTCACTTGACTTGGTCTGAGTTGTGGCTGAAATGCTTACGGTTCATGAGATAGTTGTTCACATTAAGTATTGGAGCTTCCTATTGCCCCTGTTTATACCAGTTAGGTCCTTTCAGATCAGTGATCCCATCTCCCCTCGGGCTTCTGTTTTCTAATTGCTGGCTCTTCTTCTCCCTATGCTTATTTCAGTTTTGTTCTTAACAGTGTTATCCATAATGTTTTTGTATTGGTATTAATTTTACACCTCTTTGGTGGAAACAGCTGTTCTTTCCTGAAAGGTAGTACGCAGCTGTTATATCTTGAACTCCTCTTTGGCAGAAAACGCTTCTTCTTCTAAAAACAGGATTAGATTAGATAACTGTTAGGTACTGTAAATCTACCATTTTCTTATCAACATAGTGCTGTGATTGGCTGCAGTGGCCCGTGACACCTCTTGCATGGCAGTTCTCTGAAGTGTTTGAGATGCTCCTGCACCAAAGCGAGCCAGGCTAATTTGGGATTCGAGATCTCTCCTTACACCAAGCAGCACTTCAGCTTCCCCTGACTTCAGTCCTCAGCTGCTCGTCCACCAGCACGAGGCACTGCAGCCTGCACTAAACCTTTGCTCCTTATTGCCTAATGGAGCACAAAAAATGGCCCTGTTTGCTTAGTCGTTTGTCCACTCCTGCTTGCTTCAGGCTAGCTGGCCTTCAGGGGAAAAGATTGAGTGAGTGTGTGTGTGTGTGTGTGTGTGTGTGCGTGTGCGTGTGTGTGTGTGTGTGTGGGTGTGTGTGTGCGTGTGTGTGTGTGTGTGTGTGAGGAGGATGGTGACAAGAAATGGACATTAGGACACACATGCCCTTTCCATAATGCGCTCCCGGCTGGGCTGTTTGGCTGGCCATAAAGTGAATGCTGCTAATGGTCTCTCAGTTAATGGAGTCATTAAGATTGGATTGCGAGAAGATAAAAGCAATGTGCATAATGTGTGTGAACCTGGTGGAAGTGTGATCATTTGTATATGTGTACTTTTACTGTAAGCGCTTTGTGTATTTCCAGTTATTTAGTGCATCAGTAGTGATACCCAGGACAACATTTAAGGCTGCAGTGACACACTCCTGCATTAGCATCAGTAGAAAAGGTCAGTATTCGATCAGTGTAATTGTAATACGGTCTGAGGCTCAGGTGATTAGTCCTGACCTGGTCCATCCTAATCATCTGACTGGCACGGGTTCAGAAAGTCACAGCTATAAAGCCTCACTGCCCCACTGCCACTGCCTGGTGTGAATGTGGAAGTGACAAAGGCCGATAAGCTTCATTTGAGGTCATTTCAGGACCTGTCCCTGAGAGAATATAGCAGGGCTGAAGAAAGGCATTCTGGGAAGTGTTGCGTGTTGTTTTCATGGTGGCATGACTGCTCATTAAATCTCTGTCAATTTCTTGATTCTTACTAGAGGGTGAACTTATGTCATCATGCTCATTATGTTTTAAGTTTCTCCAGCTGTTGGTTCATCGTCAGTTCATCCTCGAACAGTAGAATAGAAAAGTCTTTAAAACTATAATGTGTCGCATTTCTGTACTGAAACTGGGCCTATGCTGATTTTTTTCTTAACTTGTGAACTTACATTATATCAAATGTTTCTGACAATGCTCAAATTCAGAGAAAACTGCTGTAATTTTATTCAAAGTAACAGCCTGTTTTGTTTGTCTGCCTGTCAGTAGCATTACATCTCCTATTACTAATGTTAACATTTAACGTTACTTGAAGCTATTTCATTAGAGGGAAATTACATAATGTGACTACACTTCACTTCACTTAATGTGACTCAAATTACATTACATTACCTCTTCTGTAAACATGATTTCTGCCTGAGTCACGTCAGACAGATTTTCATTGGCAGAGGAGATGAAAACAGCTCTTCTCCCACACTGCTTAAACCACATACTATTATGTCTTTTGCTATTATTTTGATTGAGAAACCCATGGTGGCAAAAATTTGTGTGTTTGAACAGGGCACTCAGAATACAAATACAAGAAAATATTTTTACGACAATAAAGTAAAAGTGCATTCTTATTTACTACACTGCTAACAGAACGCCAACCTCCAAATGCTTGATGCTCTCATGGGTAGCAATCATATTTATCTGTCAAATGGCGTCGGCCTGTGTATCAGAAGATCAAAACAACAAAAAATTGCAAGTGAAAGTGCACACCTTTTAATCTAATCAGTTACAAAGCAGACAAAGCCTGTAGCAGGAAAATAGAATCTCAGCAGGGGACGTCATACTGCAATCACTGATCAAACCTGTCTGTGAAACCCTGAGGGGGCCTGAGGGGTCACGCTGAAAAATAAGGAACACTGTTTTAATTTTACTGTTATTTCATTGAGAGTGAAGATAGTGAGGGTGTTGAGAGAGTGACTATTCTGATCAGAGATTTCATCATCATTTCTGTCACTGCAATATTGCACAGCGTTGTGGTCATAGTCGAACAGTTGTTCAGTTGATTACAGTTCATTATGTTTTTCGAATTATATGTTCATTGTATGAGGGAGCGTTTTCATAATGCTATTTACAAAACACTTTGCTCATATTTAGATAACCTCATTATAGCTTGACTTACAGCACCGTGCTGTTCAGTTGCCCTGGTATATTTCTATACAACTGCTGTGGTGAAAAAAAAAAACAAACAAAAAAACTGCTGAAACGTCACCAGGTAACAGAATTGTCATCCTTGGTCTAGTGAGTCTATTTTACATTTTAATGTTTCACTGCTGCACATGCTGAGCAGCACTTTGCCTGACAGTGTAATAATGGCGCTCATCATGATATCTGCAGGTATCACCTTTCTCTGAGGCTGATCATTAATACGCGTTGGACTCAGCTCGGTTGGTCTCTGCACGACTCCAAGCAGACCTGGTTTAAAAAAAATTATCACATATTTGATTTTAAGTATTAGACAAATGAACTTATGATAAACAGACGTGCAGCTGTGCATCAAAAGCCCAAACATGCTCAGAATCAAATGTAAGTTCCTAAATTTCAAACAAATAACTTTCTATTCTCAAACTCCTTTTGTGATGATTAAAATGTGGCACAAAAGTTCCTTTATTAATGATTTCTATCATTATCAAAGCAGAAGAAGTCATTAAACATGAAGGCTGTGTTAACAGAAAGGGCAGCCTTTTAAAGATCATACTGTATAATGAACATTAAATTTCAATCACATGACTGACAAAGCATTTTGTCTTCACAAAAACGGTTCAATCCACACATGTCCAAGTTAACAGTGCATTCTCAGATTGTTGAAAATTATGGTGATCACAGGATGTGATTATGAAAATGACCCTTTGACCTTCTTGGTAAAATAAATATATAATTACTCATACAAATTACTTTGTTATGATGGTTTGTCAGTCAGATAATCCACACTCATTGAGTTGTTGCCTTGTAGCATCTCTGCCTGTTTATCAGAATCATTTAGAGTCAACCACCAGGTTTTTGTATTAAATCAACAATGTTTGCACTTTTAATTTCTAGATATTCTTCAAATAGGCTAAGGCCAAATTTCATCACTATTTCCATGTTTTGTTCTCTGTCTTGTTTGTTTTTGGGATTCTGAGTCAAGCATCTGTAATCAGCTCCTCCAATCAGAAATATGAACATGCCACTCAGTTCCAGCTCAGCCGCCTCGCTACAGTGAAACTGCAGTTTATTATGGACTACTGCTTGATTTCAAACTGCTGAATATTAATTAACTCCATGAAACATAATACTCTGACGGTCTCATATTATGGTATTATAACTGAATTAAAGAAATATAGCAGTTAAGTTTAATTAAACTTCTGCTTTTACAGCCTCTAAAATTTGACTAATGTATGAAAAGTGTGATAAATATGGCAGCGTTTTGTTTTTTTTTTTTCTTACAATTCCAAACTCAGCTGCTGAGACAATCCTGTACCTTCTGCTGCCACTGCATACAAAAAATGTCAGAAAATAGTGGAATATTATGTGCATCATTGCCTTTTTAAGGTTTAACTTTCAGATTAGCTCAGATGGGAAATTATAGTCCGTAAATAATGTAAATTCAGACACCCAGGGAAGAATTTGTTGAGTGTAATTAGGCTTGTATGGAGGTGTGCGTGACAAAAAGTAAAAATGCTTTGCTAGAGCAAACTAACTCTGAATGCTTTGACATATTCCTGAGGGTGGTATATTTCTACTTCACTTAAACTAAACAACAGCAGCACATCCAAGAGGTGTAGTTACAATGAAATCATTTTAGTGTCTGGTTCAGCGGTACTTGATGTAATCTGCTGACTTGTTTGACCAGTGTTTATTTCTAGTCCTGTGCAATTCGGTTCTTCAGGAATCAAAGTCTAAAGCTCAAGTAATATATCTGGTGTTTCTCTTGATATCTCTAAGTGCTCTGCATACATCTAAGTTCCAAATGAAGGAATGGTTCTGTGCATGATCACCTGCTTGTAAACACAGGGAATTTAAGAGGCTAGTTGTATTTTTGCATGTGAGCACAGTTCTTCTTAATCTGTTTGAAGTAACTTGTATGCGGTAGATGCTTGAATCAATGTATTTCACACAAGCGAAACCGTGGTCACGCTGAGAGACACAGAGGATTTCAGTCTGCTCACGAGACAGCCTTTGATCCGAAATAAAGCAGGCTGAGAGAACACACTCTCCACAGATCCACACAGCCGATACCAGCCTATTAGCACCTGCAGTCAGCCTCAACGCTGCTGTTCACAGGTCAGCACTAGTAAAAACCGATCTAAAAAAATAAATCTGCAGGATATGTTGGGACACAACATGCTGTGCATCTTACTCAAAAGCCGTGAGATTCAAGCGCTTAAGCATTAGGTATTAGTGAGTAAATTAGGGATTAGGAATAGACTGTAGGCATTACATGCAGGTGCCATAATGACTTTAATTTTATTTAATGGTATTTAACGGTACAGTTATAAATAATTCGAGGCTTGTAATTTGTTTGCATGGTGGAAAGCCTGTGTATTCCAGGTAGCTGTTTAGCAATTACATGATGTCTCCCCAGTGAATATTAATTGTTTACTGACAGTGTCAGGTGTTTGCCCACTCCAGCATGTTAGGACAAAACAGAGTCATCATATTTACTGCCAAAAGATCCACATAACCTCACCACTGGATATCAGCATTTTCCAATTTCACCATCTAGTCTCAATGGGATGTAATCAGTCGCCAGCAGTTGGCTGGTGGCACTTGCTGGTGATAGCCTGTCTCTAATAATAACAACAGTGTCTCATAAGGGGATAACCTGCCTTATTGCTCAATGGATTTACATACAGCAGGTAATCATTGTGACCGCAGGCTATATGTGACTGATGATGTGTGTCAGCGCTAAACATGCAGCCTTTGTTTTCATTTTGCAATCAGAGCTGTTGGACCAGGCTACTGCAGAGATCAATGTGCTATTTGGCTTATTGTAATATGTCTGATTTTGTGAGTGTGCATGTGAGCATAATTCATCTAAATGCATACCTGTGGGTCATCATCTCTGTTGCCTCTTTGAATCAATCTCACTCAGTTTTGCTGTGAAGCAGAAAAGACATAAGGTAGCTTTCAAAGAGAGCAAACCATTACAACACCAACCTGATTTATTCTCCCACAATGGCTTTGATATTAAAACACTGTTATACAATTATTCATTTTAAAAGAAAACCCAAACACAGAAGTATGCTAATAAAGGGAAGCGTGTGTACAACAATACGCTCCCAGGATTCTCCAAAGCGGGGATGTTGGAGGCATAGGGTGGGATGGGGGGCTGTTGGGGGGATGGATAGGAAACGATAGCTCAGCAGAAAGGTGTGAAGTCCTTCACTGTCTTGCTAATCTGCCAGGCTTAGGGTGACTGGTTTCTCTGTGCCCTCATGGAGGAAGAACGGAAGCTCTGCTGGACTCACCTTTCAAGCCGCCTGGGCCACGGCCACAGGGGGAAACCCAAACACATCGATTAACCGTCAGGAGGAGGGGAGACCAAGGGGAAGGTGGACTAACTTCATCCATATCTTCCTCTCTGCCTCCACTTTCTCTGACCACCTCCTCAAGCTCTGGCCACTGCTTTCTCATGGGAACATACAGATGAGAAAAAAAAAAAAAGAATATGGAGGATTTGTGAAAGCAGTCAAGAATGAGGGGGAAGAAAAATGAGCAACAATTGACAAAAAGAAAAGACAGGAATCAAACAAACAGGTGAACCCAGAACAGCCGTTTTTTGTTTTGCTCTGATCTGAAGCCAAAATTTGTGAATGTTGGAGTGCACAAGTGTGTTTGCATATGTCTGCGTGCGTGCATGCAAGTGTGCATGCACGACAGCTGCCGAGTTGCTGTGTGTTTATCTGTGCGAAAGCTTTACGGTAAATAAAGCTCCAGTCCTGGCAGGGAGACAGGTGCAGCAGGCTGGGCCAAAGGAGAGCTACTGTAACTCAGAGGGAGTGAAGGAAGATGGAGTTGGAGAGAGAGGATGAGAGCAACTCCCCTGAATGTGCCAACCGGACAATCTTTTGAAGTGGCTCATATTGGCATATCATGAATAAACATGAGCCGTGTTTGCTTTCGAGCAAAGCAAGGCTGAAGGTGTGAGGCTCATTAGAGACCAAGAGGCCATGTTGATAAAAGAACTGCTCCATGATCATTCACCACAATGAAGAGACAAGCCCTGCAAGTTCATCTTGTAGTATTTATCATCTTAACCTTCATGTTCATCTAACTGTGAATGCACAGATACGTCAGAATGGAGGCACTAATTAAAAGGAAAAATTCTTGAACCCGATGTGTACATGAAAACATCTCCCACCATACTTTAGTCTGTTATCTATTCATGGTGCAGTATTTCAAAATTACCTACCAATTATGCTGTCACCTACCTAATTATACTGTTTTGTCAGCACATTTATTAAGAAAACTATTATAATAATCTCTGCAGTTTTGCCATAGAGATAGGTTCACATTTTTCAGTTGCCGGAAACACATCGATGATAATGTCTGTTGGTGCTGATAACGATAACGCAAATTACACAACTCTCCCAGCACTTCTACTCCAAATCATAACTCATCCATAGGCACTTGGAATATTAACCCAGTGTTCCCCCAAGGCTGAGAATATGAACCAGCACCTTATAAGCCCATGCAGCCCTGAGTGGCAGTGGTGTGATTAGAAACCCTGCCTGGTGAACTGCTCACACACTCACTGGAGTTTGATAGCCTCCAGTACGGCAGGCTGCTGGTTATGAATAACCCTCCCCATAACCAACCCTTCCCCCAAATTACCCGGGGTGAAATATATAGTTTTCAAAGCCTCTCGATCAGTGTTTCAGGCTGTGCATTTTAAAGGTTTTTTTTTTTTTTTTCTAGCTAACTGAATACATGTCAGTGTAGGGTTCATCTAAAAGCATTAGTGAAATCGGTAACAGCCCTTAAGTCTTTTTGAGGCGGATCGGGGTGGAGATTAAGCAACACTGGTTAAAAGGAGACGGGAGGGGAAATGTGTTTTGGTCTTATAGGCATCTGACAGCTCCTCTGTAATAGTGAGCTAATCCTTTTTATACAGTGTGTGTCTGTCTTCTTTTTCTGCTCACACTAGCAACATGCAAACAAATAAAATACCACATGTACACAAGCAGCACATATTCACATTTATTAGCTCTACACACATAATCAAAAGCACTAAACAAATGCTCACCTTTGTGTTTTTTAGCTCATGAATGAGAAGGACCTTTAAACTGTTGATATATCTCATCATTTGACTTGACACCTGTCAAAACTGCTTGGACAAGACAACTTTTGTCCCTTGACCAAGACCCCGGTCAGTCCTTCATGTCATGTTAGCGGCTAAGGTACTAAAACAGAGTGCGTGACTATTCCTGGCCTGGCTCTACAAGCTACTTAGTCACCAAATTGACTCATTATAAGTGCTAATGACAGGTGTCCTTTCGTGTTTGGTTTGCGGTATGGAAACGCTGCCAAATGCCTGCCATCACTAGGGTCCAGCACTGATGTGTGCAAATATTCTTTAGGATGAGGTGCCTTAATCTATTGCCGCACGCTCGTTCAACGTTGAATTGAATTAAAAATTAATTGTTGTGCTGACATTTGATATCCATTGTACAATCACGTTAATAACACTGATGTGACAGACTCAATTTAGCTAGTTAGGCTACATCAGAAGAAGAAGTATTTTGTCCCTCCCATCATTATCTTCCTCATCACACGCTGTGATTGCACAGACCAATTAAAATGGATTAACCTCCCATCCAGTTCGCCTCTATCTGCCACTGAATTGTTGTGCCGTTTACAGAGCGTCATGACTGCCCGCGCTCACTCTTTGTTTTTTCTTGTGCTCTCTCAGGGGCTGTTGAAAGTAATAATGGTGTTTCTTGTTGTGAGATAATGCAGTGCTCTCTGTTCCTTTTGGGTTTGTATTGAAATCTCGATCCTGTCCCTCTGCAGTGGCTATCTCCCCCCGTATCTGAAGAACTGATGCTATCTCCCTCCCACTGTGAATTTCCTCCTCTCCAGCTGAATTATCCATTCTTCCTCTCTTGCTCTCTTTTCTCAACTTTCAATATTTCCTCTCTGGCTGTCCTATCTCGCCCCTTATCTCTCCTTCACCACTACATTTCCTCCATCTTGCCGGCTCTGTCTTACTTCGTCTCCTCCCTAATACTTTCCCCCCTCTTTGTCACGGTTCCCTTTCGCCTCTTATCTGTCCACCTCAAACGCTCTCCTCTGTCTCACTTCAGTCTAATTCAGCCACATGTGTTCTGTGCAGCATCCTAAAGACATTTTGCATTTCTCAGGCCAGGAAGCATTGGAGTGTAACATGCTAAATTGGAATGTTATGGTGAGACAACACACACGCATGAGAAACTCTTGAGTTAATGGACAATTTACCTCACCTCATTGTTATAGCCTTTACATTCATTAAGCTCCCTCCGCTCTCTGTTTTATCTTTCTCCCACTATTCCTTCATTCTCCTATCTTTTTCTTCCTCTTGTTTGTCTTCTTTCTAAAACCATAGTTGCGTACTTCTTTATTGTGTCCTACCTATTCTATGTTTCCTGTTGCTCTGGTGTTGCCTTCTCTCGTATCCAACCCCCTCTGGCTCGAGCTGTCCAGCCTGGTTCCTCCTGCTCTGCTGGAGTAAATGGTAAAATAATGGTAACAGCCAGCCATAAATCAACCCAATTGAAAAACATCACCATTAGAGTCTCCCTCTCTTTGCCTCATCTGCTCTTTTCTGTGCCCTTCACCTTTGTTCCAGGAGGGAACGAGGGAAGGAAAGATGACTATTAGCAAGAGTTGTGCTGGGAAACCGAGGTTTTTCAGAGAAGGTGAAGGATAACAATAAATAAATGCAGCACATGTGTTGGTGTATGTGTGCGTGTTTGTCGATTAGAAACACTGGAATCTGGTCGTTAAGCTGTTACTGGTGTGTGGATGCTGTGTGCACTATCCTGACCTGAAGCTTAGAGGATAAGGCTCATGCGGAAGATAGAATATCCTTGTGTCAGCACATCCGCAGTCCGTTTGTGTGTATGTGTGTGAGCATGCATGTATTACAGGCTTAAGGGAGGGAAGGGGTTAGTGCGTCACAGTGGGAAAGATAGCGCAAAAAAGCAAAAACGAAAGAAGTGATAGTGGGAAATAGACCGAGACACGGAGCATGGTGGTAGTAAGGAATTTGCAGGAATACGTGGCGAATGAAGTGATGCGTTAAATGTGATATGACACAGAGACATACATACACTATCTTCTATTCTCATTCACAGAAGACAAATATGTTGACACACACACATACCCATGCTCACACACTCATATTTAGTTACAGCAGCTGATTGCAGCCAATGGTGCGTTGTTTAAGCTTTATTGGACCAATAAAAGTCGGCATCAGACGGAGGCCTGTCTGGATTTGGTTGCTGTGGTGACGCTTGCCAATGTAATACATGGCAGTGAGCGGTGGTCAGGGAAGTACTTGGATGCTCCACTTGAACAAAGTAGCAATGTAAAAATAGAGACAAAAGACTACAAACAAAACGCCTGCATTCAGAATTTTACTCAAGGATCTATTAAAACCTCTTTTATCTCCTGTGTTGTTGGATGTGGAAAAATTGTTTTTTTCGTTCTAGTTTCAGGAGGTTTTTAGACATCTGTCTGTCAGTTTAGCTTGACTAAGATAAGATAAGATAAAATATATGTTATTGGTCCCCCAAGGGGGAAATTCAAATGTACTGTAGCACAAGACAATATGCATCAAATACAATGGAGAAAAAAAGATAGAAATATAAAATTTCGTTAAAGTGACTAAAATTACAACAAATAGCAATAATAATATTAGTAAATAAAGTAACAAGTGTGCAGTAGATGACTTTGATAAGTGTGCAAGTGAGTGACTGACAGATGCAAAAGTCTGTTCAGAGCAGGATGTACTTTAGACCAAGCTGCTGTTAGACTATAATATGAATAGAAGCAAGTGGAATTCAAAACAACTTAACAGCAAAACTACATTCAACAATGACGTGTCTTTTGCACTCTGTTTTATCATCAGATCTCACCATGTCTGTTTGGTGAACAGACCTCATTCATAATGCTCTTTCTTCATCCAGTAAAGTCAATATAGTCTTGGCTTACTTCTAGAGAAAAGTGAGAAAATCCAGTGTTTAAAGCACAGATGTATTACCAGCAAAGAAATAAAATGAACTTATTTTGTACATTTTCTAATATTTTTAACCTGTTACTGACATGCAACCAGCATTTTAATGTTACTGGCTGATGCTACTTCTACAATTATTAATGATGATAAGATGCTTTTCAATGAAGATTTACCTCTGAAAAGTATGAAATACAATATTGAACAAAATGATGTGATGATTAGAGGAAGAATCCAAAAATATTGTACTGTATCACCTTATCTTATCACCTTATCACAATTATTGGAGCTGGTTAGAGTTATTTTTGTATAATTGTGATAATCATTTTCTAAGAACAGCTGGTTTGAGATTTGATGTTTAGTGGTGTCATCTTATTGCATCCCCATCGTTTCAAGATGTTTAACTTCTATCAGTACATGTCATGTAATTTCTTTGTATATTGTTGTATTTTACAATTAAATCATCTCACATTACGTCATATCTGTTCAAAGCCTAAAAGGAAATAGGAATGCAATTTTTCTTCATGTGTTCAATTGTGCAATGCCAATAAGTGGCTCTTTGTTTTCATTAGCTGTACTATATGTGTATGAATAAACAGTTATAAGGCTTTTTCTTTGCTAACAGCATAAAACGAACAAAGGACAATCAGACTGCTCATCTCAGTAATTTGGATATGATTGTGTGCTTAAATTTCTTTTTTGTTACTGCCATATGCCCACAATACACAGTATGACTAAATATTCATGCATGTGTCGTGCGCTTGCGTTCACAACTCGCACACACTTGACTGAACCACACGTGCCGTGACACATTCTGACAGATACACACCCATCCACGCATTCTTACAGACTCAGAGCGCAAAGGCCACGTTGCACAGAGGTGCTGACGGCTGTCATGTTAATATGTCAGTGAGGCTAGAGGATTGGGCTGTTACCAGCAGAATGAGTTGGAGGAGTAGGAAGAGGGAGGAGGCGATGAGAGGGAAAGGGGGTGTATGTGTATGTGGGGGGGATCTTTTATTCTTAAATTATTTATCAAACTCTTTTAAAAGTGACATCCATGCCTGCAAAATGACTAAGTGCACACAAACAGTTTTTGACAGATCATTATAATACTTTTACAGAAGGTAAAGTATAATAAACAGGTAGGATTTTATTATTGTTTATCATATTTTAAGGCAGAAACTGAAAATACACATACTTCTCTCCAGCTCTTTCCTCTCTGTCCAAATCCAGACACTTAATATACAGACAGATGACCTGACATGATTTCATGCCGTTGCAAAAGTGATAGTGATAGTGCCATGCTGCTTGTATGACGAGTCACGGAGTAGAGTTGAAGAGTCACATCTAATGAACTCTTATAACGATCATGATAATTAAATCTGTCAAACACGCTTTATGCAGGGCCTTCCTCAGTGAAAGCCCCAGTAGTTAGCCATTAAATCCAAAAATCTACTCTATGACAGAAGATCCTTTTTTACAGCCTGTTAACAGAGTTAAGAGGAGGTGCAGAAGTCTAAGTTTCCTCTCAGACCACCTAAATGACAATATGCTGAGAAGTTGTTATGGAATGTTTTTCCTGAAGACAGCAAAAAAGTATAGACCGCTGAAGTATTAATGAATATATGAGAATGTGATTATATTGCAGGGTTTTTCCCAGGTTGGGGTACGCATAAGATTTTTCCCATATACTGTTATTTGTCTAAAACACACAATTCTGGACTTATATTATTAAAATTATTAAAATTTTAAGAAAATAGCTCAAGATTAAAAGATAGATTGATAGAGCCATCACATTACTCAAAATATGCTGATAATTGTTGATCATCACCTTGAAAAACAGCCTGTTTGGGGTAATTTGGTATCATTCCTCTCAGACTGGTAAAGAAGTCTCAGCAGAGATGTTCTCTTCCTCCAGCTTAGATGCTTAAAGCTGCAGTGCTCAGTAGGGTACTGTTACAATACCATCATTACCTTTTAGCGTATTGCAATTCAAGTGGTCTGAGAGGACACAAGACTTCTGCATCTACTCTTTGCTGGTGTTTTCAGGGTGTAGGAAATCAATCCCATGACATTCAGGTGTGTTCTAACCACAGATGGTTTCAGACAGATAGGAGGGGTAGATACTATACATGACTGACAGCTGTAATTACCAATCACTGATCAGATTCAATCAGACATAACCCGGATGCGATTCTATCGCTCTACACTATGTTTCAACACAGAATCTTGGAGAAGTGATTTCATTTTTCATAACAGCTTGAAACAACCTCATCATCATATATATATTTAATCTTTAGATTTTGACCAAGAGAAGAGAACAGCAGAAGGAAGGTGTGTATTTTCTAATACTATCTTTCCCCCCCTTTGATTTCAGCTCCTCCAGCTTTAATGTTATAATGTTCTTTAACAAATGCTGCTTAAAAGTAAAATACAAAATTACCCTGTGCTTTGTTTTACATGTGGGAACAGTTTGCATAATTACAGCCTATTACTATGAACACCTATTAGACTGTGATTTCTGATACATATTGTGATATAAATCAGTACATGAAAGCTATTATTAAAACTGTAGCATTATTTTCTGCTGAGTTTTGCAGTCTGTATCCTGAATAATCAGATAATGATGAATTCTTGCAAAATTAATAAACAGGTATGGAATAGAGGCTCTTCTGTGTAAATGGTGGGGGTAGATGCTGATGAGATGCAGCATAGATAAGGGGCAGCATGGGGGACTGAAGGAGATGGGGGTCTTGGGAATAAGGGAGGGGAAGAAGGAGGCTACACAGGATGAGGGAAGGGAGAGAAGTCAAGACCGAGAAAGCACAAGATGATGACAACAGGATGAAGATGCTTAGGTTTGGCGATGGGGGTGGGTGGGGGCTTAGGCATGTTGAGGAGGACTGGGAAAAGAATGGAGGGGTTGATGAGGGGAAGGGAACGGAAGGAGGGGGATTTGTCCTCCATCCAGCTGGAGTGTGGTCCTCACTGGCCCCTGAGGCAGAATCTCCATCCCTTAATCAAGACGAAGAACAAAGATATGCATGTTATTAAAAATCAGGCCCGTCAAAGGAGCAAGGGAGCAGGGGAGAGGGAGGAAAAGAAATAAATAATGGCATAGTAGAGTATAAATATAGTGGTTTCCTCCAGGCATGTTCTTTTCCTTGGCCATGAAGGAATTCTTCTTCTGGTTCTCCTCTCTCTTTTAAATAAAAATGAAATGGTGTTGATTTTCATTGTCGGCCTTCACTATCTCCACGTCCCATCTCTATTTTAGCGTCGACTGCCCATCACTTTTTTTTTCTGTCTCATTCCTATGCTTCTGTCTGGGCCCGACTCTATCTCACTGTCTTATTAGCTTTGTTCTCATTCCCTGCCTCTCACCTGTTCTTCATTTTTCTCTTGCGCTTGCCTGCTCCTGCCTCTATCACACCCTTATTTTGTGTGATGTCAGGCTAATCACTCTGCCACTGTTTCTCTCCGCTTCTCTCCCTCCATATCCTCTCTGTTGGTGTGAAAGTGATTATGGTGGATGATCCATTAGATGCTTCAATGTCTGCGTGGAAGTGATGATGATGGCATGTTGAGAGACAGGTGAAAGGTGAGGTGTGGTGCACGGCTGCAGACAGAGACGGCCGCGTGTCGTCCGTTATCACCAGTATTTAGTCCTGCATGTGCTAGCCTGGTGTAATCATCAGCTCAATATGAATTATGCAACATTTACAACCTAAGATAATTAGAGGGCTCTAGTTACCCATTGCAGAGTCACCAGGGACAAGGCCACTCTTGATTACACGTCACATACAGTATTTACTTTTGACTTTTTAAGCTGTGTGTCCAGCAGTAAAATGAGGCCAAAGCTGGGTCACAGTATGTTACTAACTCTAAGCTTGTTTTGAGTATGTGGTGTGTTCATACACACCCAGAAAGTGTGTGTATTTTCAGCAAGTACATAATAGGGCCAACTGATAATTGCATTTTCCTTGTCACTGCGATATGATCAGGAGTAATAAACACAGCATAATAGAAATTCAGTTAATTAGAAAAATCATGCTTAAATGAATTCCCATGCATCATGTGAACATCAGATGAAGACTCAGTAGATACCCTCGGAGAACTGGTATCAATTTGGTGATGGTCTGACTCCAAGGGACTTGTCTATTTAAATAAACCTGCTATTCGTTCCATTTCTGTCTGTTATCTTTTATCTGAGTGTTACCATTCATACCAGTCAAGCCCACCTTGTGGTGTGAAACAATAACCTCTAAGTTAGCAGGTATAAACTGAAAATAGCAAGTATTGACAAAACTTTTGATTTGATTTCACATTAAAGATTTGTCTTGCAAATCCAATGTAGGGGTAAATCACACACCAGAAAGCACTTAAGGCTACCAAACCCACCAGTGAGTTACCACTACATTTCCACAGACTGTCACTCAGTGAATACAGTCTAACACACATCTGTATTATGCTAATATCAGGGGTTCTCCCCTGGGTCAAAACAGCACATGCTGTATCAGCTGATAGTTTACATTACATCTCTGTTAGGTTTGCTGTGTTTCACATATAGTCACACTAAGTACTGTGATGATACTTTGTGGGTAATTTTTTTTAACCTATACGTAGCTCCTTTAGGGCATGCCTGATTTATTTTTTGTGTTATTTTGCAAGATTTTTTTTTTTTTGCAACGCTCTATGTAAAGGCTACATCATTTCATCCTTGGCCTAGCACCACCCAAGACAGTGGTGACTGGTCTAAAGAAACACAAACATCCCAAAATTATTCAGTCAGTCAGACCTGTCTTCTGTCCTAGCTTTAAAGACAGTGTAGAGATGACTAATTTGGTGACAATGGCAAGGTTAAGTTTTTAATTTATCACAAATCATGTAGTGACAGTAATATTGAATAATAAGTATTTATGGTGCATTGCAAGCATAATATCAGTGAATATGTCTCATGAAGTAAACTCTGTACCTTTGTATACAGTGTTACTGTTAATAGTCTAGTAATTCTTTTTGGTTTTTACAATTCTTTATTTAAATTGTATAATACATGTAATATAAATATTGTAGATGATAGACTGTTGCATATATGGGACAGTACACATGCAGACCTCATCACACTTCAGGGCAGACTAATTCCTGCACTGCCACTGAGTAACAGTTTAATTGTGCTCAGTCGACACAAAGTAAAACTGGAACAGGAGAAAATGATAAAATTTGGTCTGCCAGTCTGGTTAGTGGAAAGGTCATCCTATTACATCAACAGGGTGTACATTTTTCAGGTTTATTCAGGATTTTTAGGAAGGTCACACACTTTAATGGTCTTAAATGGTAATTCTTTCAGCCTTAAATGTGGTGTTGGTGTGCACATATCATTACATGCCAACTACACTAACACATTTTCCTCTACAGTTCCATAATAAGGGCCTTTATTTTAAGGTTATGCTACTCTCGGTTTTAAAGTATTTGTTTATAGACCGTTTTAACTGCAGGGCTGTTGAGTTGGATTTGTAAAAGAGCTTGACTTCCTGTATTAACCATACTGTCTTTCTCTTCTCTGTTGTTATAGAAAGATAGCACAAAGCAGGTGTTGACAATTTTGACCTTTTTTCACTCTACCCTTTATTATCACTTATAAGTTTAAAGTGAGTCTGGCCTGATATTTATACTCTGCTCTCTCTCCCTTTGCTCTATTCAGTTGCCACTGATTTTTCAAAGCACACACATACAAATGCACCTTCCCGATAAAAACCATTTATTCCAATACACAAGCAATTTACCAAATGCTATCCAATTTCTCAGATTTTCCAGCAGTATTCATAGATTTCTCTGTATGACAAATGGAACATTTGCAGGACAAGAAATGGGCAGATTGCAACGAAACAAGTCAGATTTCTTGTGTTGCTTCAAATTTTGACTGTTGATAGGACCAGGTGCACAACATGATTGGTTTTCTAATAGGGAAGCTGGCTTGAGACACACCAATGATACGAGACCACCTGGGTGTGCGTGTGCACATGTGTTTTTGTGACATGTTTGACAGAGGTGTGTGTATGTGTTATGAGTGTGTACCTGAATTCACCCTTGGCTGTGCTCATTAGTCTATTATGAGGATGGTATGTGCTCATTATTCAGGCCACAGTAATAAAAGGAGCCATACTATCCAACATAAAGACACTGAGGAAGAACCAATCTGTCAATCTGTCTCAATTTGTTCTTGATGACCTTAATTAAATAGCCTTAACTACAGACCAAGTACCAGGCGCTGCTAGAGTCAATGCAAAGGTGCCTTAGATAATAGAGAGTACATGTTGATATCTGAAAATGAAGTATAGAGAAACACAGCATAAAATCAAAGTTTAAGATGAACTCAATGGTTGCAGAAGTAAATAAAAACATAATTGAATAAATCTATCACTGTGATACTAGTAGTGCACATTACAAAATAAACAGAAACCTATATAAACCTATACAGGGTGTCCCAAAAAAAATGTATACACACTTTAGCAGCTGATAACTCAATTAAATGGTTCAATTAACTGCCACAATTGCACCTATTGGGGACCTGAGAATCTGCATGTTATGGTCGACCACCATGTTAATTCAGCAGGAATTACAGTGTGGTGCAACTTATCATCAAGAGGATTAATTGGACCGTTCTTTTTTGACGCTACTGTGATGGGTCCTGTTTACTTAAACTTGCTCCAACAGTCTGTCATGCCAAGTATTAGAGAAGACTCTGAAGATGAGGAATTTTATTTTCAGCAGGATGGGGCACCCCCACACTGCCATCGCGATGTTAGATCCTTCCTTGATGAGATCTTGCCAAACAAGTGGATTGGATGGAGGGGTTTTGTTGAATACCCTCCACGTTCACAAGACCTCACACTAGAATTTTTTTTATGGGGATCTCTAAAAGACAAAGTCTACGCTATGAGACCTGCAAAAGTTTGCTGAATTGAGAGCAGCCACTGAACGTGAATGCACGCAAATACCAAGGGAATTGTTTTGTGATGTGTGTGATTCCATTGCTTCGTGTTGTCAGCAGCGTCTGGACCAGAACGGATGTCAGTTTGAGAACAGGCGGTGACAAAACAATAAAATGATGTTTGTAAATTCTATTACATTTTGAAAATTAAATGAAGTTTAATAAACATTTACTTTACAATTATTTAAAGTGTGTATACACTTTTTGGGACACCCTGCATATGATATTTTGTTACATTTTTGTCTTTTAGTAGTGTTTGATGACCAGCATTTTTCAAAGGTTGATGCTGAAAATCAGAAACTGTTTCCAGTCCAGAACCAACAACAAATTGAAACCCCACATCTCCAAGTGTCTCTCTGTTCCTTTTATTGATACTGGCATATTTTTTCTGACATTTGTTGAAAGAGGGGATATTGCACAGAGAATAAGAGTGGTCAACAAATGTTGGAATTTTCAAGCTTCTATATTGACTATAGTTTCCAACAGGAAAAAAAAACTATATCACTGCTCCTCTGAAAATAGTTAGACATAGTTGGAAATGTGTTGTTCTTGACTTTATGAACTAGATAACTGTTGAATTGAACATCCACATCAATGTAATACATTAAACTAAAGAATAAACAATAAATAATAAAGCGAGATCTGATTTCATTGAAATCATTGAAGAATCAAACAGAAAACCCGAATTGATAATGGCATTGGTATCATTAAATCTGTATCTGCTTCCATTCCTAGCAGAGGAATGATTCTGACAAGACTGTTAAATTTGCAAAAGAAGTTATATAGTATGAAGCCAAAACTAATATCAAAGAAGAATCAAATGCATAACACATACAGAACAGAGGGAAAGGTAGTTTTAGAAATGTCTGTTCAGCTGAAGAGTAACGATACCCAGTCTGAATACCTGCTTTCCTTGCCAGCTTGTGTTGACACCATACTTTTTCATGAGCGCCGGTCCTGTTGTGTCACAGCTTGAAGTACTGACAAGTACAACTTGCACCTTTTAGGACAACTATACCTTTGAACTTATAGAGGTCACTTCAACTTTTCATGCATAAAAAAGTAGTTACACTGTAGTTAGATTTTAAAATCACTGGGGATTTAAATTCTTACTGCTCATTCATCTCTGCATATGCACGTACTCCGAGAAAGTGTTTAATTTCACAGTATGACTGATGCCTGCTTAAGTCGTCTCAGCGCAGGCTTGAAGCCATTGCCAAAATAGAGAATTTTTGGCTTTGATATGTGATGGCAGCAAGCAATGTATCCGGCTTCAGTGTTTAAACCTCAACAGACACCTATTCTTTATGTCACAGATGATAATCCTTTAGTTTTCTGCAGTCAATAAGTCTAGCCAATCACTACGTTCTGTTTCTCTCTCTGAGTCTGACTCTAGGAGAAGCTGCTTGGCATGCATTTGATGTGTCCTCCTTACAGACATGACTAATGCGAAGAACACACAATACATGTGCCAATCAAAGTAATGCTAGACATGTGTGGGTGGGAACCTTTGCATATTTACCTTTTATGCATGCTTAATAAAATAATTTGATCTGCTAAATATACATAAGCATGGATTATGAGACAGGATCAAATGCGCAGACACAGACTCACATAGACACATTTCTACGTTCATTGTCCTTCACCTGATGAGTGTGTTTACGTAGTGGTGTGAAGATTCCTATGGTTGGCTGATGCTCTGTCATAGCGTTCCCTCTCAGTGAGCTGGCACATCGCCACAGGGCTGGTCACGCTAATAAAGACCCTTTGAACTGAACCGAATTGACTTGAGACATGCAGAGAAAGAGGGAGGAGTAGAAAAAAAGAGAAAGAGAAATGGAATTAGGAACAAAGGAAAGAAAGACAGAGATAATGAAAGGTTTCATCCTGCAGGTAACAACCAGCCAAGGTATAGGTCTATGAATTGGACCATCTTTTTCTGTGATGCATGCTAACATTAAAAATTAAAGGCTAGACAGCCTGGATGGTCCCCAGATAAAGGCAGAGGACGTCTTTAGATAATGCTAGTTTCAACCTGCGTTTTGATTTTTAAGGTCATACTCAAGGGGCATTTGACATTTTGACATCTGACATTTTAAAGAAGTGGGTAGTAGACTTCACTTTGGCATTTTATTAGTTTTTTTTATAGGACAATACATCGAAACTAAAATGTGAAGTGAGAGAAATGTGACGCAGTCCTGATTTGAACCCATTTTTGCTTCTTGTGTCAGTACTGGAGCATTGCCAGGCTTCATGTTATGCCTTCCTCTCCAGTCATTCTGCACCTCTAACTGTTCTTCAAATGACAACAGAAGTCTTCACATTCCCCAAACCTTCCTCTGTGCTATACAGCGATTATTGCTCCTTTTCAGTTCTTTGATAAGATCCAATAACATGCTTCACCTCAATTGTGAAAAATGCTAAAAGATAGAAAAATTAATTCTTCGAGACGATGCTTAATTGGAGCTTTGTTCTAGATTAGCAGAAAGGCTATCATAACAGGACTGAATGTCAATCAAACGGTCACTTAGGGCACAACAAGATATCCATGAGCGGGATGAAACCTACAGGCTGTGTGCATTAGTTACTGTAGCACTGATGAAGCAATGTGACATCTTGTGTGTGGGCCTGCGGCAGCTTCAGGCCTGCAGAGGCTGTCTAGTCCGACTAATGAGGATGGAGAGAGAGGTCAGAGATGATAGCCAATCTAAATAAGGACCTTGATATGACTTTAACACTGTGTCATAGTGTGTTACTGTGTGTATGTGTGTGTGCTTGGAGGTGATGTCCTCCCACCTTCCTGCTGTTATGTTATGACTAGCACCCTCGCTCCAAGCCCACTGTCAACAGGAGGTGTCATCCATGCAGCTCAGCCATCAGCGCACTGCTGGCTGCATTCAGAGCACTGACAGATGCAGACACACCTTCACAAACACACGCATATTTAAATGTGCACAAAAACACACACAGAAAGAGCTGCATATTTAATGCAGTCTTTATTAGGTATTCAGCAAGCGTAGACAAATACTGCACACAAACATACACCCATGTGCATCCTTCATGTGCTGTCAGTTCTCCCACCGGCCAGTGGTGAGTACCCATGTTATGCAAAGTCCTAATAAAACACTGTCAGAAACTGAGTGTGTGTCAGATCACCTGACAGGAGCAGAAGGCTGACTTCCATCTACACTATCCCATTTCCCCTCTCGCTAGCCCCTTTTGTCCTGAGGCATACTCTTTACCATAGCACTTAAATCCAACTGAGCTGACATATTCTCACTTAACTTTGACACATTTCTTGTTTCCGTCTCTTTTGCTTATCCAGTTTCTTGCCACACCTAACCACTGATGGATTGTTAACAGTTTTCCTCCTCCTGAATTAAAAAGTGGTTGCCAGGATACACTGGACATGTAATTGCTTCGTGGAAGTTGGTGCATTTTGTTTACTGGGAGTCTGTAATTTTTCCTGCTCAGCGGGACTCTGAATGAAAGCATGCCTGTCTAACATAGCATGCAGAGAACTATTTTGGCGTGCTATCTGTGCTTTAATACGGGGCTTAGCAGCCACAGCGGAGTTGTTAAGCAGCATTGTAGCTGAATGTTAACCAATACTGTAATGCCAACAGGCCTCATTGCGAATGTAGCTGTCAGGAAGAACAGGAACTAAGCCCCACTCTGGGGCCTGTTTCAAATGCACAGCAGATGAGCAGCTGATGAAGAAGATGGTGCCTTCCAGAAGAATGCAAATGGCATTTGAACGCTTGAACAATTCCCAGAGTTGTTGTTAAAAACAGTGTTTTCTAGGTAGATGAAAAACTTTCCAAACTGAAGAGATGTTGGGCATATTTTATGATGATAATCTCTGTATGGACTATCACACACATACTAAACTGAGCATCTCTTTGTTGTACCCGTGTTTGTAATGTGCTGTCAGATACAGTGTGGGTGAATGTCGGAGTCTCTCCACAAAATGTATGTTCTCTCTTTTGAGTGTTAATAATGTAGTCACTTTTCTCTGGATTCATATGCTTCGAGGCTTCTGTAACAGCTTGTATGTAGTTTGTCAGCTGTTGTGTGTGTGTTAAAGCCTGCAGGGCCTTTTGACAGGATCTTTTAAAACTTATTCGCTCCAGTGATGGCAAAAGTGACACCTCCCTCCATGTGTCCATATGCGGAACAGTTAAAGGGGACTTCACTTTGTCACATTTTAGCTATCACACCAGGGCATTTCTTGCTGCATGAGTGGTTTTATTATACACTCCATGGCCATTTTAAGTTGCAGGTGTGTGATTGTTGCTGCAATTCATAACACAGAAGTCATAATGAAAGAGAAACATTTTTAAAGTACTGCTTCTCATATATTGTTTGATTTAGTCAGGAATGCAATTTGCTGTGTGTGTATGAATGTCAGACCCGCTGGTCAATCATAGCAACTCACATAGCAACAAGACCTGCGTAGGACAACTGAAATAGATGAGATGAATCAGTGGCAGTGCTTTACTGTTGGCATGCTTTATCTGCTGGCCTTGGCAACGCCTTTGTGTTTAGTGTTTGTCTGTTTGTCCCCACATTCTGGAGTAGATAACGTTGCCAAGAAAACACAGCGGACAAAGACTCTAATTAGGACTTGGAATAAGTCAAAAGAAGAATACTATTTACAACATAGATACACTATTGCTTTTATTTTAGGCTATTTCCTTCATTTTCAGCTGGACACAATCAGGAAATGATGCAAAGCAAGAGGTAATCTACTTGCAGCAGTGCCCTCACTTGATCTATGTTTGTACCTTCCTGTTGTCGGGTCTGTGCACAGATGTTTCAGCTGCAGGTTGCTGACCTGGACACATGGTGTATCTATGGTGAATGTCTTCGGTCTATTACACAGTGGCCTGAAGTGAAACCTGAGGGTGGCCTTCACAGATTGATGATGTTCATAGAGCTCTATGGAGCCCTCGGTGTGGAGCTGACACATGCATATATAAAGAACTAGGCACATACCCATACACTTATGTGCCCGGAGAAGCTCTGATATCCACAGGGGCAACAACCATGAGCAATGAAATGAATCCAGAGCAGAAGTATAATAGTAGTAGTGTAATACCACTGATGGCAACAGTAATTCCTCTCTAGAAAAATGCTTCATTAATAGATTACTTCCTTTGTTTTGTGTCTTTAATAAGTGCTAGTCCTTTTCTAAATAATTACTCAGGTAATAACATTTTCTGGTCAGTAAAATGGCTAATTTGGTATCTGCTGTGAAGGTTTTGACTGACAGGTGTGATTGACAACCAGCTGCTTTCTGAGTCTGAGCTGAACTTTCAGAGCTTCTGTTTATTCCATAAAAAAGGGTATTTTTCCAGAGACAGACGGCTCTAATAGTTATAGTTAAAAGTTTTACTATCACAACAATCAAGGATTCTGTTGTTTGGTGAAGTTTGGAGTTACTTAACTGTAAGTTCCACGCTGTTAAGCTATATTAGCTAATGTTGCATTATGTGGTTTGTCAGCAAGCTTGCTAATTAGGCCAGCTAGCATGCTAATTAGTTTGCTGTTATTAAACACAACTGAATGTGTTAACATTTAGCAAGCAGCAGAAATCACTCTAACACATTTCTTAGAAGTGTTTTCTATAAATTCAGCAGTATCGTCACCCACTGTGCTTCTGTGGCTCCATCCTCTTGTCCAGATCTGGGCACTTCTGGCTCTTTAAGACAAGACTGTGACAGCCAAAATACTCAAAGCTTCAATATGGCAGTCCACTAACTAATGGATAAAGTCACAGTGGTGGTGTCTACTTCTCTTCTGCTGTCATCTGTTGTCTTCAAAAGCATAGATGCACAAGTACAAGGTGTTTACAAACACCTTGTACTTGTGCTCAGTTGCTCGTACACGCTGTGAAAGTATCCCCCATCACTGGCTTTTATATGGGGTCGGTGTGTCAACCAGCTCTCTGCAAAGGAAAGGGACTGATGAGTGCATGTGTGTCTACACATGCTGTAGGGCTTTGTTTGTATATTAGGCCCAAGTCCTGCATCACTCATTTCAGCACGACACATCAAAGAGACAGAAGTTGCTGCTGTTGCCCGCTGACCATATATGGTTCTTCCTGCATCATCCAAGCTCTGGTTTAGCCCATTAAAGAAAGTAGGACAGAGCGGGTCCTGATGACCAAATTTGGCCGGGTGCTGTGTCCCCTGCAGCCATCTTGCCTGTCTCCACCGCATGCTGCCAGGGTGCTGCTGCTCGGCTCCTTTCCTCTTGTCATCTATCCCCATTTCGTATGTTTTCTCCTCCTCCACTACCAGCACAACATTTTCACCCTCCTTTTTGTTTTGTCTTTTTGCTCACTCTGCCCCTTATCACTTTCTCCCTCCTCTCTCTTGCTCATCCTGTTAGTGCGCTGTTTTGTCTTTTCTCCCCAAACCCACTTCTTCCGCTCATCCTCCTTCTCCCTGCTTCACCCTTTTTTTTTTTTACTGCTTCCTTTGTTCTTGCCCTTCTCATTACTTCCTGTGTTCCCCCTTTCTGCCTTATCCTTCCCCAGCAGGAAGCTGTGCACATCCAGGTTTAGTCCTCTGGCAGTGTACAGGGAGCTGGGTCTGCTGGCCCCTGGCCTATTCTGGCTTCATCCCTGTTCCCAATCAGCCCTACTGCACTATGTGCATGTGTTTGAGAATTCATTAGTGTGCACAGACACTTTTGTGATGTTTATAACTGTGAGGGTGCTAAGCACACCCGCATCTATGTGTAAATGTGTTTGTTAATGCACATGCACGTTGACACACACACACACACACACACACGCACACACACACGCACGCACACACACACACACACACACACACACGCACGCACACACACACACACACAGCTTGTGTGAGCATGGTAATACTCTCTCACACACTCTCTCCACCTCCTGGCAGTGGGTTTGATCGCCTGGAAAATGAATACTAAATGCAGGGCAAAATGGCTGGCAGGGATCACCTTGGCTGTGTGCAGCACACCACCCGCTCTATGCAGGAATGAAACTGGAGCACCTCCATACCTATCTCCCCACTCAGATATTCTTGGACTCTACAGCTTGATAAGAACACACAAAGTGATAGCTGGCTTTGTTAGAAATTTTTATGTCTAAGTAGAGTGGAAAGAAACTCCTCCTGCGCCCTGGCTATAGCATTCCCTCTGAGCCCTCCGACTTTTCTTTTCACAGCCTCAGACTGAGAGCAAACAAATGAGGCTATGCCATGCAGATGTTTCCACAGCACATGCACAAAATGTTACAGACACTGACACACAAGCACAAACATAGACATACGGCATAAGCTCATATTCACAGAAGCAAACAGATGCATGGGAAAGACTTTTTAATTTCCCCATTGCCAGGAATCAAAGCAAGAGCAGTATTGAGCTGAACACTTGGCCAGCTGGGAGCAGCCCTTACTTAGGCTTTAGGAAGCTGTTTGGGAGACACAACTGTCCATTCCTCAGCTCTTGCTGTGGCAAAAGTACGTACTTTTTTTTTTTCTCCAGTAGACATACAGATACTTGTATATGAATAAGAAATACTGATTCAACTTCTTTACACCCATTGAAGTGAAGTATGATGATTCCTTCTGAGTAGGGTGTTCCAAGGGGCAAGGACCTTGGCTCAAAAGCCAATGCAGGAAAACTCTTAAAGTAAGTCAGTTTTTTTTTTTTTTCCCCCCAGGACTCATTCTGATCTCATCTGTTTTATTTGGACTTTCTATTAAGTGATCTGGTGGTCGGGCTTTGATTGACAGGTCTGTATGACAGCTCTCTTCTCTGCACTGTCAGACTGTCTGAGTTTCTAACAGACAACTCCACTGTCATTATTTTTAATAGATTCCACTAAGAGGACTTTAAAATGACTCTGTTAATTGACTTATTCAGTAAGCTAGCTCACCTGGGCTCCCATAGTTCTGCACCTTTTGTCCAAATATGGTCACTTCTGGCTCCAAGAGGCCAACATCGCCAACTACTAGATTTAAAGCAGGAGGTAAGAAACCAATGGGTTACATCACAGTCCCTCCATCCACTAATGATGTACAGTCCATAGTCTAGTCCACCTTGATTGACTAGGTCTCCATGACAGGGGTTAGGGGCTTCAGTGCTGCTTATCATTGCTACAGCTGTATTGTCATTACTCATTTGCTCTAGATGATGTATTTGTCAGTATTTCATATTAGTGCAAATGTCAGTAACAAGCCTGTTTTGAAAATGTAGTAAAGCACGGATATTTGTGTTAAAATGTATGTAGTTAAAGTAGTGCTCCAAAACGCCAAGGTATTTTCTACTTCCCACCTCTGCTTAGTATCAGGGTTGAATGTTTTTCGATGGTTTTAAAACGAATACATCCCTGAAACTGTTTACTCATTTGTATGACAATCCAGAGATAAGGCTCATTTACCACATAATAGCATTCATATTATCTTTTGATTTGAAGAGGAACAATAGCAGGAATCATTCCTGAATATTTAGTTGTAACATTACGTGTGTTGTACTCTACATTGATTTGATTATAGAGGCCAAATTACTGGCATAGTCTACCTTTTTAATAACCTACATAGGTTGTGTTTGTGTACTGCACTGCATACAATTAAACTTGAGGTGCCATTTTACTTTAAAAATAAATGCACCAAGTTTACCACCAAACTATGTGCATAATAGTACTGTAGTTGCAGCATTATTCAGTTTAAAGAAAAATCTTCATGTCAAATTGAGGTTAAAATATCTGAAGGTATTTTTCACTGAAAAGTGGAAGAGTAGATTTTGGCAAGAAACCAGAATAATCAGTTCTAACCATCAGCTTTAACCTTTCGTGGTACCCCTCTTCTGCTGCATAAATAGGAGAAAAATTCAGATTTTTGTAGAGCAAACAATGCATATCCCAATGTGAGTGTTATGTATGACTATATGTGTGGCAAGATAGGAGCACAGCTACTTGGGTGGAGTGTTTACAATACAGCCAAGTCCGTGTGTTTATGTGCGATTATGAATCTTTTTATGTATATGAGATGTGTTCGTAGCAGAGCAAGAGTGTGTTTGTGTCCAAGTGTGTGTTTGTGAGTGGGTAGTGTTTGCTTGCGTTATCAATCCAGGCCAGACGACAGAAGCCCTTTAGTGGAGAGTTAGTTCAGTTTAGCATGAAGATGAGGTTTTCAGGCCGCGTGTGCCAGCGTTGTTTTGCCGAGTGTAGTGTGTGTCAATGAATGTGTGTAGAGGGTATTTGTGTGTATTTGTGTGTGTGGTCTTTGATGTCAGCTGGTGGATGCTACTGTTTGCAGATGTGAGTGTTAGGTAATCACAAAACACAATCACTGATCTATTCCTGCACCTCTGCCATTATATATAGCATTCTCCTCTTCCACCCACAACCTCTCTTCATTTTTCTTTCTCTCTCACACACACATTTTCTCTTTTTTTTCCCTTTATTTTCCATCTCTCCTCTGCCTCTGCCACTCCTCATCTCTGTCCTCCATCTCCTACTCCCACACTCACTCTATCTCTGTGTTTTGTTATATATTACTGCTCTCTTGTTTATCTCTGCTCTCTGGACATTTTTCTTGTCATCTCTCTGTTTTCCCCCTTCTTCACCCTCTGCCCCCAAGCCTCCCACACCCCTTCCCCATCACTGACACTTTCCTCCTCCTCCCCAGCCTATCCTGCCCCTTGTCTCCCTCGTCACCCTCTTCAACATCCCCTTCTTTACCCTTTATGTCCTCCTCCTCTCCTCCCAGTTTGCCTTCCATCACATGTATGCATACTGTCGGAGGGGGAGTATTGATTGCATGCTTGGCTGACAGGCAGCATAATAGATGACTTGGTGTGCGTGCATGCATGTGTGTATGTGTGTGGGGGTTTTTTAAAGAACAGTTCTGGTAATAACTCACCTGACCAAGCGGACGGCCGCCGGGCAGGAAGGCAGGCACACAGAGTGAGAGGTGCTGCAGCACACAGCGCAAGTTGACAGGCTGCATTTGAAATCAACTGAGCCAAATATAGGGCAACTTTCAAATCACACCCTATTTCTTCCTCGGGGAACTAGTTTTTGACCAGACGCGAGATGTGGAAAAACTGGCAATAAAACGGACGAGTAAATTCAGGAACGGCAGTCACCAGTCTCCCCCACTGTCATATTATATTGCTTTACATTTATCTTCAATGCACAGAGTATCAAAAAAGTGCTGTTTTGAAAAACACACTGTGCTTTATTGTTGCCAAATCCTGAGCAATGCTCCTCAATAATCACCACTGCTGCGTGGACAACGACTCACTGTAAGACATACGCTGCAGTTAAAATGCTAATATGGGCGATTCGGTTAAACCTATCATTTTTCCATCTGCCATAACAGCATTTAGTTGCTTTTGGTGTCCACTATTTTATGGATTGTTATGGAAACAGAGGGCTGGTTTCTCTTCTCTCAGGCCATTCTTGGACAAAATGTCATAATGAATGCAGAGCTTTATGCAGCAGCTCATTTGACAGTAGAATAGCATTTTTTCATAGTCCTGATATAATGCAAAACACGTGACATTTGAGCTCATCCTGAATAGCATTGCAAATACTGTACGTACATGAACCTAATCCCGGCAAATCTGCTGCATGCCAACAGCCTAATTATGGGACTCATAGTGCAGTGTGTCATATCATTATTCCTGCTGGCAATATTTGCTGCATATACAGTACGCTGCCTACATACACATAAAATAACACCTTCTGAATACACTGTACTGTGAACCATATAATTTATATTTATGTTATTCAGTTTGCATTCAGATATGTAGTACAGCTTACATAAAGGTGATAGCACGCTACATGAAGTAATTAAAATAAATAGGAGATTGAATAAACGAACACTTCTCACAAATAATTTAGTCAAATATGACCCAGATCAAGTAAGTTGAATGAGTGATTGTAATTTGAGATGCCAGTTGTAAACCATATAAAAATGAATGTGGGTATTCATAATTCTGTAGTAAGTTGTGCAACTTCTGAGTCTAATGTACCATGGGCTAACTAAATGCATTATGCATTTATTCATCAGTGCTTGGTACTGATTTAAAGAACAATGAAGCAAACAAAATGCTAATCCCACATTAAATGTGGTGGTGTTGCATAAATATTCGAACAGAAATTGCTTTTAGCATATGCTACCAACCTTTAGCATAGAGCCTGCGGATGGAAAAATGGAACAATTTAGCATGAGGAAGCTGCACAGAATGTATTGCAGGATGGTTTGACTGCTGAATGGCAAACGCAAGCACTTAATTGACCTTGTGATGGTCGCTTTCTGGTTGTGGTTACACACAAAAACATTCAAACAGACTCATACACAGCCCGAATGTGTGCTTCTTTTTCTATGTTCCCTTATTTTTAATATTTCGATGGCTGTTCTGTAGTGAGGCAGCTCAAACACACTTTGCGTTGGATGAACAGCCAATCTGTCCTGCTAGTGAGGGACATTAAATATTGACTTAAAAATAGAATCAAGGCCCAAATGGTGAGAAATTATTCATCGCTTGTCTGACACAGTGTTTTTGATCATCTGAGTTGATGTTATGTTTCAAACCTCTGGCCTCCATTGCTCTCTCTGACCTTGAATCGAATCCCTTCATCCTCATTTTAAGATGAATTACATTATGGTGTTAATGGCCCACTAATAAAAATACAATCCAAGTAGCTGACAGCACTGATGATTCACTGATGCGGATTTACTCTCAACAAAACAATGTGATAAAATCCTTTTTTGCAGTCAGAATGAAGTGCATGCATTTGCAATTAATTTTGGTCACAGCACAATACATTTGATTCTAATTGCAGTTTCAGTAATTACTTTGGGAAACTAAACATATCTCTTATCAAAACTGTGTGACTTAGCATTCTTTTGATGAATTCTTCCTTTTCTATTTACATAAAATGATGACAATTAGAGTGTGATTCTTCAACATGTTTTGCTTTGTGCCTGATGTCCTTTTTTGTTTTTCAGCTGTGTCCGAGAGGTACAGAAAAGGAGAAAATGTCTCTTGCCTGGGGCATCTGAAAACAATTTGAAAATGCTGTTGTTGGCAGTGCGTTTAGCACAGATGGATACACAAATAAAAAGCTTTTTATGCAAAACTGATGCACAACAACGTTTTCAAAGTGCCCAGTCACTCCATATTTTTATATTTTGCTGAATCCTCCTGTCCCTCTTTTTCTCCTCTCCAGTCAGTCCCTATCAGACCTAATATTGTGATGCCTCGTCTTGAACACAGATGACCAATTTTGGGCTCAGTCATGGGTGACAGAATTATACAACATCTTGAGGAGACATGCAACATATTCAGGCAAACTGTGAAATAATTTTAGGAGGATGAAACTCAACAAATTCTGACCTTCAGCACTGCAGTTATAAGATTAATTTGATCTGATTAATATGTACGTCAATAGCTGAATAGCTCAGTCAGGCCTAGATCAATCAGTACTGCAGTAATTGGACAAATTACATAACATTCATTCTAACAAATGTATTTTATATCATATAATCACAGCATAATAGGACACATGTAGTGTTTTTGTTTTAGTATGATAACATATGATCAAATTCAAGCAGCGATCAGTATAAAAGTACAAATATTAATATATTTATGGTCTGTAGGCTCATAAAATAAAAGCTGATGAAATCATTTGATCATAAGAGTAATTTATGGCTTATCAGAAACAGAATTCTCAGATCCCATTATTTTTTGTTTGTAGCCACTTGCAGCACTGTGCCATTTTCAATACATCTGAGAAACTCTGCAGTCTGGCAAAGACAGACGTAATTAAAAATGATTTTCCTGGCATATGTAGTGTGTTGGATAATGCACAGTATAAGATGAAAGACTGCATGGGAGAGAGGGAATGACATAGACCAAGGTCATGGGCTATATTCCTAACCATGTTGTTTTGAACATGAAACACAATGGAAAAAAAGTCCTCAGGGCTTCATTGTATTATTCTATTGCGTCTGTGACCTTCTTGAAATGGATGGCTGTTATTTTTTTCTGTTTTAAAGAAATTGCTCATAAATAATTTGATCAATTATATAATCCAATACAGCCAGCAGGACTGTCACTGTTCACCATCATCCTTGTCCTGTGCTACACCAACTCATTCAGGGTAAAAATGTAGTTCAGTTTTAGTTTTTATTATTATTTTGAGTAATTTTTCTTCAATTGTAGATGCCATATTTAGAAATAGTCTTTAGTGACAGTATGAGTTTTCCCACTATTGTAACATGAAGGCCAAACCCAGTATTATCTATTAAGACACAGACTTCAGATTTTCTCTGAGTCAACACAGATTGGCACAGTCTCGAGTAGCATGGCATTATTCATGGCTTATATTCACCATCTGGCACTAATGCAAAGATCTCAGCTATTTTAGCTGCAGCAGTAGCATCAGAAGTAAAACATTTTTCATGCTTTTATCCCAGGGCACAATCTTGAACATAACCAGGGAAAATGTCATACTAAGAAAAACGAAGTAAACAAGATAATTACTACATTTGTTTTGATTAAATAATTTTTATACTCACTGACTAATGCCTGCAGTTCTTAGTTTACAAATGTTCTACACCAGGAGATTAAACAAGTGAATCAGATTAGAATACAGTGATTCAGTCACAAGATTTCAGAAACTTAGAAAATGTTTTTGCTAATAAAACACTCCCTTTATGCTCATGTCAGCGATCACATTACAGGTCCTTTTGCATTTTAAGTTCCTTAATACTCTACCTGCTACAGTAGAAGAATCAAATTCACATATTTCTCTCTTGCCAAAAAAAAATGCCAGTTACA
>JAPQRP010000010.1:12183367-12200936 GCA_037367295.1 Apogon hyalosoma | reverse complement strand
TTTTGTTGTTTTCATTATATTTGTCCAAACAAATGTACCTTTAGTTGTACCAGGCATTAAAATGAACAAGAAATTGATGGAAACAATGGTGGTCTAATAATTTTTTTCCGAGACTGTATGTGTCCGAATGCAAATGTAGAAACGTGTAGCACTGTTGTCCAAGACAAATTTCCCGTGCAGGACAATAAAGTTTATCCTGATCCTGAAGTATCTGGGTGCAGTACCTGAGCAAACCAAGTATACAGGATTAGAGCACCAACATAATTTTATCACAGTCACCAGTTGCTACAAAGCTCCAAAAAACTGCATAATGCTAATCACCAGCATTTGTCAAATATGAACGGCTCAGGCATTAATTGCAAATTACACACAGATAATAAAAAGGTCATCTAATCATGACATGGAGGAAAACCAGTGGTTTAAGTATTCAGCTTTGTTACTTAAGTAATAATAAGACACTGCAAAAATACTCTCACAAAAACTAGATAAATGACGAAAACTAAAAGTAGTCATTGTGGGTGTTACTAAATTAACTACACTATTATAAGTTGTTTATACATTCATATTCTTGCTGCATTGCTTTGTGTGGTACATTTTACTGCTGCACATGTGTAAATCTGGGCTCATTTGTACTACTCTATATAACTCTATATGTAAAATCATCATGTTCATGGCATCAAAGTCCTGTGAGAGCCCTGTACCAGTGAAAAGTCAACTTTTCAAGGCTCAAAAATGCAACTATTTTAAAATAAATTTATGTTACTTGTGTTAACAGCCTGTATGCATTACATATAAATTAAAGGTCGGTGAAGTAGGAGTATAATGTGGCATAAAAATTAAGTACTCTAGTAAAGTACAAAGTTCATAAATGTATACTTAAATACTATACTTGATTAAAAGTGCTGTTTTATTCCACTTCTTAATGTAGCTTATGAAGATGAATAAAACTGATTTTTGAAGTAGGTGCATACAGTAAGTGCTTTTGTTATATCTAAGGAGCTGAGACATTGCAGAAAATAGTGGATATAGAGATAAGCATGGGGATTTTCTGTGGAGAGTACAAATCACTCTTAAGTAAATATACTTAGTTACTTTCTAAGACTGCTGTTCTATCTTTCTGTCTCTATCCAGCTCTGCTCTGTCTTTCTGCTGAAAGACTTTCCAATCTCTTTTCTCTCTGTATTCAATTTTGTTCTTTATCCCCTCATCGTCTCCTGCCCGTTCCCTCTGCTGCTTTTTTTGCACTCATTCTTCTCATTTCTATCACAGTTTTCCATCTCCTCCTTCCCTCTCCTCGGCTCCTTCTCCTTGGAGTATAGATGCTGTAATCTTCTCTGTCTAATGCTGTCAATAGCTCTCAATAACAATGAAATAGCACCAGTTCCATCCCATCATTGATGAAGGCAAAGCCTCAGTTAGGATCTTATTCATCATCATGGCAATCTGCTTCTTGGTAATAGCCAATCAGATGGCTCCTGTGAAATGCTGCACTCCCATGATAGGCTCCCAATTGTTTTGATTGACTGCACCTGAGGGCCCGCCACTTCAGCTGGCCTCGATCAATACACCATCACACTCACACAAGGTAAGCGCATGCCTGTTCATGCTCTGGAATAAACACACGTTTGCAACCTAAGGCCCGCGCGTCACATACACACTTTGGTGGATAGTAAATTGAGAAAGAGACCAGCGATGTGGGAAGCAAACAGAATATGGTAGTAACATCCAGCAAAATGGACAACAATGCAACATAATACACAGCTGTGTGGCAGCAGTGTGCTGTAGTGATCCCACTGTGTGGTCACAAAAAATCAGCTGTTCTGCAACCGTCTAGTGGCATACACACAAACATGACAACGTGACATGAATATATTTGTTTTTGAGGCACCAGTTTTAATGCAGTGCTCTGAATATGAACATCTATAATTTACTGGAAACAATGAATCAAAAAATGACTCCCACTGCATGCCTGTTATTCTATGTTGTGTCGCACATACAGATGGCCCGCCTCTGTTTGCTTTGAGCTGCATTACCAATAATGAGAGCAACACCATCTGCACAGTGTGGTGCATGCTGTTAGTATTACAGACATGTTCACACATACACGCACACGCACACACACACGTTTGCCCACTCTTTGACACATCAAACCTAGGAATGAGAGGCACGTCAAGTTAGAGGAAAAGAAAGACAGGTCCGTAACTGCAAATAGAGAAGGACAATAAGAAGAAAAGAGGAAATAGGGCTGGTTTATGAGCCACAAGGAGAGTTTCAAAGCCCAGGGTTTCCATTTTTTTTCCTTGATGTGCTTTAACTTCAAAGACAAACAAGTGCTGGGAAGGTGAGAAGAGTGAGAAAAGGTAACATTAAGATCTCAAAGCAAAAAGGCTTAAAAAAAAAAAGGAACTGGGAGGGATGTTGGTTCAACATGGTGACCAACAGTCCTCATGATCCGCATACCTTTCTTTGATGTATGCGCAAGAAATTCAAAATCACACCGCAGCTGCTTATATCCACCTCTGCGTGCACTTGTCAGGGTCAAAGGTCAGTCTTCTATCACCTTCGCATCTTCCTGTTTAAAGCAGCTAGGGTCAATAGAAAGTCACAAACTGACTCCTTTAGCTGTCAGACCTGTCTAGAGCTCAGACTCATGAACCAGTCGATTGAAACATTCCCAGGTCAGCAACCCCCACTACCACCACCTCCACCCGTCTCTCCACCCTGCTGTATGTCTGTCACAAAACACTCCTTTCTTCTTGCCTCATCCCTTCCTTCATCTCTCTTTCCTTTCCCGTTGCCTTGTCATGTTGTCAGTCAGAGCAAGGCTTTGTCACTGTGGTGAGTGCTGCTTAGCATCAGTGGAGCTCAATTCTTTGTGTGTCTGTTTAGAGTTAGAGGTACGATGTGTGAACGAATAACATGTGATTTATTTGGTATTTTGAAGCAGTATTCTGTGTACTTCTGTGTATTGCTTCTGTTATATGGCAGTGCATTGGTGTGTTTGTTTATACATGTGTGTGTGTGCAGTGTAGATGTGTTTGAATGTACTGCTGTGTTGGTCTTTGAATTGCCTCTGTAGATCTGTTCAAGGCTGAATCCTGTCACTTCTAAATGGCAGACTTTCCACTGGAGACATGAATAGAGGAGAGAGTAGTGTATTTTATTTGAAGACAGGCAGGCTGTATGCATGGGACTTGGCCAACTGTGTGATATGACAGTAAACATCATTGCTCAGTATGAACAGTTACACCAAGTGCTGTCAAATTACAGGTTCCCCTGCTACATGGAAATAAACTGGAGATAAGTGGCTGAATGACAATCTAAAGAGGGACATCTTGTGCCAAGAGAATGAGTGTGTGCAGTAGTATTGAACTTGTCCTCTTCTCCTCTGCTCCTGCAGGTGGTGGTACAGGCAGCCAGCAGACCATTCTCCATGAGGAGCAGTAGAAGATGCCGGCTCTGCCAGCACTGCTGCTGTCAGTACACTTCCTCTCCTTCCTGCTAGTCACCATGGCGCCACGCTCCCTCAGTCAGGCCCCTTTGCTCTCCTCAGTCCGCATGGGTGAGTGCTCGGACATCTCCTCATCCATAGCATCAGAATTGACACTTTGATGGTGTGTTTTCAGCATGCTTTTGTGTCTCAAAGTGTATTTCCTCGCAGTGGACAGTAAAACCTTAAATAAAGGCACATTCAGGTTCAGGTAAAATAGATTTGCAAATTATAGCATCCGTCACAGTTTTGATGCAACAAACACATAAATACAGAGAATAAAAGTAAAATGCTGTAATCCAAAAACAAATCATTAAAAACACTATCAAACAAATATCATACAAGATAAAGTTTAAGAGAATTAATCCTTTTATATAAGACTGGAATCAAATAGTAACGAAAACATAACAACGTACATGCTCCAAAGTGACTTGTACAGTTGTGTGTAAAAATTCTACAGTTTGTTTACCAGTGATTACAGCTGGAACAAAGCTGTTCTTATAGGCTTTAGTTTTACAATCTAGGACTAGAAATCTCCATCCAAAGCGAGAAGCATTTATTTAATGATAGATCGATGCCAAATATAGTTGCAGTTCACTGTTCAAAATGATTTGTTGACCCACAACTTAACTGTTGAGAAAAGTTTACTTTGTTGAACTCATTCAGAGTCTTGAGATGATTTATCTGGGCCAAGATGAGTCATTAGATCATTCCCATAGAGTATAATTTGCAGTTTTTTCTGTATCTTTGTAGTAAAAATAAAATTTGCATTGTAAACTGTTTGTCTGAAAGGCCTGATTGAAATGACTCAAGTATACAGATGAGACAAAATTACATAAACATCTTATAAACTTAAAGACTTCAGTGGTGACACAGATAAAATGCTCCTCAGCTGTGCAGTACTGTATTATGTCTGTTATTAGCATTTGTCAGCATCAGGTAATCAGCACAGATCAGTATGTAGTATACTGATATGTATATACAGTGTAAAAGGATAGAAATATGATCAGCAAAATGTACTTAGTATGAAAAGTAAAAATGGTCAGCCGTGCAGTTAAACAATTCCTGTCAGTGTTTTACTATCATATATAATGCATTGGATTCATATAACTGCTTCATTAATGTATAGGTTGAATTTTACTCATGTTTAAGCTTGATCTCTGTTAAATATTGTTGGTAGTTTAACTTCAGCAATGCACCATGTGTTTGTTTTTCTGTCCTGTGAGAACCACGTGTCTCTAAAAAGCCAAGTTTTCATGAGCTCAGAAAAACAGCCTAGTTTTCAGTTTTGTGATGATGCATTTTCAAAATGAATTCAAGTTTTTTTGAGTTTCAGTTTAAGGATGATCATTTTAACTCCACTCATAAAGGAAACACTTGATTCTTCAGTACATTTGAACACATCTGGAGATGCAAGCTTTTGATTTATGGTGCTGAAAACTGTAATCTGAAAAATACATAAAACTGTTGTTGAAAAAGTAACAGTAAAAGGTAGCAATGTAATAATATCAATTAAGTATATAGGAACATTAATTCTAACTTCTCAAGGAAACGTAGCTCACATTTCATCCACTCTTGTTAATGTTTTTGCAGTCTTCACTCTAAATTCCAGTGTTTTTTCTCTTGGTACAGGATAAAAACATCAGACTACTTTGTTTCTTCCTCAGTCAGTGTTTGTGATCCCTCTTCCCAAACACCTTTCCACCCACACGAGTGCAGAAATCACTGTTAAACAGTCTTTCACCTCCCACACCTCCTCTTTCCTTTCTCTTCCTCCTCACCTGTTCTTCCCCTCTGCATGCCCTGCATCTTCATACTCGTGTCCCTCACCCTGCCCCCTCCCATCTCCATCCTCTGCTTCACCTACCTCTGTCTCTCTCTGTCTCCAGCGGCAATCCTGGATGACCAGTCTGTGTGTGGGCGAGGGGAGCGACTGGCGCTGGCCCTGGCCAGGGAGAACATCAACAGTGTGATGGAGGGTCCTGCCCGAGCCCGAGTGGAGGTGGACATCTACGAGCTACAAAAAGACTCCCAGTATGACACTACTGACACCAGTGAGTGCAGCCGTGTACCCAAAAAACAGCTGGTGGATTTATTTAATACCTGGTTAAGGGCAGTGAAGTGCAATAAAAACATCAGAATTCAGTGTCTTATTAGTGCAGGTAATGTCACTGTGATGTTGAATATACATGTGTTACAGCAGTGTAGGAAAAGATACTTAGTAAATGAAAAGGCTGTAGATAACCCTGTTAAAAATGTAATACTTAATGTAACTTACATTTACTTACTATGATTACTGTTTTACAAATGTTTTGGGCAAAGAAGGTAAAACGTCCTGAAATTTATGTCAGGCAGTATTAACTTCACAGCAGCCTGGAGTATAGGTACCTTGTCTTGTAACCTGTGGAGTAGGTACAGACAAATAAGTTATTTTAATGAACTGGAGCTAATGTAAGTCAAACTGTTTTAGTGTTGATAACTGATGGAAGGACTTGCTTTGACCTGTTTTTAATAGAACAGACCGTTTTACTCCTCTAGTAGACCTGATGGTCTTGAGACCCTTGAATTGGCCTTGTTTTGATTTGGGTGTTTCATTTTGGTACCTGGCACTTTGCCAGCTTTGTAGACCCAATACTAAAAGAGAAATTTAGACATATTTCCCCCCAGAATATACCTAATGATGACCTCAGATAAATGCAAAAAAAAAAAAAAAAAAGTTATACTCTTGCTCTGAGCCATCCCAAAATTAAAGAATTTTTAATTAAATGTTGGGGCCAAAAATAGGACCAAAATTGGGAAGGGAGAAACTACCCAGGTGTCAGTGCATTTGATCTGGAAATCATGGCTTGAAATGGTCTTATACAGCGCTATAAATAAAGACACTGTGTTAAATTTGACGATTTTAGTGGTTTTTCTAATGTGGGTTTTTCATGAATCGGCAGTCTCATTCCAGGTTTTCCATGTAACCCATTGTGTCCACTCGCATTACATGCGGAACCTGCCCACTTAAACACAAATAAATCATGAGTGATTTTGCAACAGTGGCTATTTTTGTGAAACACTCTGCCTTGCATAATTAGTTCAATTCCCAAAATGTACCTGTGAGAGAAGAAGAGATCTACATTTACATTGACTCACTTGTCACTACACTGACAAAAATATTATCTTTATGTAATTTTTTTAGTCTTTCATGTTGTTTTTGTCTTATATTTTATGTAATTTTCATCTCGTTATATTATTTTAGCCCTGTGTCTATTATTTTACTATAACTATTTTTACATTTACTTAATATATTTTTGTTATGCCCATTTTGTTTTTCATTTTCATCTTGTTAATGTAATATTTACCTTGTTTTGCTTTTTACATGTAACATCTCTCTTGTGTCTTTGGAGAGGTCAGCATTTACAGACTCTACTACCAAACACTTTTATTCAGTATTAATCTGGAAAATAAATGCATATATTACATTACTGATTTAAATTTAACTTTGCAATAAAAGAGCTTCACAGCTCATATAGGTCCTGACCCAGAGTTTGAGAAACACAGGCTTAGAACAGAGAGCCCTGAATTGGCTGTCAGATGAGATGTAGTACAAATTAAAACAAGAACCAGATTTTAACACATGAGTGTAGATCCTTGATAGTGTTTCACTAAAGTGTTTTCTTAAACACTTTATTTTGTCCAGAAATACACCAAAAGAAGGTTGCCCTACATAAAGAGACTGAAGACTTAGGCTCAAAGCGACAAAATAAAATGCATAAGGACTGGCCTTTATAATCACCAACATTTTTGGCTCAGTAATTGTAATTAATTACAATTACATTCATTCAGTAAAATTCTACTGATTATGGTGGTGTTATTGTGAAACACTTTTTAGATAATTACATTTTCTTAAAAGCTGTTCCTTTATCAGCAAAAGCCTCTGAAGATGACAGGAGTGAAGAAACAGCACCACTTGACTGTGACTGGGAACCAGTAAGTGCTTGTGCTGATTAGTTTACACGTCATTGGAGACCATTAATGGGCCACTAAGCCTGTCTCATTAAAAACAGTGGACCGGTGCCCTCCAGTAACAGCTGGCACTGTGTGCTGCGCAGACCATGTCAAAGACAAATAATCAATACTAATACAGCTCAGTAGTACAGGCCAGTTAAAATGTGGATCATGGCACAGAGGCTGCCCTGGTAAACTGGTAATGATGTACAGGGTTAAAATGATACGTTAGGAGTCTGTAAAGACAGAAAAAGTGCTGCTGAATCCAGCTGCTGAGAAAACAGAGATTCCCTGGTCTTATTCTAATAGGTCACTGACCCTGCCACAAGCTACTGGCAAAATGTCTATGTGTGCTTGAGAAGGGTTGTGTACATGGGTGTGTGTTTGAGTTGAGGATTTGTGTGTCTGTGTGTGTCTGTCCTTGACCGATGGGCAGGAGACTCTGACAGGCTTGTTTGCTCGCAGCATTTTTCGGTCTCTGGATCAGAGAGCTCATCATCTTACAGCTACTGCTGTTTCAATGCATGCATGCACTCCCTGATCACTTGTGCACGCACATAGACACTCACATCATGCCTGCACACACACTGACAGCATATTTCCCTCTACAGACACAAATGCACAGTCACACACATAGACACACTACAGCCGTACACACAAAGGACAGCGGCGGGGACTGAGAAAGACTAATTGGATGAATTAAAATCCCGTCCAAATATTCAAGCAGAAGTGGAGCTTAATGATTAGTAAAATAACACAGCCCAGATACCAAACCTTTATCTCCTGTGATTGAGAGAATCATGTCACAGGTGGATCAGCAGAAAACACTATCATTAACAAAGAACTTACTTGAAAGACACAGTACAGTAGAAAAACATCTTTTAAGTTTTTTTTTTTTTTTTTTTTTTTTTTTATATGCTAAAGGCTTTGGCCCCGTAGTATTGATAATTAGATGGTGCATTTTAAGCATTTCCTAGTGTTTTCTAATTGTCTTTGTCAGGTGGACGTGTGAATCTGGTACGGTTATTGATCAGTAACAGAAACTGCACACTGCTTATTTAGTCTTTTATAAGAGAGACTGTGAAAAAAGGCTGCTCTTTTTCATTTATTGTCAATCACACATGCATGTGCTGGAAGTAACATGTTTTCTGTCACTTTAAAGTCTTTAGAAGTGATTGTTTTGGTGCATATTGGATCTTAGAAATGCTGCATACATGAAATTACTATGTTAATATCATGAATAGTTAATGAGGCGTAATAGACAAATATGAAACATTCTCCTTCAGAACTGAGTTATCATGCAAACTGGAATGTAAAACTTGTGTTAATTGAAGGGAACACCAATCTGTTGGCATTGTTCTGATGCCAGAAATATTATTATAGCAGAATGTATAAAAAGAAATCATTAATATCCTTGACTGTCTAAACAAGTAAATAATAGCAGTAGACAACCCGTGGGCTGCCCTGCTGTAGTCCTTGGAGTATTTATCGCAAAATAAATCAGTTCATAATGAGACAGATTTCTCCTCTACAATGGAATCAGTGGTTTAAGTGAAATCTTAATGTATCCTGTGAGTTGTGCTGCATTATGAAATTTCTACCCTTCTCCCAGACTGCAGCTCCTACTGTATGCCATCTCTGTACTTGCATCAAAATAAAGTAGAGGAAAGGTGTATGTGTACGTGTCTGCATTCAGAGTTTATTCCCCTTTTTCCCTTTCAGTGTGTCAGATTCTGCCCAAAGGCGTCGTTTCTGTGATAGGTCCCGCCTCCAGCCCCGCCTCTGGCTCTACTGTCAGTCATATATGTGGAGAAAAGGAGGTGAGTGTGTTAAAAGAAAACACATACTCACAAGTGTATACAAATCCTGCACATAAACATACGTATATGTACCGCTTTGTCTGAATGGCTGTTTGTATCTGTGGTTCCTTGCCTGTTGAATTTCTTCTCCTATAATTAATCATCATCCTCTCTTCTAGCGTTTTCTGCTTTTTCCCTGTAGTCTTTTATCCTCAGGTCTCTGTGTTCTCTGCCTCAGCTATTTTTCTTATCTCTTTTTTCACACTGCAGTCTCTCTAATGGATCTTCCTTATTTAGTTTTTCCTGTTGTGTACATCTGAGAGGGAGGTAATCATTCCACTTTCTCCTTCTCTTTCTCGTCTCCCTTCCCACTCCACAGATCCCTCATGTAAAGATCGGTCCAGAGGAAACTCCTCGCCTGCCCTACCTGCGCTTTGCCTCCGTTACTCTGTACCCCAGCAACGAGGACCTGAGTCTGGCCATAGGAGCGATCCTGCGCTCATTCAGTTACCCATCAGCCAGCCTCGTCTGTGCCAAGGCTGAGTGTGAGTACACACACAGCCTGTTGTATTTTCAGACAGTACATTATGTATGATTACATAGAATGCATCAGTTGTGTCCTTGCAAACACCTACTGTGCATGTGTATGTGCAGATGCCTCTGTGGGCGTGTTGGCACACTCACATTGCTTGGGCGGATATGACTATTTTGCGCTGTTGGACACTCATTTTGACAGTCTGGTCATAAAGTTCTGTCTATTGTCAAAGTTCAGTACATAGCTCATGCTGCAGCCATCCTATTACTCATGCTCTAGTACACTGTCTCTTATCCACCTCAGAGAGTTGTTAGGCCAAACCAATTTAATAAATATTCGTATTTGAAATGCTTTCCTGTAGTAGAAGAACTTAGGGGATATTTGGCTTAACTTGCCAGGCATTCAGAGAGCTTTAACTTCACAGGGGATTCAGGGCTTAGTCACTAGCCTTCTTTATTTTCATTTTGAAAGGGTGCATTATTGATTTATTATGCACTCCCCTATCAAGACTCAAAGGATTTAAAAAGCTTGGTCAAATGATGGCTACACTGTTCATACAGAGTCCTAAATAAATGACAAAATACACTATACTACACTGAAGTAATAGCCAAATCCTAATTACTCCACTGAATATGTGCTTGGCTTCATGTCTGCAACAGCGATGGAACAAGTTGTTGTGCTGCTGTTGCCTGCACGCACTCGTCAAACAGAAATATACAAGTACTGAAGCGCAATTATATTAAGAATAGAGACCACTGACGTGTGTGAACACTTCTCGTGGCAGTGTGAAAAGGGTAGATTCTGACACACAAAAAGCTGTGACATTATGAAAAATTGATTCAATCATTGAAATGCTTTCATTATCTTCCCAGCAGTTAGCAAGCTTTCCCGTTGTTTCCTGAAAGTAAGCTCAACTCCTTGTGGACTTGTCATTTTCATTGAACTGGAAGAGCTTTGAAATGGCATCAGACATCTTTTGCAGTTTTGATCATCAGTTGAATGTGGGAGATAAGAGCCTCGTCCTTCACACGCCTTTTTCTCATAGAAATTAGAGGCAACAGATATCCTGATACTTCCCATCCGGGCCAAAAAAATGCAGTTTTACTGGTGGAGCAAGTGAGGAGTGTGTGTGTGTAATATATTTGGCTTGAAGGTGATCTTTACAAGGTTATCGCACTCACAGACTCTGACCCACTTGGCTGCGCTATCTATCGCCATGGAGCTGGTTGCCATGGCTGCAGAATAGGTGCTAACTGCCACTCAACAGGCTTGTTCCACACTCGGAACGGCTGTGTGGGTGTGTGTGTGTGTGTGGCACGTTGTGTGTGTGTGCTTGATATTTTTTCCTGTGTACTTGGTTCACTTTGTCCTTACATGTGCATGTGTTTGAGGGCTGGTTTATGCATGCAGGTTTGTGTGAGCGTATAATCTTAGTTCCTGGGTGTACTGTATGTGTCAGGGGGTTTAGGGGTTCTTGATTGATTTTTGTGTGTGCGGCTCTACTGTGCCACTGCAGAGGTTCAACATCAGACAATGTTTACCACCAGTCCACTTGTTTTATTCATCTTGTTTACCCCAGTGTAGCGTGGTGTGTTCAAATGAAGTACACTTTCTCTCTTTTGTGTCAGCGGAGGCGAGCAGTGTGCAAAGTCACACGCTCTGTGTGCATCCTAATTAAGAAACATATTTCCAGACTGGTCATTTTTGCAACAACATGTCTGAGGCAACTGTCTAATTCATTTTCCCTGTTTATGAATTGCAAGTAGCAGCCTTTAGATATTCTGTTAGATGAGAATGAGTCAGATTTTGGGTCATTTCCGACTTATCCTTCTCTTGCCATGCCTGGGTCACAACGTGCTATCTGAGGCTAATTCCATTATGCAGTTTTCATGAGATGGATGAGGTTAAGGACAGAGAGAGGGAGAGATGAGCAGAAAAAGAAGGAGGCAGTGGCAGGGTAAAAAGGAGATGGATAAAGACGGCGAGGTAACATCACCACCAGAGCGCAAGGCTAAGATGAAGGAGATAGAGAGGTTAGGGCTTATGTGTTAAAGAGAATACGTGGAAGAAGGAGAGTGAGTCAGGGGAGGAGAGGAAGCTGTAAAGTGCATTGATTTTTCCCCTCCTTCCTCAAACTAATTAAAGTTTTGGCCTGGTTCAGTGATTACCCCACTGCTTACAGAGGCTTTCTCCTGCTGAAGGGCTCTGTGCACTACCTCCTCCTGTCCTCCCTCCCCTCCATCCCCCAGATGCCTGCCCCCAACACTTATTTACATAGCTAGGGGTGTTTTACTATGGAATTACAATTAGGGAGCAGCAGGGTAGACTTTCTAGCAAAGCCTTATTCCATGCACGATGTCAAGTGAGTCTTGACTGCCATTGGTTATACTCATTTTCAAGAGGAATTCGATTGGAGTGGGCAAATTGTCTCAAGTACTGTATTTCAATCTGTCTGCTCACGCAGCTCTGCTCCGCTCTCTGTCCATCTTACAGTTAGATTATTGAGAAATCCTTAAATATACATTTTTGAAGTTTCATTTTACATTTTTAAACCTTTGAACACATTATATTATTCTCAGTACATATAATCACAAAGAACAAAGAAATCATTGAAAGACTAGATGTTGGACACATGCATTTGCTATTCTAGTGAAGGGAATTGTCACTGTTTAGGTCTGTTTAGGCATGATTTTGATGAATATGTAAACCATACTTGGGAAGGATGCAATATTAGACAATGATAATTTGTACAAATGCTCTGGTGAGTCAGACTCATTGGCACTGAATTGCAGCTCTTTAATTTTAGCATGTGGCGTGCACTTGTTGGATGTTTGTATTGCTCACAGTGTATTCGAAAGTAATGGCAGAGAAAACTTCTATCTAGTATACAGCTAGGGACTAAAATATCCTCTAATGAATGTATATCTAACTCATGTTTTATGTGTACACTTGCCTTCCTCAAGGTGTCTGTATGAGAAGTGGAAAAAAATGAACTGAGAGGAAATCTGTTTGGGTGTAAATGAATGTGACCTACGCTGTAGCATACACTGATGGTTCCTTCTGCAAAATGAAAACAGTTTTGTAAATGTGTAGCGTTGTAGTCTTTAATTAAAATGACTCATTTATTTTCTGTGTAAAGATACAACATTGATGTAGATTTGTTGGTACAGTTTTGTGGGGCAAATAAAAATTGACAAATTAGAAAACAGTCAGTGGGGAATCAACAGAACATCTTGGGTGTGAATATATTATAATAATATGCCACAAACCTTACACAGAACAAGTGGTTCCAGGCACAACAAACCCCACCCCTCGCATGAATTGTAGCTTACTTTGGCATCGATCCAGCTGATGTCATCATGTCTATGCGTGTGCTGATGTCAGCATATCAACTGCCTCTATATATGTGCCAAGTTTGATGTAAATTGAAACAAAATTTATTTTTTTATAGACATGTGAAATGTCACCCATTATAAGTAAATGGGGAAAAAAAGATTTAAGAAAAAATGCATAAAAAATTTTAACTTTGACCTACTTTTCCCAAAGTGTAACCACATCTATTCTGGATCACTGGCAATCTTTAAACCCAATTTGGTATGAATTTAACCAATAGTGTTGCTGCTAGAGTGTTAAGAAAGAAAGAAAGAAAGAAAGAAAGAAAGAAAATACCCCTTGCCTCCCCTTCGAGGGGGGCGGGGTAATAATAAACTCTTCATAATTGATGAATCATTAAACTGAAAATGTTATGGCAAAGAGATCTGAAAAAAAAACAAAAACAAAAAAACAACAACTGTACAGTAAATAAATGTCTTTCTAAAACAAGATCTTGTGTAGATCTTGTTTTGAAGAATAACCAAGAATCTTCAGTGACTGCAGACTGACTGTCTGACTTTTACCATTTAGTCTTATTTTATATTGCACTTGTTTTCTGTCATACATTATGTCTTGTGATATCTATCTCTGGATCCTGGAGGAGAGAAGAGGCTTAATGAGGCAGTCTTACAGCGTTTCCTGTTAACTCAATAAAACTGTAAATAGTTTCAAAAAATCTAATCCAGAATCTGGCCCCTTCCCAGAGTCCATTAAAGTAGAATATGTCAAGTATGGTTGTTAACCTGCTAACAGACAACTGTAGGAGATTTAGAGACAACTGTCTTGATGAAGTCCATAAAAAGACATAAGCACAGACACAAACTCTACACTCCAGATAAAATGTTTTTCAGTCCTTACACATTTAGCCAAACTGTTGATCATGCTTGGCAACATGACATAAATATAGTTATTGAAGAGCAAAGAAGGTTTTCCGGGCTTTACATTGTGAACATTTTCTAACAGTGTTATCTACTGATACAGGCAGTGATATGAGGCTCTGCTCTGCTTTGGCTCTGCTCCAGGCCTGTTGAGACTGGAAGAACTGGTCCGCCGCTTTCTCATCTCCCGGGAGACCCTGTCAATCAGGATGCTGGATGATGACCTGGACCCCACGCCGCTGCTGAAGGAGATCCGTGATGACAAAGTGGCCACCATTATTATTGATGCCAATGCTTCTGTCTCCTATCTCATTCTCAAGAAGGTCAGTCCTAAAACATCAATACATGTTTCACAGCCATCAGCGTATGAGTAGGATGTGTAGTTAATCATGAATACAGAATACTATCACTCATTTTTTTAAAAACTTATTTTATTTTAATGTTTTTTGTATGTGTGTTTTGTGTATGTTCTGTTTTGTATAAAAACAATTCCTATTGTTTAGACATTTTTTCTGCACTATTGCTGTAAAAAACTCAATAAAAATAAGTGTGGAAAAAAAAAGAATACTATCACTCAGGACCATCTGCAATGCCTGTTTTATCTTCTTTCCCAGTTGGGATAAGTCATGACAGACCAGCAAAGGCCATCACAAATAAAATGATAGAATAAGTGTATAATTACTGTGCATGTAATTGTGTGTCTCTGTAAACCAGTTTACTTCCATGTTTCAAGACTTCAGTGCGGACATTAATAAAAGATATTGAGTATATTTTTTGATTTGTTTGAGACTGATACCTTCATCACATAGAGAGAAGACCATGACCAATGCCTAACAAGGTCTCTGCTAAATTATATTTAACGAGACTTTATTTTGCTGAACTATGCACAAGTGAGCTATAGCACTAAAATGACTAAATGTAAGCGAAAGGAACCATCTTAATAATTTAAATATAAAAATACATTGTTCGTAAAAATTTTCCTTTTCCATTGTGTAGCTGTTACACTAGCTTTGTTTTTCTTTGTCAAAAAAACCCTCCAAAAACATCCAGAGTCTGTAATTTGCTGTGGATGTTGTGTTTATTGTTTATCATTGTGAAATATACCAGGTTTATGGTGGGTTAGTATGAGTCTCAGAAGGAACAGACCTCAGGCCTATGGAAGGAATTATACAGACATTTATACAGGTGATTGAAGGGTGGATATGGAATTTTTCATTTAAAAGATTGGAAATAGATGTCACCACAGTGTCAATAGAGTGTCAAAGGGTTGGAAGGGGATATGCTCAGTGGTCCCAGAGGTGGGTGGGGGGTGCAGGAACTCAGAGGCTGATACATAAGACGTGGAAATGATCAAAGACCTGACTGGACTGAATAGGAGTCTGTCCTTTTCGTTCATCTTTAGCAGGCTGATATTGGAAGGGAGGAGAATGTCCACTGAAATAACCCCCCAGTGGGAGGCTTATTTCAGGTGACTTCCTGTGAACCAGACTATTTTTTGGCAGAAATGGAACTTGTCTGTGTATTGGCACGTGTTCATGACATGACTTCACCTGGAGACTATTTTTACAGACGAGTATATGGTGCTGAATAACGGTCTGAAACATGATTTAAGAGAACACTGAAGAACTGGGAAGGTGACGTTTGACCTTTTGTTAAAATGTCATCACTTCATCATTTTATCATATTACACATTTGTATGACATTTTGTCATAAGTATTGTATGAATTGAGTTGTGTGTAAGGCTGGGTACTGAACTTTAATACCTTTATGGCACTGACTGAATTGCTTAGATACTATCTGTTTGGCTTTAACCATTTTGAGCTGTTGTGAGGTTAGAGCAAAGGTCTCTGGGCTCTCTCCTCGACCTGTGAAATCTGCAGAACAAAGTGAAAGATGGCTGTTTCCTCAAACTATCGCCTTCTGTTTCCTTTAGGAATGGGCCATACATGCATCATTTGTTATGTTTTATCAAGTTATAGATATATTGAAACTATTTGATCAACTATGGAGAGACACTCCATCTTCTGTCTGTCTATAATGCCTTAGTTTTGTCATTTATTTAAAGTGAATGAGCTTTTTACACTGGGAGGTGCAGTCAGACCTGGACTGATCAATGTCTTGTATTGAGTAATCTGTTCTCACAAACTCATTCCAGTAAATGTCTCTTCTGTTAGACAGTACTTTCAGTCTACTGGGTATTTATTAGTCTACATCTGCTCATTAAAAATTCCTTATCAACATCCTGTCACTAAATATACCTGGTGTAATTTAATTCCTTATTCCTATACTGAAGGACTAATCTGAACCGTAATAGTTTTTAGAAATTTTACTAACTGTATTGCTTTGACAGACTAATTAATTTTTTTTAATCTTGCAAGATGGTTGGGGTGTAGAAAAATAAAATAAAAAAATAAAACAAGTGGTTCCAGGCACAACAATCCCTGCCCCTTGCACATATTGTAGCTTATTTTGACATCAATCCAGCTGATGTCATCATGTTTATACGTGTGCTAATGTCAGCATATCAATTGCCTCTTTGTATGTCCCAAGTTTGAAGTAAATTAAAACAAAATTGATGTTTTTATAGACATGTGAAATGTCACTAATAAGTAAACTAGCATGTAGACCTGTGGGAATCCACAGATTCTAGAAGCAATAGAGTTGATAAAATGGGGAGCAGAGTTTTTGTAGAAGTTGGTCTTAAGATCTTTAGAGTTTATATAAGCTTTGTGGTGTAACGCACAGATTAAGAAGAAATATAATGGCCCTCGTTTTATTATGTATTGAAATCCCAAGTAACTGAAAATAATGTATTCATAGTGGTGTTAAATATTTACTTGAAAGGGCTTTATAGTAATGTTACTGTATAACTTCATCACAGTCACATTACTTGATGACTTGACTAAGCTCAGTGGTGTAACACACAGATTAGGAAAAAATAGACTGGCCCCTAGTTAGTATTGACATGAACGTGGACCAGAGACTTTTACTGGGCCACAGCAAACTTGTGAGTGTGTGTGGTGTCCGGATTCAGATCCACTCAAGTCAGGTTTGTCTGATCTGAGTCGGTGCAGAAACGTCCGTCACTGTGTTACGGTGGGGTGTGGGTGGGGGGTGGAGGGTCCAGAGGGGGATGGGCCATGACTGATCAGCAGAGTGGAACCGGGCCAGAGTAAGAACCAGACCCATCTTGTTAGTGTGTGATCACAGCCGGATCCGGTTCTCCTGTCAGGTTCTGGTGTTTCCATTGATCCAGCCCCGCCCCTGTTAGCGGCTGTGAATGGACTCGTCTGCAGGCCGCCTGTAAACCCATTGCAATTTTAAAAACTAATAACTCCAAAAGTATTGGTCATATCAATCTGCAGTTTTCATCTGTCTGATCCTTGACCCACAATCCATAAGTACTGCAAAAGCCACAGGCTAGATTTGTCCAGTTTATCAGTAATAAAGTTGATACACATGCACGCACGCATGCACACAGAGGTCACTTGGCTTTTATTTT
>JAPQRP010000010.1:12155048-12173958 GCA_037367295.1 Apogon hyalosoma | reverse complement strand
CAAGAAAACATGGAAAATGGATAGATATCAGCTCTGAAATTAAACTACTATGAGCTATTTGTGTTATCATTATATTTCTCCAAACAAATGTACCTTTAGCTGTACCAGGCAATAAAATGAACAAGAACTTGAAGAAAGCAAGGGTGGTCTAATAATTTTTTCCGCGACTGTATGTAACCCAAAACTTAAAATTAATAATGAACATGTATAACAGAAAATATGAAACTTAATGTTAGGAACATAACTGTTAAAAGTATACATGATATTGAGAAATTCTACAAGAAAGAACAGTTAACATAATAAAAACAATATGATAAAAAAAACAAAAACAAAAACATCCCTTATGACCCAGTGGAGGTTTGTGGTAGGACCTGCAGAAAAGCTTCCATCTAGTTTTTTTTTTCTGGATGTTGAAAGCTAGGGAATGTGTGTGTATTCCCCAGCCAATAACAGTACCATGCAGGGGGTGAGCACTGGACTTAGCAACACAGAAATTACAGTTAAAGGGATGTGTTCTCTCTTTACTCTACTGCAGTTCTGCAAAAATGAGTTCATAGACCTCTCTGTGTTCACTTAGAACTTTCTTATATCATTGTACAAAGGTGTTGGTGTCATTATTGGTGCTTTGAAATGGAACCACAGAGAAACGATCAGAAAACAATATTTTATTTTTTTGTTTCCAGCTTTGAATCGCCTTTTATTATACCTCTAAACTTCCTCTGTGTCCCTGCAACAGATAATATGATAATAGTGTGTGAAATTTAAGTTCACACATAGATCTTGAGTTTATTTTAACCCATAAAGACCCATAGTTACTTTTGTGGCATTTCCAAAATTGTTTTTCTCCATATTTGACTTTTCTTAAGTGATTTATCACCATTTATTATAATATTATCCTCTGTATTTTGTGTTTTTTCAGTGTAAATCATGTATTTTCCTATATTTAATTCAATTATAATGTAGATGTTCATAAAAGCTCAGATTAAAGTTGTGGGTTATCACATCAAAAACAGAGAAAACTGAAGAAAATGTGACTTTTTCAGTAAAGTATATCATTAATTGAACATAAACCAAGTGTGTCCATCCTCTGTCATTGATCTAACTCCATGGGTTTTACTGGTGAATTAATGTTGTAGAAGATGACAGTGTTTTCACATTCTCTACGGAGCCTCTGAACGTCCAAATCAATCATATCTGATGACCATGAAAATATGACAAACCGAATATTTACATAGATTGATAGGATTAGTGGATCAACAGGTATTAAACAGTTATATCAGTAGATGATTTAGGACGCTGGTGGATGTTTGGGTCTTTATGGGTTTTAAAAGGACTTTTATTCATGTTGTGGCAATGGTGAACCTGAACCCAAACTATACCCTGACCCCAACTTTAAGCAAACCTTAAAGCAAAGCAGGTCCTTAATGCTCACATTGAATGTTTTCCATTGTGGGATCTAGGTTTTTGGTTCCTGGATGTGAGTGTCTAATCAGGTGTATGTCCTCATAATGTAGGAAGTACATAAGCACACACACATTGACGCTGTAGCCCCAAACCCCAACTCTGCTGTAACTTCCCATGTTTCAGATTGCCCTCAGAGGGGAGTAAGACTCTTATCTAGGACAAAAGCTGACTTGATAATTCCCCAGAAGAGAGTGGTAGCATTGCCTAAAATTGTCTGCACCATCTTTTCTTAGTGTAAGCTGCTCCTGTCCCAGCCAGGCTCCAGTCTTTCTTCCCTGTCCAGGCCTAGTGCGCCTCTGACAGACACTCTGGTTGAAGCAGGCTAATGAGAGCCCCTCTCTGCTTAATTACCATACGGTATACTTCAATTACCAGACTGTGGTCCCTGTGTGGAGCTTGCCACACTGGTGCTCCCCCAGCTCTCCATGCCTCCTCTCCCCCTTCCGTCCCTGTTGCCTGATCACTCAACTCTAATTAGCAGCCCATGTTCATCAATTAGCTTTTAATGGAAGAGATGGAGGGGAGGCAGAGCGGCCAGAGACCTGCAAGGTTTTATACAGGTGGAAAGACCAGTCACCGAGTGCTTACTTGCAATTAGCCTCATTTGGACGGTGGCTAATGTCTAAGTAAGTAGGTGTGCAGAAGTAAAAGCCCAGTGTTTAAATCTATATGTCTGTTTGATCTGTGGATAGTCAAACTTTTCATTATTCATACAGAAAATCAACATTTTGCACAAACAGAGCTCTCCACTACTGGGTGTAGCAGGTGTCTTTTTTTTTTTTTTTTTTTGCCCGACCACTTGATGTTAGCTCTGTATTGTGCCTCTGTCTTTTTCTCACCCCTACTATTATCTATCCATCCACCCGCCTGTCTTCATCAATCCCACAGAAAGCAGACCTGGCCGTGGCAGGCTTCACCATCACATCAGAGAGAGAGAAAGTTATCGACTTCTCTAAGCCGTTCATGACCCTGGGGATCAGCATCTTGTACAGAGTTCAACTGGTGAGGGTGTTATCTGGGGCTGTAGGGCTCCTGCTGGGTGATACTCACTACAGATCTTGTATTGGATTTCCTTTCTTTTGTTTGTGTTGCTTTTAAGCTGACAGGGCGATACAAGAGATAACGGGCTACACTTCTTAGATGAAGCTTAAAGAAGAAGACTACATTTTGCATGAGAATTTATATTTGAAGGGTGTAGTAGATTTGTGCACTGAATGCTGCATCCACTGTGTCCAAACTGAAATTTATAGGTGTAATTTAAATTGCTCAATAAGTCAGTGCTGTGTAACTGGGTAACAGTGGCAGCTTTACATTGCTAATGAGGTTTTGGGCCTGAGCCAAGTATGCTTCAGCAGTAGGCATTGTGAAACAGAGCGTTTATGGATTGTAGCATTAGTGTATCAAAGCACTGCAGACTTACTATAAGAGTACAGTGAAGGACACTGCCCTCCTGTGGCATGAAGGGTCTTTTCTGGCATGGCTGATTCACCTACTACATTTTTAAGCCACACCATACATACAGTCATGTCTGTCTGTCACTGTATTTATTACCCCCCCTTCACTACTTCTCTTTTCTCCTTCTTTTCCTCCATACCAGGGCCGGAAGCCGGGTTACTTCTCCTTCCTAGATCCCTTCTCTCCAGCTGTCTGGCTTTTCATGCTGCTCGCCTACCTGGCTGTCAGCTGTGTGCTCTTCCTCGCTGCAAGGTCAATACATTACATCACACATTGTACTGACTCACATCTGTGCTCTATTACAATTTATCTTGTTCAACACAGGTCGCCTGTCACATATCAGGATTTTTTTTTTTTTACCTTCCACCACCTTGTAGACAGTTTGACATGTAAGAAATGACTGATTGGCAATGACTTGACTGATATGACAGAAGTGCATTACTGTATTTCAGCTTGACCCTAAGGTTGTTCTATTATGCTTGTGTTGTCTCCACCAGGCTGAGCCCCTATGAGTGGTACAACCCTCACCCATGTCTACGAGAGCGCAGGGACATGCTGGAGAACCAGTACACCCTGGGAAACAGCCTGTGGTTCCCTGTTGGAGGTTTCATGCAGCAGGGATCAGAGATTATGCCCAGAGCTCTGTCGACCAGATGTGTTAGTGGGGTGTGGTAAGTCACAAAGTGGATTGAATCTTTATGAACAAATGCATTTAAAATTTTCAAGTAGTGGTGGAATGTAACTGAGTACTTTCATGTGGCATATTAAAATACAAAATATGTACCATTTTCCTTAAAAAAAACAAAAACAAACAAAACTTGAACTATATTATGGTAATCCTCTCAATCATCACTTCTGAACCACTGTCAGTGTGTGATGGAACATTTACATGCAGAAACCTTGCCTTCCGCTTGAATTTTCTATTTCCCTCTTGTTTTGCTGTGTTTGCAGTGTTTCTTATGCTTCAGCTGTATATAGTCTCTAGAGTTTTGCAGAGGTGTGGATGTGTTTTTAGAATGTAACCACTGTGACAGAATCAGGAAATAAGGTTTTATATTTCTATTTAACCACCTTCTTTTTCTTGCTATGCTGCTAGTTTTCCTCATTCCGTGAGCCCGCCTTCTCACACAAGTGACAAATGTTACATAAAGAAATGTTGTCAATTTTCCAAACTTAATCCTTGAAAGGGTCACAGGGGTATTGGAGCCAACCCTGGCTACCAATAGGCCAAGGCGGGGTACACCCTGGATGTGTCATGGGTTCATCACATCAGTTAATCTTTTGACGTGCATGTCTTTGGATGTTGGGAATAAGCTGAAGTACCCTGAGGGAACCCATGCCTCTTGCTGAGTGGCGACAGTACTAACCACTACACTGATGCACCGTCACCTTCAAATATCTATTTCTCAAATGTATTTTATCACAAAATGTGTTGATTTTGTTTCATCAGCTGAAACATGAGGTGTTTATTTATGGGTTGAAAAAAATCACTGCCTTCTTAAAATAAATAAAACTATCTTAGATTTGCCGGAAAATGTATTGTCACAAAGCTGAAAGCAGGTTTTTCAAGAGCTTATGAAAAGCTTTTAGATAAACAAACATGATGAGCTTATACAATGAGACACTGAAATTAAAGTAACATAAAACAGTAAAACACTGACAATTACTTTAGTGCACAAGGACTGTTTACGTTTCATAATTTAAGTAAATTTTGCTGATAATGCTCACATACTTACGTTTTTAATGCAGAACTTTAGATACATCATCTGCCATTGTTTACATTTTGTCAGTCAAATGAAAGTGACGCTAGTGAAGTATCAAGCCAGCGGCAAACACAGTACATGCATATAGATGAAAAACAGAGTAATCTGCTTACAGCTACATATACTGTACATCGCAGTGTATAAGCATCAACATTTAATGCAAAAAAGCTAAGTTCACAGAAATACTTGCATGATGATATTCCTGTGGCGACATTAAGACATGTGCTGAGAAAGAAATAATAATGGCTAAGAGCTAAGGAGATAAAGGATAGAGGAAGACAGGAAGAGCAAATTGCACTGAGTAGAGCAAGATATGGGTTATTAAAAAGTATAGCGGGTACATGATGTTCTTTCAGAAGAAAGTTTTTAATCTTGCGGCAAAGGTCACCACTGTGTCTCAACGACATTGTTATGGATGTAAATCTGTTGGCACAGGAAACCTGAGGACCTGACTTACCACCTCTCCCTTCCTCCCCCCTCCCTCGATCTCCTTCGTACAGGTGGGCATTCACCCTGATCATCATCTCCTCCTACACAGCCAACTTGGCAGCCTTTCTGACAGTCCAGAGGATGGAGGTTCCCATCGAGTCTCCAGATGACTTGGCTGACCAGACCAATATCGAGTATGGTACCATCCATGGAGGAAGCACCATGACCTTCTTTATGGTACAACCCGTCTATGTTTTTGTGTTTTTAACTCGGTCTACATGTGCTTTTCTGTGCAGATTACATCTTTGAATTGTATTTGTGTTGGCAGTTTGACTTATTCTAGACTGTTACAGTGAACTGGTTTATAGCATTGTCTTTTCATGTTTCTGTACATGTGCTAGTTTTTGTGTTATGACTGTGCCTGGAGTGAATGGCTCTTCTCATATTTGTCACTATATCTCCCTCTTCTGTTGTCTTCTTTATGGATGTTTGTGTTTGTGTTAAGTGGCTGACTGTCTGTGTTTGCTTATGAAAGGGCTTCTGGCATCTGTGCCGACATCTGTATTTGTCATAGATTGTTTGTGTCTTTTTGCCTTTGTCTGTAGGTGTGTTTGCATGTCAGTGTATCTGCATATGTAGGTGAGGGTATCAAAGAGTCTGTTTATGTTTACTTGTGTGCATGCATGGGAAATGGCTACATGCCAGTTCATGAGTGTGTTTGTTTTGCATTCTCTTGGTGTTTGCCTATGCTGAGGGTATAAGAATGACTGGTCCATGTTTGCCTACATAAGCCCGTTTCAGCGCTACAGTACATTACCCCACTCAATGCCTAATCCAATCCACACACTCATACAAAACACACCAGCATTATTACACTCAGATACCAGAGTATCTACTCTTTGCCTTGCGTTTTGACACAAAATACACAGAGATGCAACATGTAATTGAACACCTAAACACTTAATCCTGTTTCAGAGCTTGATATATTTTACTAACTGCTGAACCACCTCCTGTGTGCTGATTTACCACCATCTGTATTAAAGATGATGCATCAGCTACGCCACAAGCAAATAATCTGTTCCCTTGATTCACCTCGCTTCTTTCCCCCCTCTCCTCTCTGCTATTTTCCTCTATTTGCCATTGATGTTTTGCTCTCCTTGTCATTTTTCACGCTGGCTTCTCTGTTCTACACGCTCCTCCTCCCCTGTTTATCGAAGATTCATCTCTCTTTCTCTCTGTCCTCCCTCTTTCTTTTTAATCGACCCGTATCTGATTTTAGCTTCAAAGACAGATGTAAAAGCTACAGAGGTCAAACAGACAGACATTAGTAGCCATTGTTTAATAATTCAGTTTTGCGGCACATTCCCACTGTTGTGTTCCTGTTGCTCTGCAGAACTCGCGTTACCAGACCTACCAGCGGATGTGGAACTACATGAACTCCAAGCAGCCGAGTGTATTTGTGAAAAGCACAGAGGAAGGCATTGCACGTGTACTCAACTCCAAGTATGCCTTTCTGATGGAGAGCACTATGAACGAATACCACCGTGGCCTCAACTGTAATCTCACACAGATAGGAGGCCTGTTGGACACCAAGGGCTATGGCATTGGCATGCCACTGGGTAATAACACTACTTGATTCTTCATAAATACTGTGTACATACATGTAGGTTTAGTCTGAGTGCACTCAAGTTTTGATTGGCTTTTGGCTCTTATTGTTTGGAGTAGTCTAAGATTACTATAAAGTAAAGAATAAAGTAACTTTGGACTTTGCAGCCATGATTGATGATCATTACACACACCAGCCCCCATGACTGTTTCCAGGAAACAAATTTGCGCATGTCTGACCTCGGATCATCTGTTCGCTATTACCTTGAACCAAAAGGGAATGCTTGCAACGTAGCAAAGGATAAATTCAGCATTGTAATATAATCACGTTTACTTCCAACAGTTTTCATAGATTATTTCTTGTGCTATCACATGGCATATACTTTGGCAATTACATCATATTACTACATTATTATGCATTACCACACTATTACCCAAACTATTGTCGGGTAATTATGAAGTTGCAAAGTGCTTCTTGTATTTTATTTAAAGAACTTGGTAACACACATTTTATAAACTGATTGAGTTCATCAGCTGAAGGTCTCTTATTAATTTTATTCAGTGTTAATTGGATAGAGATATTATCTTGTAATTTATTGTCACAGATTTTACTATATTGACAGTTTTTTAATTTCAGGCAAGCATGCATTGAGGCCACAAGGGATGTAACAAAGGCGCCTATTTAGTCCGCTTAACACAGCATCTGTATTTTGAAGGAGTTGTACAACAGCTTGTGGTGTAAGGAAAAAGAAACAGGATGTTGTAGTAATTAAGAGAAGTACATATTAAATTATGCATGTTTCTGAGTCCCACTTAAATTATTTCTGAACCAATTTAGAAAGCATGTGATGACTGGGGAAAACACAGACAAAACAACTGTTTGGGGTGTTATTTAAGCTTTGAGATTACAGATTTCTTATTTTTCCAGGTTTTCATTTAAGTCTTCACTTCACCTTTGAAAATTGGGTTGTAAAAATTAGCAAATTTGTGTTATAACCGGAGTATGGGTTGTCACAGTAGTCACCGGCTTTTTATTATTACAGTAGTGGAAAGTAATACCACTGGAGAGGGTAATTAATCTAAATTATAGCACATAAAATTGTACCACAGGCAGCCACAGAGGCAGAAGAAAATGATCACAAGGTTACACAAAATTTTCAATGTGAACGTTAAGACTGTGCTGCCGGGAATATAAATATGTTGTCTCTTCCTGTTATGATTAGAGGTGTCACACAGACTTATTCAGTTGATAAAATACAGTGCATTCACCTGTATAATGCAGACGGCTAAAAGCTGCTTTAAAATGACTTTTTCCATAATCTTGAAGCTCAAGGTTGTGTAAAGGAAATGGACTCTAACCTAAAATAGTCAAGGACACAATCATTAGTCTGAGAGCTATTTACAGTTGAGTTGACTAAAGTAGGTCACCTATAGCCCCAGTAACCTCTTTGAGGAACATAGTGGGTATGAAATGTACTGGGCTGGTCTTATATGAGACACAGTGTCTAAACACCCTGGCACAGATTGAACAAGGATTACTTTACATTGAGGGATGTTTATCTTGCATCTAAAACTCCAAACCTCATCTGCAAAAGTGAATAAAATCTCATTAAGTGACAGTAGGAGAGGCAGAAATACCTGCATGAGATCAATTACATAAGCGGAATAGACACATGTGCAGATTGGTGAGAGATTAGATCTGCAAAATGCCTTATACGTGGTTGATTTGTTTTTTATCTAAGGGATTAGCAGTTCAACTGGAAGTAATGAACATGCAGCTAATTGCTTTTCCGCACACATCCACCTCTTCTGAAGCTCCTTTTTTTGGTTAACACATAAGGACACTGTGAGACTAGAGAGGAAGGAAAAGGAAAGGGGAGGAAAGTGATGTCTAATTGGCCAAATGTGTGGAGGAATAAAGAAAGCAAGAGAAAATGAAGTGCGCTTTGGAATCAAGAGCAAAATTACGATGAGATCGAAAAAAGAGACGTTTAGGTTTTAAAAATACTCTTGCATGTTCACTTGAGTGTAACAGCACAAACAGGTTCAGGCTTAAACAGCTAAAAACATATCAAAATACATATAGTGCTGTTCCAAATAGTGTAATTCCCTCAGAGGCTCAGCATTGCAGTGGGGAATGTGCTATTTTTGACAAGGTTTTGCTCAGTGGCCAGTGATTTATAGCACCTCCCCTAGGGTAAGAGGTGGTCATCTAGGTGAATGGGCTCTTGAGATGTCCTCTTTTTACAGAGGTTTGTTTTGAGAGTCTGTATTTATATTGAAAAAACAAGGTTAAAAACTCCAATGCCAGTATTTAAAGTGGAACCTGCTTATTGTAGTGTCTGTTGATTACGTAAAAGCCTTAATAACATGATAGTAAGTATGGAAACATGTCATTCTGATGAACTCCTTCCTATATCTGTATGGTGTACAACTTGCCACCACACAAAAGGAGCCGTCCATGATGTCTGACGATGAACAGATGTACCGCTGGCTATGTCTGGCTGTAATCTCACTCTTTATCTTTAACTAATCCTCTCTTTATTCTCACAATAAGATCTCTCGTAGCTATCTCGGCGACTGCAAAGGCAATTCTTCGTCGGTGCCTCTGGTTCCTTTTTCTCTGTACACTTTTACATTTGTGTGGTTTTTCTTCTCTTCTTGAGTAAGCCCTCTCATGTCTTGTTGTTGCCTTCCCCTTTGTCTTTATTATTCTCTTCCACTCACTCTTATTCATTTTTTTTTATCATCCGTCAGGGTCTCCTTTCAGAGATGAGATCACGTTGGCGATCCTCCAGCTGCAGGAGAATAACAGGCTGGAGATCTTGAAGAGGAGGTGGTGGGAGGGAGGCCAATGTCCCAAAGAGGAGGACCACCGTGCCAAGGGTCAGTAGACCGCAGCTGTCTGTCTCCTCTCCCTGTTTCTCGCTAATGTCCCCAGTAATAGTCTCCTCACACTCATATAGTCCAGCTAATAGCTAATGCCTAACTTAATGTCCTTGTGAAGGGCACTTAGCACAATCAACTTCCCCAAATGCTCTCTGTTTGTCTCAGGTGGTACGTAATGGGAATTTTATTGGAGAGAGTGCGGCGTTTTGTGTGTGCCTGTATTCAACTATACCTGTATAAATGAGAGACAATGAAAATTCCTGCTTTTTGTCTCCGCTGTCAGATGAAAATCAGTTTTAAAAATGGTTTCAGTAACAGTCTTTTCATCATCGTTGAGCTTCATCAGTGCACAGTATCTCTAGAGGCCAGAGAGACTTGGCATTCAAACAGTCACTTCATCATGGACCATTTACATTTTAAATCCAATTGAAAGAACACTCCAGTGATTTAATATTGTACAGAAGTTACAGGCAGTTAGAAAAGATTTTTGTCAAAAAGGAATAGCCTGAAATGAACCTTAAAATACTATCTTTTATGAAGGAGAAAGTGCATTCTGTACAGTTCAGATGGATCTAATTGCAGAAATGGTTTGTAGTTGTCATAGTTGTGTTTATTATCACATGATCATAAAAAATGTTGTTATTTCATTATATTAGAATAAAATGTTTATGTCAAGTGTAGTTTCTACAGCCTGTGCACAGATGAATTTGCTCTGTTACAATTTTCCATGAAACTAATTGAGCAATAATAACTATACAGCTGTGGCCAAACATTTTGTGACTTTTATTAATGTCCAAATCTAAAAAAAAAAACAAAAAAAAAAACAAAAAAAAGCAGCAAAACTTGTGAAAACAAAATCTGTCTCTGTAAAATGTTTGGTAATGACAAACGAATGAAACTGAGTGTTATATCAGTCTACATGTTGCTTTGACACTAAACAGACATCCTTCATATCTGAAATTAACTGTCTCCCACATATTGCAAACTGACATAACGGATAAAATCGACATCTATGTCAAAGTAAAACATATTTATTTGAATAAATGTGAATGACTGAATATCATATAATCATACTCGGGGGAAATAATCAATAATTGTGGCCTTGAACTTTAACCCATAAAGACCCAAACAGCCACAGCAACCAGAGCATCTACTGATGTAAACTGTTTAAAAACTGTTGATCCTCTAATCCTATCAATACATGTAAATAACTGGTGTAAAATACAGTTTGTTGTCTTTTCATGGTCATCAGATATGACCCATTTAGACATTAAGAAACACTATAGTGAACATGGAAACACTGTCATCTTCTAAAACATTGATTCACCAGTAAAACCCATGGAGTTGGATCAATGACAGTGGATAGAGATGTTAATATCTTTGCTGAAAAAGTCCCTTTTTCCTCAGCTTTCTGTTTCTGATATAATAACCCTCAACTTTGACCTGAGTTTTAATGAACATCTACATAATCAGTAAATTAAATACAAGAAAATACCTGATACACACTTAAAAAACACAAAATACAGAGAATAATATTATAATAAATGGTGATAAATCACTTAAGAAAGGCCAAATAGAGAGAAAAATCAAATGGGGAACTGACACAAAAGTAGCACCGAGTCTTTATGGGTTAAGCCAACCATAAAAAAATCTGTTTTAAACATTTTATACTGTGTGATAATGTCTGTCTTAAAAGATTTCTCATCCTACATAGTCTCTGAACTCTGTTTACATTGTGCCAATGCTGGAGAAGGGTGTGACACCATCCACTATCATTCTGTAATAGGTAAAAAAAAAAAAAAAGCTCACAGGGTTGTTTGGTTTGTTTACATTTAAAAAAAAATAAAAAAGTCACTCCCATATTGAGCGCAGGATTCAGTGACAGTCAGAGAGGACATGTTTTAGTGCAACATTTGCATGTAGAGAGGTGAGTCCTTGTATTAAAATGACTTAATCCCCATCAAATAAAAGAGGAATAAGAATATATTTTTTCTTCTATGTTGCAGAAGCAGCTCAAATGTTGTTGTTCTTTCATGTAGTGAGGGAGACTTTAAAAGGGTTAGATGCAGATAAAGGAGGAGAATGACGACTGAAGAAGTTGCCTAATGGCAGGAGCTGTACATCCTGCAAATTACACAAGGAGGAGCCTAGACTATAAAAAGAAAGAAAAAACGACTTGTTCCGTGGTCGTACAGAGGACAGTATGGGTTGTCAATCCTTCAAAGGGAGCTAGAGGTTAAAATAAGACTCGCTTCATTCTGGATCTCCAAGGAGTGCTTTGTACTCCTACTTGGCACAGAAATGACACTGATGTGGAAGGCTAAAACAACAAGTCATGAGGCATCCCACTAGCCAGTTGTGTCTTCATATCTCTAACTCGAACTGGTCAAAAATGACGGCTGATAGTGTGAAATGTTCGATTCTTGGAAGAGGAGAATAAACTTTGAAGTTTTCTGTTCATTCCAATATCTGACCTCAGTGCTAGATGCTAATAAATCCTACTTAATGCACTCAGAAACTTCAAAAACACTTCTGCTCTGTGTTTTCCATTGCGCTCCCAAAAGCATAGACTCATTTGTTAAACCCTCCTGGACCGGGTCACACATACATCTTTCAAAATGCACTCAGGCTTCACATCCATCTGTTGATTATACAATTTTCTCTGACTTGACAAAGTTCCTACAAACCCACAGGAGACATAACATTTTTAAGAGCTGCATACTTCTTACGACTGGTAAATCGATTCCAAAGTGTAGAGTTGATGTCTTCGTATTTGTCTCTTCTGGCTTCCCCTCAGGTCTGGGCATGGAGAACATAGGGGGCATCTTTGTGGTGCTGATCTGTGGCCTCATCATTGCTGTGTTTGTGGCCATTATGGAGTTTGTGTGGTCGACACGCCGCTCGGCAGAGACCGATGAGGTATGCCCCCATACCTGCCCTCGCCGACCCCACAGACACACCCCAGTAGGTTCCCATGGCATCCCGCCAACCCTTTTGATTATGCTGTTGTGTATGTGTGTGTTTGTGTGTGAGTAAATCTACCTGCCTCCATTTGTACTCGTTTTGATTGTAAATGTATTGGTTTTCTGTGTTTTCTGTGCATGTGAGATGAAAGGAATGTTAAAGTATGGGACACTGAACTGCTAAAGTGTCAAAAAATGATAAAAAAAAACAAAGAGAGACTTGGATTTGACTTTGCATGTTGTGCCTGTTTGAAGTCATTGTGCCCCTTTAGTGTTTGGTGTTTTAACAGTATGGCAGCTAAGTGTAGTGTTTGTGAGCTAAACTTGATGGTACGGATAAGCAATATTGAGAAATGCCAATATTTGCTTGCATAAAGAAGTAGTGTGATCTTTTTCCTGGCATTAAATGTCATGATGTATCTTCTTTTACATGCCTCACATGTACGCTGGTATTCTTCGTTTCCATTCTTGGATTACTTCTCACCCATCTCACTGTGCGTGTCCCTCTATCTGTCTCTCTCTCTCTCTGTCTCTCACACACACACTTCCTGTCATTTTGCCATCAGTGTCTGTTCTCCAATAATGAGTACTGTTTTTGTTTATGTGAGCACATGAACTTTTATTATGATTTAAATGAGAATGTTGTTTGCGTGTAATGCACATGTTGATGCATTTTGTTGTCATGTGTTCAAGTTACAGTAATCTGTTGTTGGAATGATTAAAAGGATTACAGGGTGTGTGTCTGGATGTATACTGAGTTGATGTGTGTGTGTGTGTGGTTTTGTATATGTGCACCTGCAGGCCTGCCTGTCCGTTCATAGTACATAGTGCCATAATGAAGTGCCCATTAACTTAACAACATTTCAGTGTTTTGTGTGGTTGGATTGTAATAACTCTCTCTGCTCCTGGGATACTCTCCCATCTCTATCCATCTCCACATCCTCCCCCATCACCTCTCCATTTCTGTTCTCAATCCACCCCTCCATTTGTTGATCTGTGCCCTCCGCTTCTCCTGCGACTTTTTTCCTTTTCCATGCTTTACTGTGTCTGTTCGTCTGACTTGTTCCTGCCTTGTTCTTTTTTTGCGTTTCCTTCCAATTTTGTTTTCCTTCCGCTCTCTCCTATTTATGTACTGCCTTACCTCTGTCTTGTTCTGCTGCCTGCCTACTTTGTCTGTGGCACCCTTCCTACCTTTGCCTTCTTCCTTCCCCTTTTCCTTTTCCTTTCCCTTTCGTATTTCCTTCTGTCCTCCTTCCTTCCCTCTTTTCTCTAGGTGTCTGTCTGTCAGGAGATGATCACAGAGTTCCGAAACGCCGTCTCCTGTAAGAAGAACTCCCGTCTACGTCGTCGTCGGCCCCTCAGCAGCTCAGCCGCTCTGCGCCACCCCACCCGCATCGCTCTAGGGGCTCCTCGGCCCCTGCGTCTGGTCCGGGAGATGCGTCTCAGTAATGGCAAACTCTACAGTGGTGCTGGCCCGCTAACGGGTGGCGCCGGAGGAGGTGGTAGTGCTGGGGGAACGGGTCCTTCTGAGCTTGGCCCCGGACCCCAGCGAATCCTAGATGACCCTCTGGGAGCCAACACCACCCCTCCTCCACCGGCCCCCACACCTGTGATGCTACCTGCCCGCAGTTGCACCCATGTGAGGATCTGCCAGGAGTGCCGGAGGATTCAGAACCTGAGGTCAGGCAGCAGTATAGGATCAACCTCGACGAGAATACCCCCCTCATCGGCACCCCTACCCAGGCTGCCCCCCCCACCTCCCCCATCCTCATCCAACACAGACAGTGAAGGTGGAGGGGGACCCAGCCCGAGGCGGCTCCACCACAGCCCCCCGCCTCATACTGCGCGACCCATTCCACCTCCACAGAGCAGCAACACCACAGACCTACTGGGGGACCAGGACTGAGACCAGACGCAGTCGGTGGATGAGGGCTGCGGGGGGGGGGGGCACAGACGTGACTGATGGACATTTGTGCTGCTTAGAGAAACAATGTTTGTTTCCGTAGGTGACATTCGTTGACAAACAGAAGAAAGGAAGAGGAGGGGAGATGGTTTTGAGATTTTGGTGATGATAAACCTTAAAAAGGAGATAGAACTGAGCTCCGGTTCTCAAGGCGGATAAATAGAACTGGTCCCATGTGTGTCATGAGATGGTCATCAGTTAATCTCCTGTAATCTGCTCCAGAGAACAGATCAGTGTGGACAGATCTGAGTAGAAATGACCAGAGGATGGCTTTCATCAACCTTCCTTCCTTTACCCTCCTCGCTGCCCTCTCAGCTCACACATAGATTCGAGGGCCCTGGTTTTCTTCCACAGACATTCATTGGAAGCAAACTATCCCTCTAGTAAAATGAAGCCTTCTTGGAGGACATACTGTATCTGTATGTGATTTAAAACAGAAACTAAAAGACTTCCAGAGAATTATTTCCTGTTGTTTTATTTTTTTTGTTGTCTTTCTCGTTTTGTTACCATTGTTCTAAGTGGGAATTACAGAGTTAAATACAGACTATTTGTGACAATATGGTGGATTATAACATACTAAGAAACTTGACTAATTGTGTTCAAGAGTTTTGTGTCCCTCCCTGTTTCCCAGAGCTGCTTTTTGGATGGCATTGGTGATAAAACAGCTGTAAGACGGCATTAAGCAAACAGTAGCAGATGATCTCGTTGGCCTGCCTTTCTTTAACAATGTGCGTGAGTGTAATGTAAAAATGTGTGCTTCCCATATGTCTGTCCCTGAGTCCTCGTAGTAACGAAAATCATTTACCCAGCAACAGCACCCTTCTACCACTGTAAGATAACCAGACAACTACAAAAAGGGAAGACGGAGAGCGAGCAAGAGGCTTTGAGATGTGAAACTAATGTCCCTTGTTATCCTGGGTAACACTTGCCAAGATTTTACTTCTTTTTCACCTCTGTTCACACAGCGTAGAAGAGATAGAGACGGCGGGAGGAAGAGCCAGAAACAGAGGTGAGGGAGAGAAGAACATATAGAGATGAGATACAATACGGCAAAGTTTGAAAAAGGACAGTGCTGAATGTGAATGAGAAATCCTTAACTGAACTACTTCCATTAGATCGGTCCTGTTTTACTAATTCTGGGCATCTTTTTAGGGGCTTGTTAAAGCGCCAGCAGGCTATAGCCGCAGCTTCTTCCTTTCTCACTGTTTAACAGACAGACTTGGCCGTCCACAGCAGATCCTCGTGCCAGAGTGATAGACTCAACACAGCCTTGTCAATACTGTCTCAAGCTTTTGATCGCCTAATTACTCCCCTTGGTGCTGGGGACTCATTCAGGAGGGGGATGAGCACAGGAAAATACGCTGATAAATAGAGTGAAAAGAATTACGTGATTCTTTTTTTTTTGTTGCTCTGACTTTAAAATCTGGTCTTAATTATGTTGTTAATGTTACAGCCTTATGAACTCAACTACAGTGCTTCAGGGAGTGCATTGGTGGATTTGTTTGTTTTTCAGCCTGTCACCTCCAAATTATCTAATGATTCAGTACAGATTTATGTCATCACTGTGACAAAAACAAGCAGGAGCTGACTGTTATAGACAGACTGCAGTAATCTGAAAATACTAAGAAGGACTAACATAGTCTTTTCCTGAGATTTGTTGACAGTATCCCCAACCTTATCCTGTAAACCCCCCCCTTTATGACTTACAGTAAAGGGAAAACAGTGAATGTACTAAGGCCCACCAGTTTCTATCTTGGACCATCAGCTGTAGTGAACAGATGAGTCATTTTTAATCCACATGGAGGTCAGTGCTTAGTTCAGTCCTTGTTTAGGGTCACAAGTAAAAGAAATCGGTGCTTGAATAGAGGTTTATGCCAAATGTCCGACTAAGGTGATGTGTTTTCTGCGGCATGATGACCTTTTAATGTCCTCATGATTGATTTTAAATGCTGCATTTTCTGTTGGTGATTGACTTAAATTTTCAAACAAAAACCCAGTCACTTCCCAAAAATAATTACTGTGGACTGACTCACTATTTATTAAAACAGGAAGCAATTCACCACACACCCCTAGTTATAGTTAGTGCACTTACAGGAGTTACAGAAATCTTGTGGTCTTTGTGGTTAAATAATCCAAGACTTGAGCTCAGCAGTTTTCTCTGCACAACGAACTTCCCGACCTGAACAGTGTTAAGTTATTTTTTGTAGGTTTGAGTTTCTGAGCAGATTTCATTCTATCCTCAAAGTCAATGAAGGCTGATGCTCATTTGCGGTTCTGTCCAGACATAAAGATGTAAAACAAAGAAAAAAAGACTGATTTTTAGAAAAACTATGCAAAATTCAATTACATGTACAGACAGGATGAGTAGTGTTTGACCACAGGATCCCAGAGGTTTTAAGGTTTTGTAAAAAGTTTCAGCTGGATGAAGAATAGTTCAATAAAAACACAACAGCCAAACGTCAAGTAGGGTTTGATATTTTCCGGAGGACTATTGTAACAAGAAGGTGATATAGTATTAATGTAGAGCTTTTCAACAGCTTATGCTCCCTTTTTAAAAATGAGGCTTATCAATAAGACATTTTTTTCCCTTTTCCCTATGTTTTCTAACTCTCATCTGTACCTTTATCCTACTTTCTGAAAGTAGCCTTTACTTATCACCTAAACCAAGTTCCTTTATGATTCATCAGTTCACATTTCTCTGAACAGCAGGAGTCGTCGTTGTGCTGCAGCAACTTCTTTATCCCTTATCAACTTATCACTCATGCATATTCAGCCCTTATGTGAACTGTGTTATCGTGCAGAAATTACAATCCTTTACAAATCCCTCAAAAAGCAATCATTGTTCTCTCCGATTTGGGCAACAATGGCAGAGTCAAGGTTAACGCTGTGGTGAAGTCCAATGCAAAATCCTGCCATTTGCAGTGAAAAAGATATGTTCATGCTGTTGTGCCCTAGATAATGAATGATAACATTGTTTGCACACGTTATGCTGTTTGCTAAATGACTGCTGTCAGCAGGATTTGATGTGTCTCTGTCTCTGTTTACTTCTGTCTTTGTGTTCAGAATGCTGACAAGGCAACTTGAGTCGAACCTGTCTACACATTAGTCATACACAAGATAAAAAATACACTCACACGCTTCTTCATTTCCAGCTCCCTTCATGTCAGAATATGGTAACTGGACTGGTTGTGTTTACTTCCCAATTTGTCTTTAGTCTGCTTCCCTTGTTATTTTTGGTTCATCCTGTATATGAACACACACTTGTAAAAGCATCACAGAGCCATTAATGTGGATATTAACAGCTTTAAACCATCAGCTGACAGCATTCATTAGCTGCACGTCATTTATGTGGAGAAAAGATTACACACTGAAAACCCAAAACATCGCTAGAATGGGTCTCGAATGAGAAGGGAGGGTCACAAAACAAATCCAATGGGGTGTCGAGAGCAGTCACTCCACAAAAACAAACCTTTTTTGTTTACTTTTATGTTCTTTTCTTTGGTATTTTTTCATATTTCTATACTAGTGCTAAATGGATTATTAAAACGGATGATGAATATTATGATTAAATTGTTATTATTCCTATTGAAGAACAAGAGATTCTATAGTGTGCTTGTGGGTGAAGGGGAAGATGGGAGGTGAGGGGACAAAGGTGCAATGATGTTCTTCAGAGAGACCACCCTGTTGTTCAAACCTATAGACACACAATCTTCTTTTGGAATAAAAAAAAATACACAAGCAGTCCTTTAGAGACACATTTGTGCTTTTTAAATGTCCTCTCTTGGTGTTTGCGTCAACATGGAACACTTCTTTGTCTTATCTTTTTTCTGTTTCCTGCTGTGACCGCACTATAACAAAAGATTAGCAAAGGGTTGTGACAGTACAGGAGCACCTGTTACAGAGCAAATATAGCCGCTAACCAGACTCAAGACATGAAGTAATCGTTTGTACATTCATGTTACACTGAATAAATGGACACAATAGCAGTTATTACACTTATTACTGTTATTACAGTTAGTTTAGTTAAAAATGATATTCAGTATAAAATATATACTGTAACAACAAAAGCAAAACAACTTTTTACATTCTCAGTCTCACACCTACTATGACAGGAAATGCTGGCACAAAAAAACAAAAATAACTTTGCAAACCATGCATTGTCACCTCTCCTCATGAGGGATGTTTCAGTGCAACACCTTTGTACATTGTGAGAATGTAGAGGAAGAAGGTGAATCTTTGTCAGTAAATTATGAAGAAACTGAACCTCTGCATTTACAGATGTGGAAAAAATTATTAGACCACCCTTGTTTTCTTCAATTTCTTGTTCATTTTAATCCCTGGTACAACTAAAGGTACATTTGTTTGGACAAATATAATGA
>JAPQRP010000010.1:12128326-12139407 GCA_037367295.1 Apogon hyalosoma | reverse complement strand
TTTTAAGTGTGATGAGATATTTGGACTAGAAATGAGAAAAATACACTTGGTAAGATTTGGATTTTTTCCAGTGTGATAAGATCAATTTGATTTCATCACACATTCAACACTATGTTATCACAGCTACATGAACATCCATATTAATTTTTTTCTCCAGCTGGTTAAGCTACTACAGATGTAAACGCATATGTTGATAAATGCTCGGCGTAGGATGTTTAGTGACCCCACAAAAAAAAAAAAAAAAAACATGTTAGAATCAGTGTTAGTTTTGTCTGTTCTGAGATTGACTCTGATCCACATTCAAACATACTTGATGATGATGCACCTTCATGCTTAATGGCAAAAAAAAAAAAAAGAAGAAGAAAAGGAGTCCAACTGGAAAGAAACATAGTAGACATTCTTGAAGTATTTCCCTGACACACACACACACACACACCCCACCCCCCCACACCCCCAGGGACACACTTTTTAAAACTGACAAACCACCTTGAGCCAAGTGAATGACTTATAAATTGTGAAAAGTCAATTTGTCCATAAATTTCTGTTTCTGACCGTTACTGTCTCAATGCTGTGGAAGTATTGTATGCCTGAGTGAAACTTTATTTTATGCACCTCATATACTTTCAATATTCCACCTGTTTTTATTTTCCCCTGATTGATAAACTACAGTGAACAATAGCCTTTCATACTAAATTCACTGTTATACAAGACATCGATGCATTTTAATTGTTTGTCTCATATACACAAATGAAAATTGCATTCCATTTCTGTTTTAAGATTCCAATAACTTGACTGGACAGAGACAGGATGATCATAAAAAGGTAGAGAAGACTGAAGAAATGAAGGTTTTGCACCAAAATCTTCATCAATAATATGATGTAGGAGCAGATTATATTATATAATTTAGAGGATTTCTTTTATTTATGTGATTTTGACCCACCATAAACATTCAGTGTGATCCTCCCCTGCTTCTGCTGCCCTCCGTCAGGAATGATGATGACAGTGTACTCTCCGTTATCTTCCAGTGCCAGGTTTCTGAGCTCCAGGGACCCCGTGGCTCGGTCTAATGAGAGCCTGTTGGCGTATCCGGGGGCAGTGATGTTGTCGCTGGTAGAGGTGAGGATGTTTGTGCCTTTGAAGCTCCAGCTGACGGAGAGGAAAGGCTTCTGAGCAGGACTGAGGTTGGTGGTGAACTTCACTGCACCTGCAACAGCTCCACTCAGGGGTCCATGGGGTAAGATCTCCTCACCCACACACATTCCTAATGACACCCAGAGAGAAGGTTAAACATACTACCACCAAGAAAAGACTAAAGAGGTAAAATAACAAGAACACATAACAAGAGGCTGAAATTCACCCTACCTAATGAAACAAACAGCACAGCAGTCGTGAGCATCTTGAATGCTGAAGAACACAGCCTTGTTTTTGTTCTCTCCTCACTCAAAAACCTGGAGAGTCCCGAGTGTCCTGCTCTTTTATTCCCCTCCACACCCACAGCACAAAACCAACTCCATCCCCTAACTCAGTGATGAAAAGCACAAACAGTGTTTACGATGCCACTGTGTACATAAACCAATATGCCTGTGGGTATCTGTGCAGTCAGAGGTTACAGAGGCTGGTCCTGATGGACTCTGATGGACTGGATTCAATGACTGGTTTTGTAACTGAATAAACCAAACCGGGAAAACAAAAGCCATCAAGTTGGTCAGACATTAACAGCTCCAGTTAGGCATATTTTACTTAAACTGTAAAAATATTAACATTTGAATGACTGTGATGGTGTCAGTAACTTAAATTTACTAAAGTACGTTCATTCAGTTTGTTCAACCAGAGAGAGATATATAGGACCACAGAAAACAAAAGAATGTGCTTTCACTGCAAAAAAGCTAATTTAAGGAAGTAAAAAACAGCTTAATTTTTCCTAAAAAGAAAAATAATAATCTCACATTAAGAAAATACTGATAACTTTTTGTTAAGTTATATTATGTTTAAGATATTCTGGTTAATTTAAGACAGATTTAAGTGGTAAAAAGCCAATTGTGTGCATCACATCCTAACAGGAACAAATGTTTTCCCCTTAACTTATACTGATGTGCACAAGTCAGAGGCCAATACAAGTTTGTTGTTTGAGCAAAATTATGACCGCACAAGTCTCAGTCTTTGTAGAAATATACAGATAAATGGAAAATACAGCAAATATTATATAGATAATATTATAGTAATAAAACCACAAATGCATTTCAGAAAGAAATCGTAACCTTGTAGAAACGGTATGTGACCATCTGGACAGAGAAAAGGATAAAGACCATGAAAGTCTCTGGGACATTTTGAAGGAGTGAAATATAACAAAAGATTATTTAAGATGACATCCAAACAGTGGACCAAAGAGAGCCGAAGATTTACTGAATCCAAATGGAGGTCACAATAAATATCGACTGTACCTGAAGAAGTTTGGTTCTGATTTTGTGTGTGGAAATAAAGACACACACCCATTACAGCCCTGTAAAAACATAAAGCTGAAGGCTGCCTAAGAATTTTAGAGTATGTTACATGTAAACCACCACTGACAATGTTTAGAAGATTAATTGTATCTTAATTTACCAATGATAATGGATTAAATTTATATAGTGCTTTTTCATGACCGCATACTCAAAGCGCGTACAGTGGATCCATTATTCATTCTCACTCTGGTGGTGTACATCTGTAGCCACAGCTGCCCTGGGGCAGACTGATGGAAGTGTGGCTGCCAATCTGTGCCAACAGCCCCTCCGACCACCACGAACATTCATACACCAGCGTGAGTAACAGCACTGGAGGCAAGGAGGGTGAAGTGTCTTGCCCAACAACACATGACTAGGACAGAGCGGGATTTGAACCACCAACCCTTCGGTTATTGGATGACCTGCCCTACCTCCTGAACCACGGCTGCCCATAACAGCTCTAAGTGCCACGCCTCCTAAAGGGGAGGCGAGGGTATTGTTTTTGGTTCATTTTTTGTTTGTTTGTGCGTTTGTTTGTCAGCAATTTAATGCAAAAACTACTGGACCAATTTCTATGAAATTTCCAGGAAAGGTGCGAGGTGGTCCAGAATAGATCCCATTAAATTTTGGTGAATGTAGGTCAAAGGTCAAGGTCACCAAAATGTGTTTTCGCAATGAGAGATAGAGCAAATCAGGTAAAACGTTTGTTAGGGGTAGGGTTTGTTGTGCCTGGCACCACTTGTTTGTACTTCTTTGGCTTTTTGTTTTTCCCATTTTGGTGTGTCACTGTCTAGACAGTTATTCTAGTTTTAAGAAATCATATTCAAACAAAGTTCGCATACCTAATCAGAAGTTTTTCTTTTAGATAAATGCAAGCTTATAATTTGGTCATATTTCAGAATATTTGACCTTGCTTTAGCAAAATACACAGATTGTAGACATGGGTCACCTGCAGAGAAACAAAAAACTAAACCTTGACTGGACTTATTTCCTCTCAAGCATTTTGGATTTGTGACACTAAAGTAGCAAAGAGAATTAAGTAAAATAAACCATCAATATATGTAAAAAATACTATGTGCTGCTGTGAGAGACACATGTTGCCATTTTACAGTTCTAGTTCTTTATTTCCTCACTTCTCTTTTTTTTTTATTCACCCCTTTTTTTATGTTACTTTTAATGTGTATAGTGTGTTTCTGTGTGAAACTATCCATCAGGACATCCTGGAGAGATCTTGTTTTTCAGTGAGACCTTCCTGGATAAATAAAGAGTAAAACGATGAATTACAAAGTGAAGCAAACACATCTTTCTTTTTGCTGCATGGAATTAATGCACCTGCATGTTCACTCTGATTTTATCATGTAAGAAAATGCTTTTGTCTTTCAAGCTATGATGTAAGAGCAGTTGTATTTACCTGAAACTTAATTTTCCTAAAGGTAAACAGGAGCTAATACATGGTAGAAGTCATGCTGTTGGCGAGGTTTGGGGGTGTGTTTGCATCGGTTTTATGAGCTCTTAAGTAAATGGTTTTGGTTTTGGCCTCCCACAAGGTTATGTTTGAGAAGCGGGAACACGATGTTACATTCTTTAAGGAGGAGGATCAAAGCTTTTGAGGAAACCTTCAGCCTCCTCACTCAGATGGCTTCACAAATGGGTCGCTGGCTTTAACGTCTGCACATCACTGATTCATAAGTGTGTATGCATGTCTGAGCTGAGTATTCATTATTAATCACATTCACATTAAATCACAGCCTGATATATTGACAAACACTGTGATGTGGAGATCAAACAAACTGAAATGATGAAATATTATGACAATTATGACATATGACAATGTGTCACATGTGTTTGAAGGGATGGAAGGTGAAATGTCAGTCAGGGATGTGTCACCATGTGTAACTTATGACTTCTTCTAGTGGCATTTGGTGTAAATGTGAATTTACTCAACCTCTGCTTTCACAAGACACTGGAAATGAACTCATACGGCCCATTAGATGTTTATTGATTGAAAGGACCACATCCTCTGGCGGTTCTCCGGTCTGAGTGAATGTCATAAAATAATGTATGTTTGTGACCTTGACTTGGTAGTTTCCGAGAAGTGAGGGGTTAAAAAATGATGAAAATAATGAAAACCATCTTATTAGAAAAAGAAAACAGAATGATTCCAGTCTGCAACAAAATACAAACATCTAGAGTGTGATTGAATTCAGACGTCATCGTTTCATGTACATTACTGGCATATGGAGACATGATAGAGCACCATAAAGTTTTATGAGCTCTGACTGGACCCTTTACCATTTGACCAAGCCAGTAAATATACTGTAATGTAAACGTAATGTCGCAGGATAACAGAAACCTGTCTGAAACCAATCCCCTTTATTCAATACAATACAGCTTTGATGACGAGCACACTATGAGTGTGTGTAATTTACTAAAGAATTACGTGTTAAGTCAGTTCCGTTTTGTAGCTTATCAACATAACATGGCTTAAGACTGGATTACTGGATTAAAAACCTTGGGTTTTCTGAATAAATACTGTGACAAATGTGACATCTACATATTTTGCCTTGCAAAATGCCTAACAAAGGATTTAATTTCCCTCTTTACCATAGACACACACACGCGCACACGCACACACACACACACAAATGGAAATGATATTTTATTTATTTTGTAACTATGCAGCAATGCAGGCTTTCGCGTTAATGTCTTATCAACATACTGACAATATTTAATGTTTATACACAGTTTATTCTGTTATTTAGATTTACAAGACAATTGTGTAGGTCAACTGAATAAACCCACAAAAATATATGTAAAAAAAAAAATCCATAGACAATTCCATATTTAGTTCAATCTTTTTTAATATACACAATATACGATTATTTCAAAGGATTTCACAAATTCTGGTCAAGGCTTTGTAAGCACTGTACAGAGAGGAAACCCAAAAAAACCTCAAACCTGGGGAAACACCGGGAAAGAAAAAACCTCCAGCAGAACCGGATTCCAGGTAGGTGGCCATCAGTCCTGACTGAAAGTCCTAAAAAGTATGAGGAAAACAAGCACAGAGAAAGAGCATCCAACAACACAGACACTGGACAAACACCAGGCAGTTTGGATCAGAACCACACATCAGGAACATACACGTCCAGAACCAGAGATATTTGGCGAAAGGAGAGAGAGGAAAAAGAATTTAATGTAGGAAAAGGCACACCATGGAAAAGTTAGTGATGTATAAATACACAGAGAGACTAAATAATATAGAGTTAATGTTTTATAATGAGTCTAACCTAAAGAATGTCTTCATAGGTCTGGGCTCACTATTTGGCAAAATCAATTAAATGCAGAATTTTTTTTTCTAGGTTCATTTCTTGAACCTTACAACTAGCTTAACTTACTTTATCTGGTCCCTTTGACATCGGTTAGTTACTAAGCAACATAAACTGTATAACACCATTCTGCAGCTTCAATGCATAAATCTGTTAATTTGATCATATGCTCGATTTTAATGCTTTATTAAAATGTTGTGTCATAGTATGCTGTTGTTGTGATGTGTTAATAAATTTTAGACAAAGCTGTCAGGTATAAATGCTCCAGATGGAGACAAAGGAGCCTGAGTAAAGAGATCTGAGACTTAACAGTAAAGGCTCACTATTTGGCAAGAAACGAGTCTCTGTGGTCCTGTTTGTGTGATGAGTTGTAAGATCTTATAAATGATTCAAAAAGTGTTTACAACCAAATGAATGAGCTAATTATGTACATTCATAAATATTTTATAAGGGCAGTTTTCTATAGTGGAATCAGTCCATTAAAACTGTTCTTTATATAGAGTATAATGCGCTCAAGTCTGTAGGTAGACTTTACAATACTTTTCTAAAAGGACAGACAAAATCAGCTTCATCCTTTCAGATCTGTGTCCTAAAAGGGCAGGTTAGTGTGAAGCTACTGGCCAGTCTTATCTGTAAGAGGTGAAGTCAGTCTTGTCTAAATGACTGATAACACACACATATATCAGTCTAATCAGGCCGTTGCTTACACAATCTCACACATGATACGATAACACCAGTCAAACCTGCCACAGAACCACAGGATTTCGTGTGTGTGTTCATGTGTGAACAGAATATTTTGGTGGCTACAGAAGCAGAAGTACATTTTATTGACTCCATGCAGTAAACTGTGCAGTATTTTGTCCATCTCCCTCTGGCTTCATAGCTTCAGCTCCCATACTCAGCTTTTTGTGTGGAGCTGAAGAACCACTATCGACTGTGAAGCTCGGTTTTCCAATATTTCCCTTCTTCTTCTTTCTCTCATGTCTCACATTACCACTTCTGTAATAAAATATTCAGCAAAATCCAAAACTCCAAGTTTGCAGGATTTTACTCCTTTTTTGGCTGCAATACTACATCATATTGCAACAAGTAAATAACACATTTCTTATGTTTGAATGAGTGGAACTGTTTGTCTGGCAGTTGTTTTTGTTGAATTTACTGTATAATCAAAGAACCTTGTGATTAATCCCTTTAGATCAGCTGGTCTGACATAATGTGAAGTTGCCTGTCCTTGGCCTGAACCTTGCAGATCAATTATTAACTTGTGTAATAGTAATAAATATGATAAGATGTCATCAGACCACAAATGTCTCCATGACTCTCTTTGTGAAGTTCTCAACTGTATCAGTACACATGTTCACATCTGTTTAATGGTCAAAATGTATTGTTGTCAATAAGAAAGAATGAAGTCCACTTATGAACATCATAAAATATTTATTATACATATAAATGATGAACTCAGTATGTGAATTATGGAGTCTAACATAATAATTAACATGGTGGGTGGTTTAATAGTTTTCTATTTGGACAAAGACTAAGCAGTGGGTGTTAAACAGGTACAAATACATTTGCATTGTATTGTATAGGGAATAGTACATACTATCACACATTGGGCCAGATCTATGAAATGTTTGTGTGTATTAAAACATGTGCAAACTCATTGCACACTCAAAAAAATGTACAAACTGATTTACTAACAGTGTGCACTAATGGTTGCATCTTTCAAAGGTGCAAAATAGTGTGTCTGCATCCAGTTAGCATGTTTGACACAATGAATATGGAATATGGGGCATCTGGCGTGTACTGGAAGGAAAAAACGTAAATATGCTGATTTAACACACGCAAAGTGATTTATCAAACCTGAAAGCAATTTTGCTGATAGAAACTGTGTCTATATTTAACACGTCTCAAAGGGAGGTGCAAACGGTTTGGATGTGTAATTACGCACACATGGAAGTGGTGACTGTCACTCACTCACTCACACACACACACTTTACGGGACTCTTTTCCACTCCTGATGATCATGATTAAAAATACGCACTGACATTCGGCTACAGTGTGACAAAATTATGTGAGCCTGACAGTCATTCAATCCAACAACCCCCACAGCCCTCCCCCCCACCTCTAAAATGAAAAATAAATGAATAAATGAGTCATACAATACCTTCTATGACAAAACTCCTCCAATGTTACATTTCCGTGCATCTGGATCATTCAGTCACTGTTACCATTAGTGCTGGCAGATCCCAGAGCAGTTGAATGCACTCAAAATCCTCATTTCAATAAGGTGATCTCCAAGACTTTGCACCTGTTGTAATTTGTCCAAGTAATCTCTGTAAATCACCTGCAAACCGCGGTTCAACCCCACAAGCAAAATTCTAGATTTCGCATGCAAATTAGTACATGCAAATCGGGATCTTAGTAGATCCGGCCCACTGTGCATTAAAAATGTATTGGAGTAGAAGTATGAGTGTAGAAGAAAAAGGTATCGCACGCACTGTCCATTCAACTTGCAAAAAAAACTTTAATAATCAGTAATATCTTGTTTTTCAGAGTAGAAGTATGCAATTCCATTTGGAAATGTAGTAAAGTAAAAGTGAAAGTAAACAGAATAAATTAAAAAATAATAATGAAAAAACAAAACAGTAAAGTAGTCTGTGTAGGTTCTCATTTGCCCAGGTCATCATTTTTCTTGGGAGTTCTTCTGGACTGGTTTAGGTCTTTTTGGAAACGTTTCGTCTCTCATGCAAGAGACTTCTTCAGTTCTAATAACTGATGGGGGAAACTGGACATATAAACCTGGAGGGGGAGTGGTCTGTGTGGGTGTTACTCCACAAACACGCTATCACCTTATTAGTTTTCAGATCTCATTATTTCTGTACATTCAGTTTGCAGCACATGGTTTTTAGCTGCAGTCGGTCATTTAACATACACAGTTTAGTTCATTTTGTATTTGTTTATTTTAATTGTACACTGTTATGTAGGTGCACATATATTAACCGTGCAGGGTGACCATTAAATTATTCATGTTTTGTTATATTAATCCTTGGTTCCTTTGTTTGAGTTTCCGTGTGGTGGAGTTTCCTGTTGCCATCCTGATGGGGGGGGGAGCAGGATTTTATACTGCAGCCACCTCATCAGGAGAAACCATGTGCTGTGATGTCATGGGGGGATTTAATGTTATCAAACCTTCAGTTGTATTTAGTTATAGTTAGTGTCCATGTTCTTTTCCCCTTTTTTGTTTAATGGTTTGGCCAAGCCACTATATCTGTTCCCCCTTTCTCCCATGCCTCAGTTCTTGTTTCTGCCTTATTTGCTATTATTTTTGTGTACAGTTCTGTTATGTTGACCTCTTTTATATACTTAAGTGTTAAAACTATCATTTGTAATCATTTTTCAAATATTTTTGAGGTGAATAAAAACCCCTAATTGAAACTTTAATCCTGTCTCCTGGTTGCCTTACTGCTTGGTGCCTAACAGGGTCGTAAGGGGAGATAAAACCAGTCCAGTTGAACCGAGATGAACTACCAAGAAAAAAGACCCAGTAAAGTACAAATTCTCCCAAAACATACTTGAGTACAGTAGTGTAGTTATTACTTTGTTACTACAATGAAGTTTTCAGCACACTGATCATCCCTCATGTATGAGCTGTATCAGTTATAAAACCGTCTGCAGTCTTTAATGAACACGGAAAAAAAAAAAAAAAAAAAAAAAGATTTTTTACTTGAGAAAGAAAACATGGAATACTTTTGTTGCTGCTGCTGAACAATCACAGCAAAGGCACCACTTGAACTATTTTATCAGATTTAAACCCATTCAGCATCACTCATACATTATCACTACACACTACCTGTGACTTCTCTTTCATTACTGGGTGAATTTTTTGGTGTGTAGGAAAGCTTCTCTGCATGAGTCTATCAAATTATAGTGATGGGAAAGACAGTGGAAAGACAATCACATCTGACAAGCTATCCAGCTAATGGCCCAACACTGCAGGCTGCCACATTCAAATGTGTTTCCAGTTCATTTCAGGTTACCTCTCATATGCATGAATGCAATTTGTGTTTTGACTCCTTTAGATTTTCAAGGGATACCATGGAAATTATGTTATTATAGCTTGTCATTCTTCAGAAAAAGCACAACAAGAGTAATGGGAAAAAATAGTAAAGTGAGTTAAATTAAAAATGAAGCTGTACATCTTTGAAATTACATTTATTTTGGCTATAAAATTTCGGAAATAATTAAGAGAAAAATAAAATAAAACCAAATGGATTCTAATGCAAGTAAAGGGGAAAGTGTAGTGGGATAATCTGTACGTTGGTGACACATTAGGACTCTTTAAGTGAGCGCCTGCATGAAACTTACTGTCAGAACATAATGAAGCAAGGACATGATATCCCCTCAGTCACATTTTAGTGAGCCAGACCAAGCTAGTATGTGTCTGGTTTAATACATTTCTAAATTCTGACAAACATCTTGCAGCAACCACGATTACAACCAACACACAACCACAGACAAAAATAAATAAATAAATAAATAAACATGAGGGCATAGATCAGCACATTGAGTTGAGTGTTATGGCATGTTTTCCCACGGCATTTCCTTGGGGCTTTGTTTTAGTCTAAATTCAGCAGGGGCAGTGAAATATTAAACCTCTAAAAACATGCTGCCATCTCTGGGTTTTTCTTGCTTCAAGTCCTGAGGCAAAATGTATCCTTGCCTGAAACCAAAAGTTCCTCGGAGAGTCTCCTGCGCTGCCCGGTTGTGCTGGAGGCTCCAGGACAAACTCCTTAATATTAATCTCCCTGAGCTGCAGGAGATGCTCAAATTCAACATCAACTAAGGATACTGTAAAGTGGAAGTGAGTTGTCCAGCAGTGTTGAAAATTGTCTTTGGCTCAAAAAGTCGAGAAAATACTGAATATAAGTAAATAACCTGTAATACTGGAGAAGGAATAGGGTGAATGGACTGTGTACCCAGCTAAGCATTGCAGCCATATACGGTTGGGCTCATAAGTTTACATACCCTAGCAGAATTTGTGATTCTTTGTCCATTTTTCAGAGAATATGAATAATAATTAATTCATTCATTTTCTGAACCCGCTTTATCGTCACTAGGGTCACGGGGGTCGCTCGGAGCCTATCCCAGCTACATATGGGCGAAGGCGGGGTACACCATGGACATTTTGCCAGTTCATGGCAGGGCTGACATATAGAGACAAACAGTCACTCTCACATTCACACCTATGGGCAATTTAGATTAACCAATTAACCTA
>JAPQRP010000010.1:12117015-12128226 GCA_037367295.1 Apogon hyalosoma | reverse complement strand
TGGGATAGGCTCCAGCGACCCCCGTGACCCTAGTGAGGATAAAGCGGGCTCAGAAAATGGATGGATGGATGGACATCACAGGTGTTTATGTTTCTGACCATTAGACACCAGTTCACCACAAAGTTCTATTTCTATGTTGTAAAATGCAAATGAAAACAGAATACAAATGCCATAAACCCATATTTACTTCACAGCAGAACATAAAAAAACATAACAAATGTTTAAACTGAGAAAATGCACCTTTGTCAGAGAAAAATAAGGTAAGTGTGAGTTTGATGGTAGCAACATATTCAGCAGAACACTTAGAACTAATAACTCGTTTAACTGATAAACAGCTCAGTGACATGACTGGGTTTAAAAAGAGAAATGCAGTCTCAGATGTAAAGACTGTGGCATCAACTATCCCATCATGCAAAGTACATAAAAGACTCTGGACAGATATCTATGTGTAAGGAATGAGGCTGAAAATCAATAATGGATGCCTGTGATCTGCAGGCTGTCAGAATGAAAACCAGGCATGAGTCTGAAATGGAAATCACTGCACGGGCTCATGAACACTTCCAGAAATCATTGTCTGTGAACACACTTCCCTGTGCTATCCATAAATACAGATTAAAGCCCTATCATGCAAAGAAAAAGCCATATGTGAACATGATCCAGAAATTCTTCTCTGGGCCAAAGCTCATTTAAAATAGACTGTGGCAAAGTGTAAAACGGATCTGCTCAAATTAAGATTTAAAATTCTTTTTGGAAACCATGGTGTGTCCTCCAGACTAAAGAAAAGGGGCATCTGGCTTGTTACTTTTTCTTCATAAAATACTACATTTTTCTCAGTTTAAACATTTGATATGTTTAAACTGAGAATGTTTAAACATTTGATATGTTTTCTATGTTTTACTGTGAATAAAATATAATCAGAGGATTTGCATTGCATTCGTCTGCATTCAACATTTAACCCACAAAGACCCGGAGCTACTTTTGTGTCAGTTCCCAAATGAATTTGTCTCTTTATTTGAACCTTTCTTAAGTGATTTATCACCATTTATTATAATATTCATTCATTACTTCATTTATTATCTGAACCCACTTTATCCTCACTAGGGTTACAGGGGTCACTGGAGCCTTGCAGCTACTTATGGGTGAAGGTGGGGTTCACCCTGGACATTTTGCCAGTTCATCGCAGGGCTGACATATAGAGACAAACAATTACTCTTACATTCACACCTATGGACAATTTAGATTAACCGATTAACCTATCAGTGCATGTGTTTGGATGGTGGGAGGAAGCCAGAGTACCCGGAGAGAACCCACGCAGACACGAAGAGAACATGCAAACGCCACACAGAAAAGTCCCACCCCCATCGACTGGTGCTGGAATTGAACCTAGGACCTTCCACTGCACCACCGTGTCGCCCCATCATAATATTATGCTCTGTGTTTGTGCTTTTTTTGTGATAATCATGTATTTTCCTGTAGTCAATTTACTGATCATGTAGAGGTTCATAAAAGCTCGGAGTAAAGTTGAGGGTTATTATATTAAAAACAGAGAAAACTGAAGACAAAATAAGTTTTTCAACAAAATCTCTCATTAACTGAACATAAACCAAGTGTCTCCATTCACTGTCATTGATCCAACTCCTTGAGTTTTATTGGTGAATCAATGTTGTAGAAGATGACAGTGTTTCCACGTTCTCTACGGAGCCTCTGAACGTCCAAATGGGTTATATCTGATGACCATGAAAAGATCAACATTACACACTTTAGATCAGTAGATGGTTTGTGTCACCGGTGGCTTTTTGGGTCTTTATGGGTTAAATTACATTTTACATAAGGGGCAATTCATTCCATTTTTAAGAGACAATCGGTTTATCAAGTTCTCATTTAAGATAGCTGCATAAATGATACTGTGATAATGGTGGGGACAATTGCTTCAGATAAGGTGTGGATTTCAAGACTTGAGTGGAAAAATGACTCAACTGATGAAATGGCCTTCAACTGAGGGTAGGTTGACCTAGTTTCAAAGACTCAGAGCACAGTTTTATCAATATTGTGTTTGAGCCCTGCGGTCACTACAAAAACCTAATATATCTACATATGTAAGAAGACAGAAGTGGTCTGTAGTGGGTAGTATTTAAATGTTTATTAAATATACATATGAACACATCATATTATTATCTGTTCTCTTTTCTCTTCTCGTCTGTTCTGTCTCTCTTCTCTCATGCTCATTTAGGATCAAATAATAATTACTAAAACATTTACAGGTGTAGTATTATTTCATTTTGGTCAAAACTATTGAACATTTATCAGATGAAAGCTACAGAAAACTCAGCACAGTGAAAGAATAGGCTGAATGAATAAATACATTATACATTTAGAAAAACAATAACACTGACGTCTCCGGAGACTCTTGATCCAGAAATGTGTGGGAGATTTACTCGGCGGGTTCAACGTTCTTCTTTTTCTGAAAATGATAAAGCTTATGTTAAATTGAGCACACTTGTATTTAGATCAAAAGAAACAGGACTTTAGGGATAAATAGGTAAACTGTTGAAATGTACGTTTGATTATAGAATATGCAAAATGCAAAAACACACAGCTGTCATGAAATGCAGATCAGCTACAGAATAAAAAACTTACTTTCATTGGAACAGCGTACAGGTCAGCCACTGCTGCCGCTGCCGACGGCTTCACCTTATAACTCTCTGAAAAATGGTCTTTCACATTTAACTTTTCTGCAGAGTCAAAACCGTAGTTTATTACCCTCCGTCACTACTTGAGATTGTTTTATATCACACAATAATGCACACATTATATTTCTGTGAGACTGATACAAACCTTTATGGCGTGCTGGATAATTGTTGTTGCTTCTGAGTAATAAAAAGAGAGGAGGCCTCGTTAGAAATGGTGTTACCCAAAGTTCAACTAAATATCTGAATCAAGTCCAGCAACTCCAGTCACACTTTACTGTTCTACAGCCGAATTCAACAAAGCATCCAGGGTATTGATATTAGTTATATGATTTCAACAGTACACCAAATTACCTAAAATAAATAAATAAATAAATCCTGCACATTTTAATGCCTAGGTTATAATCGTCCTATTAAATACAATATCATACTTGGTTGCTGGTAACGCTCACTGAAATGTTTGCAATTTTGCAATAAAGCAAATGTGTGTTTCTTTTCTTACTACAACTGAATAACAATTTATCCAAGACAGTAACTGAACTCGGCAGTATTTATAAAACGTCCATTTCATTTATGTTTTTTCCAGTCTGCTAAAACAGTTTCATTTAAATCTTTATAGTAGGACATATTTATAGTATGCAATACTGTGTTAAAGTCTTAGGCCAACGTCAGGTTTGTTAGTTTAATAAAGTTCTAATGTGCACATATATGCATTTGTCAGTGTCTGTATTAGGATCCAATCTGTTTATATGTGAAGTATGTGCAGCAGGAAAAACAAAAGTTTCAGGGTAAAACAGCCTCTATAAAGCAAAGGGGTTGGATTTAGTGTTTAGTGCTTTAACTCTTTTATTCAGACAAATTTTTTTTTTTTTTTCATTAATTGTCTGATGTTTTATACCAGGTTTCATTCAACACACATCTGATGTTTCTAATTGTTTGTACGCTGGAAAAAACATCAAAATCTTACCAAGTGTATTTTTCTCATTTCAAGTCCAAATATCTCATCACACTTAAAATAAGATATAATCACCTAAATAGTAACTTTTTCAGTGAGATATAGGAACTTATTTTTAGACAATAGATCTGGAAAATCTTATTTCAAGAAATCTTACCAAGATAATTTCCACTTGATCGATTGGCAGATTTTTTTGCTTGAATTAAGCCAAAAAAATCTTGAGTTAAGCAATAAAAAATCTGCCAATGGAACAAGTGAAAATTATCTTGGTAAGATTTCTTGATATAAGATTTTCCAGATCTACTGACTAAAAAGAAGTTCTTTACATCTCACTGAAAAGTTACTCTTTAGGTGATTGTGTCTAATTTTAAGTGTGATGAGATATTTAGACTAGAAATTAAAGAAATGCACTCGGTAAGATTTAGATTTTTTGCAGTGTGCTGCTTCTTTTCATGGTGTCAGAGGTCACACTAAACAGGGACCTTAACCTTTAGAACCCATTTAGTTCATTTTTGTGTGTCTTTTAAGGCTGTGCACATATTTTCTTCATTTTCTTGTATCTGAAGAAAAAAGAATGATAAATAAATATGTATGCTCATTTCAACGCTGCAAAAACAACAAAACTAAAGGTGGCCTGAGACTGTCGCACATATTTTAATGCAGCATTCATGTAGATGACCACTGTGAGCAATTTTCAGCAGATCTCACGCCACGTTTCCTCCTCACCTTTTAATCCTTACAAGACAACAAGCAATTATTCCACACACAACTGCGATAGCAAGGCAACATCCAGCTGTTATAAATATTGCCTTTGCCGCAACAACAGAGCAGTCACGGTCTGAGAAATCTGAAATACAGAAAATCATATATTATTTATTCAGTCTCTTCATAGGCTTCATACGTGCTCAGTGGTGTGTGCAGTACCAACCTATAACAGTCAACTTATGGCTCATGGTTTGACTCTGCATTGTGACCAGATTCGCAGCAGTGCAGGTGTAATTCCCACTGTCAGAGCTTCGACTCGTCTGTATGACATGAACGGCTCCTTTGTCACCGATCGGGTTTCCATTGAAAAACCAGCTGAACTTTGCTGAAGGCACAGACTCAGTAGAGCAGTGGAGCATAGTGAAATCTCCTACGTGGACTGAGTCAGGTCCTACAATGATGGTGTTGTCAGGGCCGTCTGAAATATGACACAACAACCGTGCTGAATGTAAGCAGTTAATACATTTCACTGTAACATCAGCTAAAAAAAACTGCCATTTAAATGTTAATGTAAAACCACAGGTGCTTTGTCCATAAGAAATAAAATATCCTTGCATTAAATTCACTCTATTCATCCCAGGGTTTTTGCACCTGAGAATTAATGTATGAATTTGACTTTTTTCCAAATACTAACCACAGTTGTTACAGCACTTAATGGCCAGATATTGAAAGTTAAGTCCTTCCTGAAAACAAAGGTGCAAAAGAATTGGCAAAAAAGATATTTTCTGACACTTTTATTGCAAAAAAAACATGAAGACACTTAGGTGTCCTGTTATAATGGCAGTCTTAAAAAGAGTTGATTGTAAATAAAAGTGTAAAATATAGACTAGTAAAACAAACCAGCCCATTCTTTATTCTTGTACACAATGTATTTAGTGTGAGGTTTTAAGGAATTAAAACAATGGTTTCCAGTTGTTTTCAGCATGAATCCCAGAAACGCTACCTCAAAAAATATATGATGAATTGCTATAATGTATTTTTTAAATTTTTACAGACCATCAAAATGTGTTAAATTACATACATAAGGAAACGCCAAGACAAAAACATTAAATACATGTTTTTGTCTTGGCGTTTCCTTATGTTGCTTTCATCTTGTTGCATCTTTTACATCATTTTTTGCCTCAGAGTTATCAGTGATAAAAATGCAGAAATGTTGCACTTTCACATTTCCTCTTGTTTTATTTTTTAGAATTGTTTTTGCGTGTCATGTTTCTTGCATCATTTTTGTCGTGTTCCGCCTTGTACTTTGTTTTTGTCTTCTTTTGTCTTTCAAGTCGTTGCATCTCTTGGATAATTTAAATCTTTTTAGGTCTCTTGTGTCATTTTTGTCTGTTTCATTTTGTTTTGTACATTGAACCATTTTTGGTTTGTTTTATCTCTTCAATCATTTTCATTTTCTTACTTGTACTGGCTGAGGCTTTACTGAGGCTGTTCCTTCATTGCTGATTTCTGTTTTTATAGACTTCTGTTTTTATTAAGATAATCAATTCACATTCATCAGTAGCTCTGCAACCTCATGGATCCAGACCATAACTTTGGGAAATGCAGATGTAGGCCTTGTTCTTAAAGCTATGGTTGAATAACACAATTTGTGTGGGCTATATAAAGGTTTTCATCTTAACCGAGACAAGGTTTGTGGTCCAAGACCGTTTGGTGCACACTCACATTTGATGAAAAGACTGATGGGTCGACTGATTCCTTCACTGATACCATTCGACACATTGCACCTGAACGGCCCCTGGTCATTGCGGGTCACGTTGAGTATAGTGAGAGTGGATCCTCCATCTGTGTTTGTGATCTGGACTCGGTCACTGACTGTAACCTCAGAGCTGCTATTCAACCACAGGAAAGACAGGGAGGAACCAGAGGAGGAGCAGGACAGGCTGACAGAACCACCAAATTCATACAACTGTGTGACATTTGAGGTGGCAGTCACATCAGAAACAAGTGCTGTGGGTGGAGAAAATGGTCAGATGGTCAGTGAACGAACAAACACACTGTCATCTGACTAAAAATGGAAGTGAACCAATGGCATCAAAACATTTAGTCCAGCTTACACTGTATGGTGACAAGTGAAGGCTGAGATGTTTGATATCTCAGAGTTTTGTTGTTAAAAGCCTGACAGCTGTATTTTCCAGTTTGATTCCTATGAATGTTCATTAGTGTGAGCTGTGGGCCAGTATCAGACAAAGCCTTTCCATTGAGAAACCACTGAAACATTGCAGGTGGTTTGGATGCAGCTGAGCAGGACAGAATGATGTCTGCTCCTTCCTCATAGTATCCGCCTGGTGGAGATAGCTTCAAATTTATATTTTCTGGCCCATCTGTGGAGAAAAATACATAAATGGCATAGTCACCAATTAAAAATCTGTAAAAGCTTGAGAAAGTTAAAAGCTTCACATTGCATTCAGACTGGCTCAGTGTGGAAAAACTCATTACTGATTATAAGTACGCCATTCAAATGCAGAACTGGATCATTATATTAAGTACAGCTATCGCTAACACATCTTACAAACCAAACACTGCAAAAATTAAACAGCAAGGAGTACAATAAAAAGCAATTTAGGGAGAACAACTCATGCCATAATGGCTGTAATAATCATGATTCATGGCTTGCATTTGCATGCAAATTCCGTCAGACATCAAAGACTGAACATGCAGGATAGTGACTCACAGCTGACGGAGAGGCGCACAGGCTCGCTGGTGTAATTACTGAAGTTATTAAACACGTGACACCTGAATGGCCCCTGGTCATAGCGGGTCACACTAATTATAGAGAGAGTGGCATCGTCATCAGTGAGATGAACTCTGTCACTAGATGCAACCTCAGAGCTGCCGTTGAACCAGACAAAAAGTGGGAATGAACCAGAGGAGGAGCAGGACAGACGCACGGAGCTGTTGAACTCCACCAAGTCTGTGCTGTTGGGAGTTATCACCACATTGGAGATATTTGCTATGGGTAGATAAACACAAAACAGGAGGAGTTTGAAGTCATTGGGGTTATCAGTGGAAATGTAGAAATGAAGTGCTTTCTTTCCCTGCAGCGATGATGTCTACAAGTAAAGCAAAAGGTTCAGTTCTGTGTTTTAAGATTTAACACAAATAGAACTAGTAGAGTAAAGAATGTATTAATTTCTTTTCAGACTGTAACCACTCAAGCGCATCTTGGTTTCCAAAAAACTGTTGCCATGGTATGTTGTTTTAAACTATGGATATGAGTAATCTCAGGGTAATTTATCATTGAAGGATACACAACTGTTGCTCTTTATCTGAAATGGAAAGAAGTGTAGTGGACAGCAGATGAATAAAATCCAGTTTTTTACTTTTTGGAACCAAAGGACATTCAGGTTTGGTCAAGATCAAGGTTTGGGTCAAAGCTGCAGTCCTCAATAATGTTTTTTTTTTTTTTTTGCATCAGTGTTTTGTAATTCAGGTGGACAACACTAAACTTCTGCATCCACTCTGTGTCTGTGTTTGCAGCTGCAGAAAGAAAGGCACAGATTTTGGTTAGTCACAGGTAGGAGTGTTAAACATGTGAGTGACAGCTGTAAATCCCAGTCACTGTTCAGATAGTGTCAGATGCAAACTGAACACGATTCTTTTCCTCCACTCTGTGTCTCCATGGAGGCTTGGAAAAGTGGAAAAGTTTCTGTAGCTTTAAAATAGGAATAAATATAGTGAGAACTTTTTTAAAACCAAGTTCTATATCTTTCCATCTGTATCTGTCAACTAAAAATAACTAAAATATTAACATTATTTCTGTTGAAGCCAGGTGAAAACTGCCATGAACCATTAAGATGATGTGACACTGATATAACCCTCTGAGATCCAGCTATGAGTTTTTTGTCCTCTTTTGGGGACAAGAGTTTCAAAAATTAATTTACAAAAAAAAAAAAAAAAAACAAGAAAAAAAAATGTAATCACACTGTTTTTTCTCATATTGGTTCATGCAAAAAAAGCAGAAACTTTTACTTTCCTGAGTCTCAAGAGGATAAATACATTTTGAGATGCTATGAAACTTTTTGCTTAAAATCACTGATAACATATGTTTGTTGTACACAGAAATGCACAATGGCAACATATTTCTCCTATGACTAGGATGTATAAAAACCAGTTGCCACAAATTATTTTATAATATTCTGGGGTAACTTTAAGTAAAATACAAAAACCAAGTTCATCTTTTCTAACTAAAACCAGAGAGATGTCATTCATTCCAACTTACATTTCTGTACAGTTATAGTTAAAGGCTGGGAGGTTTCATTTCTTCCAGTTTTGCTGTTGAAGACTTGACAGCTGTAGTTTCCAGAGTCATTCATTTGGATGTTTGTTAGTCTGAGTTCTGGTCCGGTATGTTTCAGCAGGTTACCATTCATAAACCACTGAAATAAGGCAGGGTTGGAAGCTACTGAACACTCAAGGATGACATCTGTCCCTTCGTCGTGGTATTGTTGTGACGGAGATACAGTCAGATCAATATTTTCAGGGCCAACTGCGTTGTGGGGTATATGTGGAGAAAACAGTAACAGAAGTAAAATCAGTTATAGTACGAATCAGTAAAATTCAGAAATGTATTAATGTGGAGTAATTATTAACAAAATCCCAGCAAAAAAGCATCTAAGTTTTGTCAGTCAATAGTGTCATAGTGAATGTCTTCAGCTTAATGAAATATGAATTAAGATGATGTGTGTGACTCACAGATGATGAAGAGGTTTACCGGGTCACTGGTCTCATTACTGACAAGATTGGACACAAAACACCTGAATGGTCCCTGGTCATGACGGCTGACATTCATTATAGTCATCCTGGATCCTCCATCAGTGATCTGAACTCTGTCACCGGCTGTAACCTCAGAGCTGCCGTTGAACCAGCGGAAAGACGGGGAAGTTCCCGAGGAGGAGCAGGACAGACGGACAGAGCTGTGGAACTCAGACATGTGTGTGGTACTGGCGTTTAGCTTTACATTTGAGATGGCCGCTGTGGGAGGAGAAAACACTGATCGTTATTTTATTCATCTGAAGCAGCAAAAAAAGTCTCATTCCTCCCTAAGGACCTTGACTGATATTATGCAGTATATAAATTGCAGTAAAAAAAAAAAAAACCTCATTTGAGATTGCACAAAGTCCTATGACTATTATCTTCTATGCAAAAAAACAAAGATGATATTGTTTTTGCATGTGTCCATCAGCGGGTGTGATCGCTATAAAACTCACGAACAGATGCATCAGTCTTTATAAAACTTGTTATGCTCATTGACTGAGTGTGAATATCTGAAATCCATATTGTTTCATGATGAAGCAATATGGTAGATGGAAAAAATGTTTGTTTTACTTGATGAGATTTGTTCTACTGGAGTAGATTTGGCACTTTCAGATACTTGTGATTGTGGTTGTGTGTGTTTTGGTTGTTGTACATACTGTGAAGTGATGTTATGTGGTCCTTTTCACAACTGAACCTCCTTTTCTGAAGTTGTGTGATTATTATTGTTATTATTGTTATTGGTATAAGTTATAACAATAAAAGGTAGACTGTTAAGGGGGGCACCTTAAAGCAGCTGTGCTCAGGGCATCCAAGTGGTTAGCAGCGGCCCTGGTTTCATACTACTTCCACATTAGGAATGAACAAAATGAGGTCTAAAAATCCACTTTTTAATAAAGCTGATACAATAAAGTTGATACAAATATCAGTTTGTGTTACCTTTTCTAATTTAAGGCCCTATAGCATTTAAGTTCAGTTAATTTCTTAGTAAAGCTAATAAAGTGTGAAACATTGATGACATGTAAAAAACTCACAGAATGTTGCTGCTTGAACAAAGAGAACTCTTTAAAACTTTCCTGCTTAAATATGTACACTAGGCTTCAATGAGTTTGACGTTCTCTACATAGGTGAAGGAATGAATAAAGAAGCATAATGTCCTCAGCATATATGTCTCTCATACAGGTCAGGTGGACATTTTAACTCCATGTTTATTATGGAAGTTGGGGCTGAAGACTTATGTTCATGTCAGAGATGATTCTAGAAATGTTTCCATGGGGTGGCTAGAGGTCTTTGCTGGGTGCTAAAGTATTTACTACTAAAACATGAACAAAACAAATATGTGTAGAAGTAAACTGAAGATATCCCACTATAAATGACATTTCTTTTTGTGTAAAACAATATTTAATACAATGTTTGCCTTATAGATCCTGTGGAGTAGAATTAAACTGTTAAATCTATAAATAATGATCACTTTTGGTTAATTTAGTTTTGTGGGTCTTGTGGATATGGTGGTGGTTTGCGTTTACGTGTATTTTTTAAGCACATCTTATCCTATCTCCATGCTTTTACTCACTTAGTACAGTCACAGATGAAGGTTGAGACTGTTCATTTCTCAGAGTTTTGTTGTTAAAGGCCCAACAGATGTATTGTCCACTCTGACTGATGCCGATGTTAGTTAGTGTGAGTACTGGTCCAGTATGAGGCAGCTTCTCTCCGTTAAAAACCCATGTAAAGTGAGCTGGCGGTCTGGAGACAGCTGAACAGGACAGGCTGATGTCCGAACCCTCTGCAAAGTTGTCTTGTGATGGAGATGTTGCCAAATGAGTATTTTCTGGGCCATCTTCAGAGTGCGGCACAAGGAGAGCAAACACAAACCTGCATTATTATTATCATGCTATACTGCATATTTATTATAATAGTAAAGAAAAGCAATAAAAACCTCTGACAGTTTGCATAATTACCCAGATGTTGCACATTTTTGTAAATACATATTTTTCTTTTGGTTTAGTAGACATAGTAATTTAGCATTAGTTTATACCCCCCCCCCAC
>JAPQRP010000010.1:12093073-12110451 GCA_037367295.1 Apogon hyalosoma | reverse complement strand
GAAACACCGTCATCTTCTACAACATTGATTCGCCAGTAAAACCCATGGAGTTGGATCAATGACAGTGGATGGAGACAGTTGGTTTATGTTCAGTTAATGAGAGATTTTACTGAAAACGTCACTTATTCTTCAGTTTTCTCTGTTTTGATATAATTACCCTCAATTTTAATCTGAGGTTTTATGAACACCCACATGATGACAGAATTAAATATAGGAAAATACTTGACGTTCACTGACAAAAATACAATTAAAATTCATTTGGGAACTGACACAAAAGTACCACTGGGTCTTTATGGGTTAAATAGGGGGAAATACGTGATTTACAGTGAAAAATATAAAATGTAGAGGATAATATCAGAATATACAGAGATAAATCACTTATGAAAGGTTAAATAGAGAGGAAAAAACTAATTTGGGAACTGCCATAAAAGTAGCACTGGGTCTTTATGGGTTAAACTGAAAAACTTCCAGCCCACATTTTACACAAACATTAAACTACATGTGCTATTTACAGACTGAGCTTTGGGAGTGGATGAAAAAGCAGTCAAATGTTGCCTTTTCATTTTACAATCTGTCCATTTCATACATTGTCATTTTCTTTTAATCATCAGGTTTTTCACTGAAGGACAATCAATGCAGGTTTATCATTTACGTGGCTTATTATGGACTATTTTTTTTTTTGTTTTAGGTGGTATTGAGCAGTACATTGTCCTCCTCCTTACCATATACTGTATATCTATACTAGGTTAAATAAAACTTTATCGGGGCTATGATTTGATAAGAAGATAATAATCACTATTCATTATAAACCATTCTGCTTCAAGATATGAGGTCATATTTGTTCTCAAGTAGTTTTCACTGAAATTCATGGCAGCACATGAGCATGCCCTTGTGAAACAAAGGAATAAAAAAATGGAAGGGACACGATCAATAACACTCAACAGAATCTGATGAACAGTTTTAATAAAAGTTTATTATGGTGATAACATGATAAGATATTATCATGCTTTAGTCAGTGTTAAGAATATTAAACACTTTATCATGGCACTGAAGGCAGAATGAACAAAGTATCACACGTATTACACAGCACTTCAAAGTTCAAGTAGCGCCAGCAGTGATTTATTAAAGATGAATCGGTGAGGATGAGCTGTTTATTCCAAATGGAGTGAAACAACAGGGAGTGAACACATTTAACTGTAACTGAAAGAAATACTGAACAATAAAAGTGGTGCTGAGGGATCAGGCAAATGTCGCTTATGATTTCAGCCTCATCTTTACACAAACTTAAAATTTCAGATACATCAACAGTGATAAAAACAAAGACTGTGATATGAACACAAATACAGGTTAAAATACAGTAGAGTATATTATATAACATTGATTTCCAGAAAATGCAGTCTCTACACCAACATGAGTCCCACTGAGGTCAGGACAGTGCAAACCATCACGGACAAAGAACGACTGATGGGAGTAGAGGAGTCTAAATCAGAAGAAGAAAATACATTACTCTGTCTTATCCGTGTATCATCACATGAGCATAAACAGCATAAAAGACATAGAAAAGAGAGCTCAAATACCACGCAGGTTGTGGAAGACAGACGCTTCTTGTCCGGTGACAGTGTTGCGGGCCGTGCAGGTATACCTCCCCAGGTGTCGAATCTGCATCTCAGGAATGTAGCGTATGGGCCCGAATATCTGCATGTTCTTGAAAGTCCAGGTAAATTTTGCTGGCGGTTGTGAGTCAGCAGAGCAAAAAAGGGTGACGCTCTCTTCAAGTTCTGCCCCTATTGGGTTCTGAATGATGGTGGGTCTGTCAGGTCCATCTGGAAAAGAAGGTAAATAAAATATAATGATGATGAGAAAAGGATTGAGTGAGTATAAAAGGATAATACAGGACATGTCAGAGTACTTACAGAAGACTTTGATACTGCATGTGGCAGTATCAAAGCTGACACCGTTGCTGACGTCACAAGAAAACGCTCCGGTGTCGGTTCTGTCCACAGGGCTGATCGACAGCACTCTGCCTCCGTCATAAAAGTTGAATTTGCCACCAGCAACAAGAGGTTTCCCATCCTTCATCCACTTTCTAGACACAGCGCCGTCAGATTTACAGGTTAGGTTCAGAGAGGTTTGGCCTTCGATCACGTTTCCTGTGGGGCAGTCGATGGTGGGCTTCGACATTTGGGCTGTGAACAAAAAAGTACGGGAAGTTTTACTGAACAAGAAAGTGAACAAGAACATCAAAAATATCTTGGTTTTCTTTGTATTTTGCCTCAAATTTTTTTTACATTTTTTTAAGTGAGCAGTATGTAACAAAACATGTGAAAGACATGACGACAAGTAAGACAAGACAAAAACAGATACTAATTACATATTCATCATTATACATTGGTGTGTGTTTGTGTGTGTGTGTGAGAGAGAGAGAGAAAAACAAAACAAAGACAAAGGAGTTGGTAACAACAATAAATGATTGTAAAAACAGAGTGAAAAAAAAAAACTGAAAAAAACATTATCATTAACAACAGTGGTAATATTAGTAATGACATTAGCATAATAGATCACATTGAACAAAAATACATAACAAATAACACTAATAATAATAGCCAGATAAAGAGTGTTGGTAAAAACTTTTGATAATGTTATGGTTGTACGATTCAGTTCTATTCAATTCAGTTTTGTCTGTAGAGCCCTATATCACAGCAAGTTTGCCTCACAGGGCTTTACAGAGGGCTTTTGCCTCAAATTTTACTTACTCGACACCTCAAGCTTCACAGACCCATGACTCTGCACTGCTCCAAATGGGATGACGATCACCTCGTATGTTCCGCTGTCCTTCTCCGTCAGGTTTCGGAGTGTCAGAGATCCAGTCGCTTTGTCCAGTTCAACCCTGTTCTCGTAACCCTGCCCCACAACATCTGCAGTGGCTGAGGTTATCACATTGATGGTACCATTGAAACTCCATGTCAAGGCCAAAAACGGTCCATCTGTTGGTTTTAATGATGTTGTGAACTTCACACTTCCTCCTGTTGCTGCTTGAAGGTTGTCATTGGGGATTATACCAGCTCCGTAGCAAAGATCCACTGAAATACAACCACAATACCCAACATGTCACGAACAAAACAAGTCATGATATGTTAAAGATTTTACTTCTGATCACTTTCTTACCTGAGCAGAGGAGCACAAGTAACATCGACTTAAGTGATGTGGAGTCCATGGTGTTAGCGCCTGCTCTGTCAGTCCTATCTGATGTTGAACTGACTGTGTCTGAGCAGGAGTGGAAACTGTCTGAGCTTATCACCAATAAATGAAACACACCACTGAGACATAAAGATTAATAATTACCTCCATTAACCCTCTTGGCCCCTAAACTTTTATAACAAGCTATTAATAAAGTAGGGCTTGATGTTCTTTTATTCAGCTTTATCTTACTGTTTGTTAACTAACTTGGACATGTCAGAGGATGCAGGTTAAAGATGAAGAATCTACAGTCAAACTGCTCTATGGTGTTATTGTCAAGAACTAAATGATGATGAACAGGAGGGTAAAAATGAAGAGAAACAACAGAAGTCAGTCAGTCATAAATTGTTTTATCTTATATTAACTATAATAGTGGATATGCTTCAATTGAAATTGTAATAAACTTGACTCACTGTTCACTGTTTTACCAACACATTTGAACACAAACATTTGAGCAGACAGGGTCAAGTGTACCGTCAAGTTTTCTGGACATTAAGCTCTGAACATCGTCCACTTTGACTGAACTTTCACTCATTCTTAGGGTCATCAGAGGTGGTAGACTCAAGTCTTACTTTTTAGGATTTGAGACTTTGTGTCACACTGATGAATGAATCAACTTTACTTAGACTTTGTATTCACCTGACTCAGGGGCGGAGTGGGTCCCTTTTCCAGCCCAGGAGTTTCATGCCCAAACCAGCCCACTTTTTCCATGAAGGAAGAATTTGAATAAATGAAACAGTGGCTAGCTCTTAAAATGTCTTTTTATTAATTGTAAGTTTAGGTATATGCAAGGGAGTTGGTTTGATTTGACATTGGTAGGGACACAAAAGTGCTCCAAGGCAGCACTCTTGAAAGTTGATGTTTTTTTGCATTTGTAATCATAGTTTCACGTCATGTAGAGCTGATTATACGAGCAAACAATCAGTCTGAAAAAAATTCAGTAATTCACATGTTTATAATGTATATCTGAATATCTAAAGACAATACAAGAATTTAATGCATTCTGCAATGTTATTCTCATGACTAACATATCCATCATTATTTAACCTCACCTGTTGATTTCCAGCCTCTCTTCAGTTTCTCCTTCTCTGCCTCCTCCTGCCTCTCTACTGTCTGTCACCTGACATAAATATGTTGATACATGACATATGAACAGATAAGGGGCTACAATGATCATAGAGTTTGATGGTACAGTTATTGCCTGAGCAAAAAAGGCTTTTACTTTCAATTAATAATATAGTTTTTCTTCTCCTCCTGTCCTCTGTCGAGAGCAGACGTGTTTCTGAGCTATCCCTGCCTCCTTCTTTCCTTCTCCTGCTTTTTGCCTCTCTGTCTCGTCTGACTTGACTTTTGGATCCCCTGCTTGCTTGAGCTCCAAATGGCCAAATTATGGAATTGATCAACTGGACACTCAGTGCAATTGACAGAACAGAGGCCTGGAAGTGCCTGCCTGCCCTGATGGAACTTTCGCGGCTGGCTATTATCAATGCTTTGGAGACAAGGGGAGGGTAGCATGCTGTTGGTTCTATCGGGGGAGGATGTCGAGGATTTTATAATTATTGGATTTTTGACAATTGGACACCTTCTAATTGGCCTTGGAGTTGCCCTGGTGTCACAAAATTGGAAAGACAGCAGCACAAAGGGACCCCTGCTGCTGTCGGATTGAAGTTAAGGAGCACTTTGGAGCAGTTAGTGACAATGGGAAGGTTTTTACAGCGGATGGTGACACAGTTGGGGGAGAGCTGTGGACTCACAAGATCAGTGTGCAAGCTGCGGACTCAAAATAAAGTTGGATTTCATCACGGGACAGACTGCGGATGAGCTTCAGCAAATTGCGGGACTGTGAGAAAAAAGGATGAACTGTGGAGGACCCTATCTGCTCTGAAGTGTGGAGTAAATGCTGAGGCCAGTTATAACTAAATCGTGTTATAACTAAATTAAATAACCCCCACCCCCCCACCCCCTTTCTCCTGGGAGCTCAAATGAGCAGCTGGTCTCAGCTGGTCCCAATCTAGTCTGCCTCAAAAAAGCTTTCCTTCTTCTCCTGCCCCCCTCCCCAAACAAAATTCACTGAAAAAGTTCCAGCACATGACCATGTGTACTGTGTTATGTTATAATGTATGTATGATGTCATGTATGTCTATGTATGTGCTTGCATTCTGTCTGTACTGTAACTTCTGAAACTTCAGATGATGGTGGGACCATAATGTGGCAGCATGGGTTTTGGAGGACTGTGCATTGAAATTTTGTTTGCTGTGACATGCTAAATTTCTCATTCTGCTGTGACATGCCAAATGACAATAAAGCTTATCGAATCTAATCTAATCTAATCTAATCTAATCTAATCTAATCTAATCTAAACTAATCTACAGGTAGTGGGTTCAGACTACAGGTAGGAAGTTCAGATTGCAATGCAGAAGACTGGGGTTCAAATCCCAGCAACTTTTTTCTGCAGATTTTCAAATCGAGGGCACAGGTAGGTAAATGCACCAGGTTTACTCTAAACTCTTCAGTAGCTTCATTGTCTTTAACCAGGCCTTTTCGGTTCCACCAGGCCTCTTCCTGCCCTCCATCACCACCCAATGACTTGCGTTACCACTCCAGAAAAGATGACTCGTGGGTAGAGGTGGGTGATATATATCGCCTACGATAATATCATGAATGTTGATTTGGCGATGTGCATTTTACATTATCGAGTATTCATACTGTCTCGAAAAGAAAACAAACGGACGGTGCATAGACTGTAAAGGAGAGGCCCATGAAAGTCTTCATTAGCTGAATGCATGCCTCAGAAGCCAATCAGTGGACAGGATTCAGTCTGGTGGTGACTTGGCGACACCAAAACACAACATCATAACAACATCTCACAATCTGCAGGAGTCTCCCGTCTCAGGGGATGATTTCATAGCAAGACTTGAGTCCATATCACTAGCCTGGAAATGGTTCCGTTCTGACAAGACTAATGTTGGTCAAAATATTTACAAGCTGGGGCACTGTAAAGGGGGAGGGGGATCATGTGGAAGGGGTCCGGTGGATACAAGTTAGAAGCTGTGAAAATTTGGTGTAACATCTGCTGTATAATAAAGGCATAGAAGCCAGGAGTCGGACACTGAAAGAATGATAGGTTTCACTTTTGTTGCATTAGTTACATTAGTTATGTTAGTTATGGACCGCACACTTACATATATAACTACTGCCCCTACCCCAAGTACATACCCCCCATCCCCATGTTTTGCCTTAAAAACACACAAGAGCTGTTGTTCTGAAACGCAGTGTCTATCCATAGATGTCCTGGTAATCAAATACAGTTTTACAGCATTTTTTTGTAGAAAAAAAAGAAAAAGAAAAAGAAAGAACTTCACATTTTAAAGGATATCATCAAGTTATCGTTATTGGGAAATTAAAAAAAAAATAATCGAGATATTTTGTTTTTGCCCATATCACTCACCCCTACTCGTGGGCCAAACCAACTGAAACATTTGAGGGGGAAGAATGGGTGTACCCCGCCTTCGCCCATATGTAGCTGGGATAGGCTCCAAGCAACCCCCATGACCCCAGTGAGGATAAAGCAGGTTCAGAAAATGAATGAATGAATGAATTCCCTCAGATGGTAGAACCCATCGAATCTACTGCAATTAGAGGATGTGCTGTCAGATGAATGGAGAATGAATGCATAGTTGAATGGAGAAGGAATACAAGAAGAACATTAAAGAAGTGACAGATAAGTGTCAAAATAATTTTTAAAATTATTATGGTTTTATTTTATTATTATTTTTTAACTGGCCCTAAGTTCAGATTGACTTGTTCATGTGTGACCAAATAAGTATCTTTCAGTAAAGGCTATACTGCCATCTTCTGGACACTTCATATCTTCCTGAGACCCAGCAATGCATTTTTGTCCTGTAGGGGACAACAATTTCATAGTTTTACTTAAAAAAAAAATGCTGTCCATTGCAAAGGACATTCCATTAATAAATAAATAAAAATAATTTAAAAAATGTATCTGAAAAAACTGATGCATTATGCAGTTTCCGATCAAGACAATTGTTTAATGTAAAAAACCTAAAACTTTCACTTTCCTGGGTCTCAGGAGGATATAGTACTGTCATTACTCTTTCAGAGTCAGTGTCTCACCAGCCATGATCCTCACTGCACACCATTGGTGACGTTCATGTTAAAGCAGCCCCCAAATGAAAAATGAAACACTGCAAAAATGAAGAAGGCCGTAGACACAGCGCCAATCACCATTGTTGTTCATTTGGGTTTGTAATTGATCATCAGCTCAACTCATATTTTCATTCATCACCAGAAGTTCATTCACTTGGAAATTCCATGAACTTGACTCGTCTTGGCTTTTACCAGGGATTTCACTTGTCTTACTTGACTTTCACCACAGGAACTTTAGACTTTCTTCAGATTTAATGGTTAAAATTGACACTTACTTGCTGCATTCACATGCGTTACTTTTTCCCACAACTGAGGATTAAGGAAAATATACACTGTTGCCCACAAAGCTGTAATAATTTTGTTTTCAGACATTCCTCTTTTGATTCACACATCAGTAATCACCTTTGACAATCAAAATAAAAAATAAATCACACTGTCACAGTCATTTCATAAGAGGAGGTAAACATATTTTATTCCAACTTTATGGGCAACAATATACATGGATTAGGCTTCATTTATAAGACTTTGTCCTCTATTTTCTGTTTTTAGCACGTGAATAAAATAAAATCTAAACTACATCAAATGTGACTCAAACCTTAAATGTGTCAGATGCTAAAAGGTTTGTTTTATCTGTTTGCAAACCTTTTCAATTCACTTTCCAGGGTAACACCGGGCTTGATTTATTTCCCAGACTGCCAGGGATGAAACCAACCACAAGATGGCAGTAGACTCAAGAAAAAAGTACAGTATGACCATTGTTATAACCATTATAATAGTATAACCATTAATATCAACACAGGGTAAATATAGTCCACTACTGATGACTTTACATGCTTAAATGTATGATTAGTTGTGAATAAATTAAGTCAAACACATTAGTTCATGTCAATAAGACAGGGTAGAAATGCAACATTAATCCAGTGTAGTATAGCTGACAATGTATACAGTAAACGTGAATGACTATTGTTGATGGCCAAAAAATTACATTACACTTCATTGTTTATGCTCATTACCTTCACTACTATTGTTTTTGCCTGAAAGAGGCAGCTATGTACAGTCAAAAAAGTAATAAAATAAGAACATAAATCAGTTTTATGCTTCCTACCCGAGCTAACATTTGGCTGATGTACTGGTGGACCTACTGGAGTGCTGTCATTATTGTAAGGTTGTATTGCACCAACAAAAAGAAAATCTGAGTTTAAAGTGCGTGAGAAATAGAGGCCAGGCTAAATCACATCAATAGTGTCTTCTTTTTTCTTGCGCCGATGATGAGTTTTCTCTTTTTCTGTTTTTTTCTGCAAGACACAAAAAAGGATGACAACTAGTAAATGCCTGAGTTAAAATATTTCTACAAAAAATTGCTCTACTTTTAGATGACATTCATGATTAAGGTCAAAACTTACCTAAAAAGCTAAAGCTGATGAAGCTATATTTTGCCCTCATATATAGATGTAGGGTTCTCATATATACTGTCAGTGTCATCAACTACTGTGGACAAAAAGGGTGTATTGTCAGTTTTACTGAAATTCATTCTTTGCTTGTTTTTGGAATAAGTTACACCTGATGAATACTGACCAGTTGGAGGTGGCGGAGGCCTGCTGACATACCTCATACCTGAATCTATGGGCCTCTCAGTTGTCTTCTTCTTCTTCTTCTTGTTGATTCTAAATGAAGAAGTAAAGTCTTGTAAAAAAAGAAAATTAAAAAAAAAAAAAAAAGCAGATGCAAAATGCAAAAGTCCTGGGTCAACATCAGGTTTGTTGGTCTAGTAAAGTTTGAACGCCCACTCCTATGCATCATTCAATCTCTGTATTAACCCATAAGGACCCAGTGTGACATTTGTGTCAATTCCCAAATGAATTTTCCCTATATTTAACCATCCTTAAGTGGTTTATAACCATTTATTGCATTATTACCTTCCGTATTTTGTGATTTTTATTTTTTTTTTCAGGGAAAATCAGGTAGCTTTTTTTCCAACATTCAATTTACTCATGTAGATATCCATAAAAGCTTGGATTAAAGTTTAGGGCTATTATGATCAAAATTGAAGACAAAGTGATATTTGCAGTAAAATATATCATTAACTAAACATAAACCAAGTATCCATCTACTCTCATTGATCCAACTCCATGGGTTTTACTGGTGAATCAATGTTATAGAAGATGACAGTGTTTCCACGTTCACTACAGAGCCTCTGAATGTCCAAATGGGTCATATCTGATGACAATGAAAAGATGACAAACTGCATTTTACACCAATTATTTACATGGATGGATAGAATTAGTGGATCAACAGGGATTATACAGTTTATATCAGTAGATGATTTTGGTTGCTGGTGGATGTTTGGGTCTTCATAGGTTAAGATACAATCTGGATATATGTGAAGTATGTACAGCTGTAAAAAGAAAGGTTTCAGGGACAAACAGCTCCTATAAACCAAAGAGGTAGTATTTGGCATGACTTCCCTTTGCATTTAATATGTCTGTAACCCTTTTGTTTAAACTATGTGAACTTTATAGCATTAGTTTTATACCAGGTTTCATTCAACACACATCAGATGTTTCTAATAGTTTGTGCTGCTTCTTGTTTTGGGGTCAAGGGTCACATTAAGTAATGGCTTTGACCTTTGGAACCCATTTAGTTCAGTTTTTTTTTTTTCCTTTAAGGCTGTGTACATGGTCCCTGTATTTCCTTCTTTCCACTACCTTAAGAAAAGAGAATGAGAAATAAACACTGCAAAAACAACAAACCTTAGGGTGGCTTAAGACTTTTGTACTGTACTGTATATTCAGACAGCTGTTCATGATGATGACCTTCCCAATCATTACAAATACATTCTTTGTAAATATTATTGCTTCTTTAGACATAATAATATTTCTTAACTTGTATTCAGATGATGAAAATGATACATTGTCTTGTAAAAATGCCCCTATATACAGTCATGTGTAAAATTGAAAATAGTGTTAGGTATAGTTATTTTTCCCACTGGATTCTGTCATGTACATGGATGTTTTGACTTACATAATACCATAGGTCACTCCACCACACGCCACTCCAATACAAACGACATATCCTATCGCTAGTCCAGCAATGGCTCCATCTGAAAGACCTTCACGCTCTGGAATAGCTTTGAAATGAAACAGAACATGAACCAGAAAAATACTTAGCTTTTGAGAGTTTAAATCATATCAAAATGTTTTCAGTAAAAAAAAATATTGCATGCAGTGGCAGAGCCAGATAATTGTTTTAGGAGTGGCCTGGCTGAGACTACTAAACACAAGGGGTGGTGGAGAAACGGATGTATTTCCCAGTAGAAAATTGCTTCTGGTCAAATAGCCAATCACTCTTTTCATTTGCCTCTGTAAACAGTCATCTTGAGGAGTCATGTAATTATATTTTTTGTAACCTATGAAATTATTTTAATTGTAAAAGTTGTGTTTCCTTATTGGCGTAAAAGTAGAATAGAACTCCAGTTCTGTGAGGATGCAGTTGTTAACTTTGATATTATGGTCCCATAAGAGCATTTAAGCAAATTTACTATAACTTTTCCTCAAAAGGCACTACGTAGGGTTCAGAAAAGGCAACAATCATTCATTTAACTCAAATACAATTTTTAGTGCAATTTTCCATTGTCAGCATTGTAAGGTTTTTTTTTTTTTTTTTTTTAACTTTTCTGCTTAGAGTAGTGCATTTCTTCACCTCATTCTCATCTGTATGTTCACATAAATTTTTACTCCCTTTATAACACCTCATAAAAGTCTTACTCTCTTTCAGGGGGAATTAATAAAGATCCAGTTTGGCAGATCCAGACCCAGTTTCAGTGGGAACTAACTTTCATTATCTAACACCACTTATATCTTTAGCAGCTTCATCCACTTCCTCTGCTCTTTATCATCACATGGACAATGGTAGAATAAAAACTAGATGTGTTTTAAGGATTCAGGCCCATATTATTGGAGCAGATTGAACACAGAGGAATGACCAGAATTAGAAGTGATGCCATGATTTAACAACCAGATGCGTGTATCTGTCTAAAGGCCTTCAGGGTCAGCCACTGCCACCCCTGGGCTTCACCTGTGTGACACCATGTAATTTCTATGTGTCATAAAGGGTGAATCACAAACATCAAACATCCCCAATGAGGAAATACAGCCAAGTGCATTTTCATAAGGCTGCATCTGTAGTCATCAAACAGTAGAACTTCCGTTTGTCAGCTCATAATTAATTTGAGGGTCAATATTAAACTTCCACTCTCAGTTGAGTTTTACCGTGAATGGACAAGATATGCTCTCCAGATGATGATCTGCCGGTTACACTGTTCGCTGCTTCACAGATGTAAGTGCCGCTGTCAGACATCTCAGTCACAGGTTTTACAAACACAGTGGAATCGTTAAGGATTCTTTCCCCATTTCTTATCCAGGAGTAACTTGCAGCTGGTGTGGATTCAGCAGAGCAAAAAAATGTCAAGGGCTGTCCCACCTCTAACTTTACTGGACCTATGACTTCAACATTATGGGGTCCATCTGAAAAAAGAAAAAAAAAAGTAAGAGGGGTGTTGTCTGTCAAGTATATTGCCTCTCTAATCTTTAAAACAAATGGATTTAAAGCATGTTTCATTATTATAGAAAAATACACCAAAGATTAAATTATAATCGAAGGTTTTGATGCTGGTTACTTGATTTTTCATACAATTCATACTCAGAATTACCACAAACATGATTTACTTGAACAAATTAACCCATAAAGACCCAAACATCCACTGGTGACCAGAACCATCTACTGATCTAAAATGTTTAATACATGTCAATCCACTAATTCTATCTATACATGCAAATAATTGGTGTGAAATACAGTTCGTCGTCTTTTCATGGTCATCAGATATGACCCATTTGGATGTTCAGAGGCTCCATAGTTGCCATGGAAACACTGTAATCTTCTGCAACATTGATTCACCCGTAAAACCCATGGAATTTGATAAATGACAGTGGATGGACACACTTGGTCTGTGTTCAGTTATTGATGGATTTTACTGAAAAAGTCCTTTTTTCTCAGTTTTCATTATTTTGATATAATGATGAACATCTACGTGATCAGTGAATTACATATAGCAAACTACATGATTTCAACTGAAAAAAAACCCCCATAAAATACAGAGGAAAATATTACAAGAAATGTTCAGAAATAATTTAAGAAAGGTTAGAGAGAAAAATTCATTTCGGAATGGGCACAAAAGTAGCTCTGGGTCTTTATGGGTTAAGGTAGAAATCAAATGTTGGTGACTCACAGCTGATTGAAAACCGTACTGGATGACTGGTGTCATTACTGACAGGATTAGACACATAACACTGAAATGGTCCGTGGTCATATTGGGTCACTCTGACGATACTCATACTAGATCCTCCATCCGTGATCTCAACTCTGTCACTGGCTGTAACCACAGAGCTGCCGTTCAACCAGATGAAGGAGACGGGGGATCCAGAGGAGGAGCAGGACAGACTCACAGAGCTGGTGAACTCCACCAAGTTTGTACTGCTGACATTTATTCTCACATTAGAGACTGGCACTGCAAATAGAAAATAAAATGGAGTAAATATTTGTCACCACATATATCAACATGCTACTGTCCATTGGAGCAGTGGTTCTTAAACTGGGGTCCAGAGATCCCAGGGGAGGAGGAGGCTTTGTCTGCATTGAAGTTACATGTTATGAAAAATATATTTGTGCTTGTTAAAGAAAAATACCTATACACTCGGTAAGATAATCAAAAGTCTGTATGAACCTACTCAAAACATAATTTGTCCACATTTAAAAATATCAAACTACTTAGCAGACACACCCTCTTGACCCCTAAAACTTTGTGACCCCCAAAGCCAGAGCAACAGTCTTGCCAGGTCAGAATATTTTCCTGTTGTCAGTAGTGTATCATCAAATGTATAAAACGCCATGTCTGGGAAACATAAAAATGCAGATGACTCATCAGTACCAAAACCATTTCGAGAGTTACCTTAACTTTGGTTTTACTGAAGGACAGGACACTTTTGACATGGGATTGGGAGGGGCTAGCTTGTCTTGGACACAAGCACAAGGTGGCTCCGAGGAAAAAAGGTTAGAAACCACTGCATTAGAGGAAGGCAGTGAAACCCGCTGCTCAACGCTTATCTAATTTATTTAAATCATGAAAACCCAAACATCCTACCAAAGTAATCCACTGATCTAAAATGGTTAATAACTGTTGATCCACTAATCCTATCAATACATGTAAAGGATTGACTTAAAATGCAGTTTGTCATCTTTTCATGGTCATCAGATATGACCCATTTGGACGTTCAGAGGCTCCGCAGTGAACATGGAAACACCGTCATCTTCTACAGCATTGATTCACAAGTAAAACCGATGGAGTTTAATAAATGACAGTGGATGGACACACTTGTATGTTCACTTAATGATAGATTTTCTGGACAAAGTACATTTTCCTCATTTGTTGCCATTTTTTTCCCCCAGTTTTGATCTGATAACCTTTGAATTTACTCAGAGCTTTAATGAACATCAACATGATCAGTGAATTAAATATAGGAAAATACAGGATTTCAATGAAAAATGCAAAATACAGAGGAGAATATTATAATAAATGTTGATGAATCACTTGGGAAAGACAAAAAATAATTTGGAAGTTGTGAAAAAAATAGTCATGGGCCTTTAAGGGTTAAGACTTACTTAACATATTTTAAGGGTTAAATGTGTAACTAGCACGTTGACCTGTGTGGATCCACAGGTTCTAGATGTGGTCGTTTTTATGCTGTGTATTCATGCATGCTGTACCGTATTTGTCCAGCAGTCACCGCCAAAGCATTCTGGGCATAGCAACGTGATCATAAGGCTATTGCATGCCAAAATTACTAATATCTCCCAAAATATTGGTCCTATCAACTTGCCATTTTCGCTAGTCTGTTCCTTGACCAAAAATACACAAGTATGCCAAACTGCGGCAGTCAGCTCTATCCAGATTTTATGTGAGTCCCTGGACACATATACACCCATGCACACAGAGGCCACTTGGCTTTCATAATATAGGGGACTGAGAGGAATCTAATTGCAGAAATTGAGTATTATTTTCATAATAAATCACTGCATTTTTGTTACCTTAGAAAATTCCCTAAGTTGCCTTTTTGCATTTGTAGTGACCACATTAGAAAAAGGTGTGGATATTTTTCAGAGGTGGCGCCAAGTCACATGTCTTGAGTCTTGAGTCTCAACCTCAAGTCTCAAATAAGTCCTGTGTTTCTGCGGTGAAAAAAAAGCAAGTCAAGTCGAGTCTCTGCTAAAAGAAACAAAACAAGTCAAGTCATTGTTCAGGTTAAGTAAGTAACCAGTCAAGTCATATGAACTCGTGATGAGCTACCTGAATATTTGAACCATCACTTACAATTCTCATAAAAGAACAATAATGATGTCTGCTGTGCTGATAGTTGACTGTATTTCCTATTCCTTCTCTGAGTTTTTTTTTTTTTTTGTGATGATTGACACATATAGGATTATAAATCACTCAAAAGTGAATAATAATGACATCTTTAATCAGGATGAATTGTCAAGTCATCTTCCAGTTGATTGTACAGTTGTACAGTGTAGCAGTGATTTTTCTTCACTTAAATGATGTGAAATGTTTGCTCACCATATACGTTCAGTTTTGTGGATCCAGCCTTCCCTATTCCTTCTTGAGGTATGATGTTAACTCTGTACTCTCCACTGTCTGCCAGAGTCACATTCCTGAGCTCCAGAGACCCAGTGGAAATGAAGAGGGTGATTCTGCCCACAAACTCTGGTGCAGTTAAGTTATTATCACGTGAAGTGATGATACGTGTAGTACCAAAGTGCCATTCCACATTCAGAAATGGTATTTCTGTTGGAGGCAGTGTTGTGGTGAAGATCACAGTGTCATTTACAGTCGCACTCAGAGGACCTTCAGGCAACACACTCACTCCTTCAGTTAAACCTGAAAGAAAAGGTTAAGGAATAATAAATAATGAAGAAAGAGACACAAATGTGGGCCATGAAGATGAACAAAAATATTAATTTAGAAAAAGGTAATGAGATAAACATCAAACCCACGTTTTTTCACGTTTAATGAATGTACGTTACGCTTTAAAATAGTTCAAAGTACATGCAGGGCACATAAAGTAGGGAGTGGTGGAGCACACTGTTAAATAACCAACATGTGTGGGAATAAATAACATTACTGGAAAATAATAATAATATTAACAGTAATGGGAGTATTTTAATGTTACGTAATAAAATCCAACACATTTTAGAGAGTTAAACATCTTGTCTCAAGTCAAGAAGAGCCAACCTGGATAGTAGATGTATGTAACAATGGAACACTTTATTCACCATCAACTAAACATTGAATCTAACCTGAATAATTATGAAGTAAATACAATAAACCTGACACTTTCACAAACAGATATCAAACAGTTGTATCTTACCAAATATAACTCCCAGGATGGTTACATATATCAGGGTTGTGTCCATCGCAGTATCATCGAATATGATAAAGTGATTTCTATCAGGTTCCTCCCTTTGCTGATTTTAGTGTGAGAATGTGAATGTGAAGGCAATAGAAGGAACTACTGAAAACAACATAAGGAAGCTGTGTGTGGCTGGTCACTATCAGTCTGCATCTGAAAAGTTAAGTTACGTGCAGGTAAATCTGTTAATCATTGTCAGAATAGACTGTGAACTACTGTAAAGCAATAAAACTTGGGTATTTTCAGTCAAAGAAAAGTCAGATGTTTGTTGTGGATGTAAATTTTGCTCTCTATTTTGCAGAGAAGTGATATTAAAACCCAAAAAGAGCCATTTTCTACAAGTTATCCACGTTCACACTGCACTAGTTTGAACGTGAAACTCAGTGTGAGATATACTTTTTAAGCCGTCAAGTCAGAGTGAACTCTGGAACTCATCATAAAAACAGATAACTTCCCATAATCATAAACTGCTTTAATTTTTTTTTTCTTTATTACAACTGTGAAAAACTTTTAGGTCATTTTTCAATATACATATAGGTTTCTTATTTATCATATATATAACTCACACACCAATACAAGCCTTGTCTGTGCTTCAACTTATTATTGGACATTTTAAAAAGGAACAATGTTGTTTATTATTACTCAACAATCACGTGCATCATTAGATAAATAGTGTATATGTAATGTATAAGGTATGATAAGGATAACAAACTCACCCTTAAGCCTCTGATTGAAGAAATCAGCTGGTATCAAGCTACCTTCTCGGCAGCAAATAACCGAAAAACAGTCAATACTCTATACTTAATATACACTTTATAACAGAAACAAGTTATAAATACTTGAAAGCAGCTGTTCATTACCAGACCAATACATTTTATTTTCCAAACACACCACTTAATACAATAAATCATTTCCCCACAGTTAGTATTAAAGTTACAGTATTATTTCATTCATACTAGTTGATGATTAAAGTCCGTAAACATTTTCTGGAAGACAGAGTAAAAGAGGAAACGAGAACAAAACTACAAAACAAAACTCATCATTTGATTGGATTGGATTTCATTTATTGTCACTGCTCACAGTATTAGCGCAGTTTAACAGAAAACTTCATTGAGACACAGTAGATAAAGTTATCTGAATGTAGTATAACTCTAACAAACAAGAGACAATGCATGAAAAAGGAAGAATTTACAGCTCTGCAAAAAAGTAAGAGACCACTGCAAAGTTATCACTGTCTCTGATTTTACCATTTATAGGTATGTGTGTGAGTAAATGAACATTTTTGTTTTATTCTCTAAACTACCGACAACATTTTCCCCAAATTTCAAATACAAATATTGTTATTTAGAGCATGTATTTGCAAAACACGACATATGGTCAAAATAACAAAAAGATGCAGTGTTTTCAGACTCAAATAATGCAAAGAAAACCAGTTCATATTCATTTCTAAAC
>JAPQRP010000010.1:12071454-12083775 GCA_037367295.1 Apogon hyalosoma | reverse complement strand
CCATACAATTTTGCCACAGATCTGACTGACTTTCCATGGACCTTTACATCAGTGGATGCCCTCTTCAAAATATCGAGAGGCACCCCCCGTCAGTCTTTCTCGTCTTTCTAGGCATGTTAAAACAAAAAAAAAAAAAAAAATTGAGCTTGGGGTAGGTTGTAACATTTTAGAAAGTGTTCCAACCTACCCCAAGAAAGATTTTTACAACTGTCCCTGAATACATTAGTGATGGGCTAGCTTGCCTTATAGCTAGAAGCTAAAATATTACCACAAATAACCTGAATGAAAGATAGTTAAATAGACACATAATCAACATGACATAATTTTAATGAGTCCAACTACAAAGCAAGCTATGTCATCACAAAGCAATTCGAGCAAAAAAAAAAAAAAAAAACTTTCTTGGTACAAAGTTATGATCTCCCGCACAAATTTTGATGTGTCTGCCTCACGGTACTACAACTTCCCATGTGGACAAAGGACTAAACTGAGCATGTTCAGAGTGAATCAGGTGAGTCTTAACTTGTTCCTGATTGGAGCAATTCCAAGTGTTACAACTGATCCGTGTTACAACTGTCCTGCGATCTCCCCAAGTACAGTTTTAGGAACACAGAAGTTAAGGGGTCACATCCCTCTTATAGATCTGCCCCTGTGTGGCAGTAAATCTGATCTTTGGAATAAACATTTCACTAAGATGCACAAATACAGAAACCAGCTGTTTGGAGTATGTTTTGAAATCTGATTTTCATTTATATGGTGAAACGGCTTCAAAGAGAAGTGTCTCAGATACTGTGTTAAGTTCTGTTTTTCTCAATTTATACAACCATAACACTGACTTTCCTGTATTTTTTTTTTTTTTCAGATGGACCCTATAATGTCAAAATCAGCGGTCCAACAAAGTTAGAAAAGGGAAAGTACTTGGAATTAAAGTGCATTGCTGAGTCTGTACCATCTGCAAGCTACACCTGGATAAGAGACGGGGAAAGAATTCTCAACAATTCTGACGTGTACATTAAACAAAAGGTTGAGACAAGTGCCACCTACACCTGTGAAGCAAAGAACAGTGTGACCGGCAGACTGGCTGAAGGAAACCACGACTTGACTGTTAACGGTAAAACTCTGCTGACAGTGAAAGTTTGGTCTTGACCCTCAAATCTGTCAAACTTTCATACCAATGCATTTGAAATCAGACCAAACAGGATACCAGATATTCTCATTACAATAATATGAAGATTTACACCCATGAGATGTTTTAATGTTCTCTTTACCTACAGAAAATGACATATTTGAGATGAGATTTGCATTTCAAAAATACCCCTAAACAACATAGTACATTATATTGTAAGGTTTGTGCTTGACCATGATGTAACATAATGTATTTAACCCATAAAGACCAGAGCTACTTTTACATCAGTTCCCAAATGGATTTTTCTCTGTATTTAATTCTTAAATAATTTATCAACATTTATTTTAATATTATCTTCTGTATTTTGCTTTTTTTTCCAGTGAAAATCTTTTATTTTCCTATATTTAATTTATTGATCATGTAGCTGCTCCTAAAATCTCAGTTTAAAGCTGAGGGTTACTGTGTAAAAAACTTTTTAAGCAAAGATATCAATAACTGAACACAAAAATAAGCATCTACAACCACTGTCATCACATCAATTATTTACATATTAATAGGCTTAGTGGATCAACAGGTATTAAATATTTTATGATCAATAGATGAATTTGGTCGGCAGTTGCTGTCTGGGTCTTTATGGGTTAATGTAATATAATGTAATTACAAGCATTTTTCATTAGAACTAAAATCAGTCATTGCAACACATAAATGAATAAAATCAGCCTGTGTAGTAACTGAACAGGCCCAGGCAGAAGCAAAACACTTCTATAACATGTGCACACCTAAATGTTTTACCAGTTTAAGTAAATAGATGAACTACACAGAATTACTCACACTGGAAAACCTCAACAATAGTTTTGTAAATGTTTCTAATGACAACTAATTATAAATCTATAAGAGCATTGTTCCATAATTTCACTTTACCTTTTTTTTTTTTTTTAGCTTAGTGCACAATAAACTTATATGTCCATAATCATAATTGATCTCCAGTCAGTAAAATATATTGTTAATTACAGAACATGGGGGTTACAACAGATTAGTATTATTTTAATAACAAGCTTTATTACTTAAAATGAAAAATACTAAGTGTGTAGTTACTTTAATTCTCAGTACATTATATGAGGAAGCTGTAAATTGTATTCAAGACATTATAACTGAACATCTCCCTAGACTTATACAAGATTGCCACTGACATAGATATAATAAATATGTTGTTTATGATAAGTCATAAACTTTCTGAATTTTGTCTCAATAACTCTTCAAAAGTCAACAGCTCAGGTATTGATTACATTTAGTTTTCTTAACATTAGAGGACAATTTGTGGATACTAAACCAAATTTTGAGAATTAGTCTATTTTAATGGCATCCAAGAGTTAGTTAGTTAGTTTAGTTTGATTTTGAGCATGTAAAATCATCCAAAAACAAATAACAATATGACACGGACAAATGTGTTAATTTTCTTCCAGAGCCAAAGTAATCTAACAAAAGAATCCATTTTAACTGTTCAGTTGCATTCATATATGGTGATTGAAATTCATTTTGAGTTAACAATAATTTCTACACATTGTTGTCCAATTTCTTAATTACTAAGCTGTGCCTCGTATCATGCTTAATGTTCCAATTTCCGCATAAAGTGACTCTCTCTCTCTCGCTCTCTCTCTCTCTCTCTTTATATATATATATAACATATATATATACACATATATATACGTGTATATATATATATATATATATATATACACGTACACATACATATATATCAAAAAACATCCTAGGGCAATATAAATACCGCTGAACACTCAATCATAATCATTTATTTGTGTAAACCCTTCACACCTGAATGTTTCTCACTTTTGTTTTCTCTTTCATTTCATTTTAACAAGACAAGCCTCCACTTTATATTATTGGAATAGTCATTGCATGTCTACTGGTTGTTGGAGTTTCTGTTGGAGTGGCCTGCTTTTGCAAAAAAAAGTAAGAGAATATTTGAACTGTTATGTTAATTTATACTAATACACCTGTGATCAAACTTGTCAAATTGATGAAATTCTGATTATTTCTAAACATTTAAGTTTAACCAGACACTGGACTGTTTTACAGCTTTATTACCTGAAATAGAAAGCAACTTTTTAAGAAGACACTGTATTCTGTTTATTATATCATTGACAAAAAACATTCTGATTATTTTGAAATAATAGTTGTAAATATACTCTTAAGAATCAGAAATGTCATCTTTCATTGTTTGCCCTTGCTGTATATTAACAATGTTTCACTTCAATATGTAGAAAAAAAGAAGAACAAAGCTCATCCACCTAAGGTCCTAACTTCATCTTTTCTAAATTTAATATTAGTTTACATTGTTATCACAGCAACATGAACAAAACAAAGACTAAACTTCACTATAATTTAACTTTCTTTATGTCTAGATGAAGAATGATGTATAAATGAAAACACCTTCCCTACAAATAAACGGCTCGAATCTCTTTTGCTTTAATGTAAGTTTTTACTTCACTAAAAATAAATGAGCATGAAGAGTGCGTTTGAAATCTATTCACATACTTTGCACAACACAGTAAACCATACTGTCCTCATTTCTGATCATTATTCTCTGTTTGCAGATCACCAGAAAATAAGAAGAGTCACCATCTCCACAAGGAAAAAAAAACAGATGACTGATGTGATTAAGACTGGTTAATAATAATAATAATAATAATAATAATAATAATAATATTTTTTATGCAGTTTAAGCTAACAGATGCTTTTCTTTTTGACAGTACAATGTAACTTTATAGCTGCACTCCATTATGTTCAACAGTTAGATGTTAATTTGGGCAGGTAACTTATTATCACTGTCACAAAAAAGGATCTCGTAAACAGCTGCTTGTTTCAAGCAAAAACAATGCTGATGCAAGTAAAGAGTGGGAACAGTCAAATGAATTCATGCAGCTGTAGCATGTTTAATAATTAGAACCATAAAGCCAACCTAGAACCCAGCCACTAACACAAACAAATGTGTCATTTGCTGAGTGCCAGCATGAACTCATAAGACTTGAGGTATATTTTATGTACATATTTGTGCACATTTTTACATATGTTTTTTTTTTTGTTTTTGTTTTTTTTTTTTTTACATCTGCTGTGGTCGCCTGAGTAAAAATGTTTGATTTCACTACTGCACAAAAGACAGTACTGAATGACACTGGTCTATAATTGAAATGCAAGCAGTGGAAAACTGTGATAAAAACTTTTTAATGGAGGAATATTTTCACTGGCCTTGTCAACAGTTTGTTCAGAATATTGTCTTTTTCAGAACTGGAGAAAACTTAAATATTTGTGTGAATGTAAACATTGTCAATGATTACAATGTTCATGTGAACCTTTGGCAGCTGTGACTTCCATCAGTACAGGAAATCTACCATCATGCTTTGCTGTCTTCTTGTGGTCTCAGTCTAGTATGTTCAATGATAGGGAAAGTTGTCAGTTGTCCCGGAAGTTAACCCATAAAAACCCAAACAGCCACCAGCAACCAAAACCATCTACTGATCTAAACCGTTTAATACCTGTTGAGCCATTATTTCTATCAATACATGTAAATAATGGGTGTAAAATACAGTTTATTATCTTTTCATGGTCATCAAATATGACCCATTTGGATGTTCAGAGGCTCCATAGTTACCATGGAAACACCGTCATCTGCTACAGCACTGATTTGCCAGTAAAACCCATAGAGTTGGATCAATGACAGAGGATAGAGATGGTTGTTTTTACATTCAGTTGGAAATATCTTTGCTGAAAAAGTAACTTTTTCTTAATTTTTCTCTGTTTTATTATAAGTAACTCAAAATTTTCCCAAGTTTTTATGAACATCTACATAATCTGTGAATTAAATATAGGAAAATACATGATTTACACCAAAAAAAAAAAAAAAAAGCAAAATACAGAGGATAAAATAATAATAATAATAAAAAAAGTTGATAAATCAGTTAAGAAAGGTAGAAATAGAGAAAAATTCATTTGGGAACTGCCACAAAAGTCACACTGGGTCTTCATGGGTTAAATTGTTCCTGAAACTATGACTACTCAGAAATGAGAAGCAGTGCTAAACAACAAAATTAACGCCTAAACCATTTTAATGCAATTGTGTATGTATGAAATGACAACATAAAACATGATTACACAAATTGATCACAATTTAAGGGTCAAGGTTGGTTTTGTAAGAAATGTAATGTAATAATGGTACAATAATATATTCTTGTGACTGAAGCAAGTTCCATGTTTGTTTTCTTTTTTCCATTGCACCATCTACAGTATGGATATGAAGGGAAGGAAAAAGGAAAAAACAACAAAATGTTCCAAATAAGCCACAAAAAAGTTATATAACTGTAAACCATTGAATACATCTTATACAAAATGCTCTAAAACCACATTAAGAGGAAGTGCATGAAGGTGCAGGACATCAGCTCCCAGTGAGTGATTTATTAAAGGTGGATATTAAATGACAGATGCACAATAGGTGAAAAAAAGTGGGCGGCACCGAGGTGCAGTGGTTAGCACTGTCGTCTCAGCAAGAAGGTCCAGGGTACGCTACTTCCCTTCACCTACTGGTAGTTGGGATACGCCTCAACACCATTGCAACCCTCTCAATGATTAGAGTGTTCAGAAAATGAAGGAAAGAAAAAACAACCCAGAGTGACAAAAGCATAAATAAAGAATGAAATGAAAAAATAATGAGCAAAATGACTACAGAGAGACCCAACAGGTATTCAGGCTCCAGCAAAAATGTGTCTGCACATCACTACAGTTTATCTATAAAAGTACTTTAAGTATCACTAGAAAAACAACAATTTCAATAGTAAGTGAGACCAAAATAACAGAACGCTTTCAGAATAAATCAGTACAAAAATAATTACCTATAAGGATGTTTGAATGGTTTAATTTAAGGTGGTGAATGGTTTGATTTAACTTTATACTTCTTCCAACTCCTTTTCAACCATGCAAATTTCAGACTTGCACTTCCTGGAAGATAGATTCTGTTCATTTAAATGCTATTGCTTTTGTCTTATTTTGCTTTGTTTTGTTTTGTTTCTTTGCATGTTCGAAATAAATAAATAAATAAATAAATGGTCCTGGGGCTAAAACCCAGCAAACCTCTCATCCATACAACCCACACAAGCTGGTTTAGGCTACATTTACATGTAGTCGGGTATCTGGAAAAACAGAGATTTGTCTCTGCATTTGTGCCTATTGTTTACATGTGCACTGAAAACAATGATTTCTAAAGTGGAGATCTGGTCATCCCCAACTGCATAAATAATTAGACTGTGCATCTTCTTCTTTTGCTCTTGTGGAACTGGAGGTGTCACAGGATGGGGTTATTAGTTCAATTCAGTTTGATTTAAAGACATTTTATTGCATTTTGACTCACAGTTTGATTTTAATGCCATGCTTTTACTGTACTTTTGTTCCTCATTCTGTGATTTCCTGATGACTAATGACTGGATTGACTGTTAAGCGGAACATACCGGTTCTAATGCACTCAACAGAAGGGAGAACAGAACAGGAAACAGCAGACGGCCAGACCAGACCAGAGACACCAACACTTGTACTTGTATGTTGTGGGTATGTGTATAAACACATGTATGTATGTCTGTGTATATGAATGTATGAGTGTGTGTGTGTGTGTGTGTGTGTGTGTGTGTGTGTGTGTGAATAGATATATAAATATAAAAGAGTGGTGTAAAAGGAAGATATATATATATATAATATTTTATGGAGAGGGGGTGGGATTAAATAAGTTGCACTTCTTCCCACTTCTTTTCAGGCATGTAAATGGAACTATTGTGCTGTTCTTCTGTCTAAGATTGGTGTGATTGTTGATATTTGAATTATTATTTATGTTTTGCTCGTTCACATGTTAAATTTCATTGCATGTTCGGAATAAATCGCTAAAATCAAAATCAAACCTAGCGATGGATCAGGACATGAGATACACACCATGTCACCCACACTTGTACATGCAGTGTGTGTACAGACAGGGTGTCCAGAAAGTCTCTTTACAATTTGACACATTCATTACAAAAGTAAATGAAGGGACAAATCTGCGAAAATTATTACAAAATGAAAGGTAAATATTGAACCATTAGTTGTACAAAGAATGTCCAGACGGTACTGGATTTGTTTCCGTGTTGGCTGTATCATAGACTCATCCATGGTGTCAGTGACATCAGTGATCTTTTACTTCAGGTCGTTGATGTCACGTATCTTTGTTCGATGCACAATATCTTTAATATAACCCCAGAGACAGAAATCCAGGGCAGTGATATCTGGTGAATGAAGTGTCCAGGGAATTGGACCATCCCTTCCAATCCACCGCTCTGGAAATGTTTGATTTAGAACCCACCAACATGCAGTCCCCAGTGTGGTGGTGCTCTATCTATCTGGACAATGATGGTTGGTTGAAGGTCATCCAGTTATGGTGACACATATTCAGTCAAAAGGTCAAGGTCAACATTTGCAGGAATTGATCTCTGAAGAAAAACGGACCAATGATTCGACTGCACCTGATCCCACAATGTGATTAAAAACTCTGATAACCACTGAGTACATGATGAACATATCTCATCAATGGCCTAAACTTAGACAGACACATGGTCTTTAGTTAATAGAGATTCATGATTATATTGCATTTTAAATAGTTTTTAGACCTTGTTGTGATTAGTTATACAATATGTCAGCTGTATGTATTTTAACATATTAAATTGTTTTAACTTGCTGTCTCATTGGGTTATTTATGCAGCTCACCTCTGCATTTCCAAACTTCACCACTGTTTCCTTATGAGAGTGTGGGTTAAGTACATTAAACTCTCACACACCCACACACACACACACACACACACACACACACACACACACGCTCAAACATGCATCCAGTGGGCAGCTGTGGCTTAGTTGGCAGAGCAGGTCATCCAGTGATTAACAGGTTGGCGGTTTGAATCCTGGCTCCAACTGTCCACATGTTGAAGTGTCCTTGGGCAAAACACTGAACCCTAAATTGCTCCCAGTAGGATCTGGCTGTGCCCTACATGGCAGGTGAGTGTGAATGGGTGAATGTGAGGCTTTGTAAAGTGCTTTGGGCACCATGAAGGTGTAGAAAATGTGCTTTATGAGTACAGTCCATTTACCATTCCAGACGTATACCTACACTTGACTGTTGTTACGCTTCCTTTGAGTTATTTTCCTTTGTAGTCACCACTGTTATTCTGTTGCTATTTTTGCTTCTTTTTTTCATTTGTCATTCGCTACTAATTATTGTGATATTTGACTATTCTGTTCTTCAAATTCTTCTATTGTTGTCATTACTGTTTTGTTTTTGCCTGTTTGTTTCTGTTTCAGGCTCTGTATCAGTGTTTGTTTGTGTGTAACCTTGGGGGGCGGCCGTGGCTCAGGAGGCAGAGCAGGTCATCCAATAATCGAAGGGTTGGTAGCTCAAATCCTGCTCTGTCCTAGTCACGTGCTGTTGTGTCCTTGTGCAAGACACTTCACCCTCCCCACCTCCAGTGCTGCTACTCACACTGGTGTATGGATGCATATGAATGTTCAGTGGTGGTTGGAGGGGCCGTAGGCACAAATTGGCAGCCACACTTCTGTCAGTCTGCACCGAGCAGCTGTGGCTACATGTGTAGTTTACCACCACCAGAGGGAGAATGTGTGAGTAAATGAATAATGGATCCACTGTACGCGCTTTGACTATGTGTTGACAGAAATGCGCTACATAAATCTAATCCATTATTATTATTATTATTATTATTATTATTATTATTATTACCTTGTCCTGTTCTCCCATCAGGTGATGTTGTCATAAGATAATTGAATCCAACCAATAGGGAGATTTGATCTAAGGCTCAAAACCCTCTTAGATCAAAACTGTCAAGCGACTCATAGCACCCAGTACACTTACACTGGAGGCTGAATTGCTGAACAGGACAGGTTAAAAAAAAAAAAAAAAAAGAAAAAAACCTACTGGAAATGGCGAAAAAAAATGATTGGAAAATGCTCCTGGTGTATGTGTTAATGTTTGAATGTAATGTGTGAATTGTAGCATAGGGCAGCCCAGTGGTTAGCACTGCTGCCTCACACACAGGCTATGATCCCAGCAGAGGTCGGCACAGACACTCTCTCTGCGTACCCCCAGACTTCCTCCCATCATCCACAGACAAATGAATATTATCCCTCATAGGTGTGAATGTGAGAATGAATAGTTGTTCTGTGTGATCTGACACATCCAGAGTGTGCCCTGTTGGTAGCTGGGATAGAACCCAACGTCCTCATAAACCTCAGTATTGAGCAGATCAGATGGATGGATACTTAATGTGAATCAATGTGTGCACCAGTAGATCCTGCATAAAACGATGAAGAAGTGGAGAAAAAAAAATACTTGACTTTAAATTAGAAAGTGTCAGACAGAACGGAATAAAAGTTAAAATCTGAACAAAAAATGCAAGAAAATTCTATAAAAGCATGAAAGCATGAGTTTTGTGCTTTGTTGTGTTTGTTTATATCCTACTTTTACTGCATAATACTACTTTATTTTCTTCATGATCTTTGTAAATGATCTGTGAAATGATAAAACAATCAAGTTAATAAGTAATTGAAGTACAGACCAGCTAGTGTATGAAAGTTAAACTGATGGGAAAACCCCTTAAACCCAGTGTGTCCCAGTTCTCTTCCTTGCTCATTTAAACTGACATCACAAACTGAAATAAGCAGAGTGAAGGACTGTGGGACAAATACACACTTCTCTGTCATAAGTCAGGATTCTGCAGGTATGATGAATAAAGCTGTGATTCACATGGTCTTCTTTGGAGTCATCTCAGGTAAGACCTTATTCAGCAGAGAGGCTTTTATCATCTAGACTAACTATTAGATATAGATGTTTAAAGGTGTTAGACTGCACCTGCTGTGAAGTGTGTGTTTAAGAAATATTTTAGGAAAATTAGATGAATATTTGATTTAATAAAAGCTGATCTGTCATTCTGTGTCTGATGAAATTCAATTTACTGATAATCTTCAATCAGATTCTATAAACCTATAAACAGTGAAATAAGTTGCCCACTGACTCTTTACTCTGTTGTGTTTTTTGTGTGTGTGTGTGTGTGTGTCAAGGACTGAATTGGATGAACAATAATGAATGAAATAATGAAACAATGAGCAATAATACATTTTAGTTGGATTTTTAAATGTAGTTTTATTGTTAAGACAGTTGTGACTTTACATTATGGTCAAATTGATCTGTTTTCCTCATGATTCTCAGAGCTGTAACCATTTGTTCCAGGTTTGTGAAGGTCTTATAAAGTCCATTGTTTTTATGGTAGAATTATTCAAGTTAAATAGTTGATGTTGAATATGTTTTAAACTGTCAGGTTACATCTGCAGGTACACTATTTTTGACCTGTTTTATTAGAATCAGACTCAGCTTTATTGGCCAAGTATGTGAACACACAAGGAATTTGGCTTTGGTTTTTACTTTGCTCACAACATACAATTTCGACATGAACCCACAACAACATGAACCCAATCACACTTGAACACAGACCTAATATAGACAAACATTCCACTACAGACAAGGACAACAAAGGGTTAAGATTCACTGTGGATTTATATTGTAATATTTACAGAGTGCAAATTGCAGTTTTTATACAGTGGGTGGATGTGTGGATCCAGTCTATTAAAAACATATGTTTATGTATATATTATTTACAGTGGGTTTTATAGTGTAATATGTACAGAAAGTACAAATCCATCCATCCATCCATCCATCCATCCATCCATCCATCCATCCATCCATCCATCCATCCATCTTCTCATTTTGACCAGAGGAGGGCGTCGTTTGGCAGCTTTAGGACTGGACTGAGGGTTTCTACTCCATCATGTTCACTTGTGTTCTTTCTGTCCATTCACTGACATGAACACAGTCACAGTACCTCTGACACTGGGACGGTCCGGTCGATGTTTCCTCTGCTGTTTATATCTCATACAGAAACAGCTCCATGGATTTATTAACTTTACTATATGTTTTCACTGTCGCTTTTGTGGGTAAGAAACCTGAATTTCAGTATTTTACACCTTCTGTTTTTCACTGAGTTTTTATTACTTTGCTGAAATCTCGAACCACTGAATGTACTACTTATGCATGTATTGGATGTTACACAAAGATCGTATTATAAAAGTAGACACAAGAGCTTATATCATATTTCAGATTTTTTAGTGTAGAATGGTCAGAGGTACCTAATAGTCCCCTAAATGTTTCTGTTTCAGTAAATATTCTCAGAACTGTAACTGTTTCCTCCAGATTTAACCAAAGGAGCTGGTGTGTTACCAGATGTTCTGAATGCAGCTATAGGAGGAAATGTGATGTTCACAACAACACTGGATCCAACACCAACACCACTTCCATCAATAATATGGCAGTTTAAAGGAAGTATAATAGTCTCATCTAATTCTACCAGTACTACACCTTCACCAGGGTATGAAGACAGGGTCACCGTCGACACTTCTACTGGGTCTATGGAACTCAGGAATGTGTCTGAAAATGACAGCGGATTCTATTCTGTGCTCATTGTATTACACACAGGAGGGTTACAAGGCAGAGGAACAACACTGAATGTACAGAGTAAGTAAAAGTATCACATATTACATCTATTCCAGTGATGAACAGAGGACAGGAACCACTGCTTCAGTATAAGAAATACAACTGTTTGTTCAAATCTGTGTTCATTGTTTAAAAGAACATGAATTAAAGTGGTTGGAAAACAGACCAGTAGGATAATAACAACTAATAATGTGTTGAATTGTATTATTACAAAGAATTTTATTTTATTTTTATTACACTTATAATATAATAATGTTACTGTTATAATTTCATGACCACAAAAACTTGTGCAAAATGTTTCAAACTATTGTTTCTCCACCTTCAGTTGTATATTAATCACTGTCAGACTGTGTGACAGGATTATTTGTTATGATACATCCTCATTTAATAAGTGAGAAGTGCTGCTGGTCATTTTTATCTTGACAGGACCTATTATAAAATCAGAATATGCATTCTGTTTTGTACTGGAATATTGTCCCCAACTGTCCTTTTATCATTAGATGGTAAATATTAAAGCAGTTTATTTTCCATCCTCAGTGCCAGTCTCTAATGTGGA
>JAPQRP010000010.1:12047463-12059582 GCA_037367295.1 Apogon hyalosoma | reverse complement strand
CTAGTTTTGTAAATTGCTTTGTGCCAATAAAATAAAATTAAAAAAAAAAAAAAAAAAAAAAAGCATCATTTCACTTACCAGTGCTTTTGCGTCGAGTTCCAGCCGCTTCCACCGCTGGCAGACTGATGGAAATAAACATGTCTGAGAAAAACCGATGAAATCTACAGAAGTAGCACATGATGCATTCAATGTTCACTCCGTCAAACGAGAAACGAGATCACTGCATATCATTTAAAAAAAAAAAAAGTGCTACGATATGTTCAAATGACAGATCAAGAAAGTGAGTTTTTAGTTCTTGAAGAGAAATGTAAAGCAGTGAAGATGATAAATGTTAGTTTTATTACTACTACTAATTTATATTAACTACGACTGTTACTGTGAATTAGGATTTTGAGAATTGTGATAAATATAAAAAAACAGGATGACTCAGACACACTACATGCCCTGAATTTATTTATCTATTTAATTGTAACCAGGACTGGCTAAAGTAGGTCTGCTATATGTTTTGTACGAGGTAAAGTTAAGGTGAGTTTAGTAGTATATGTTGTAGTCAATAACAGTAGTATTATAATTTAGGTTTCAGTGACCAAGTATTACTTATAAGTTCTGCTCTTTTATGTAAAAAAAAAAACAAAAAAAAACTTTTTTTTAATTATATGATAATTTTCAATTTTTTGGCCAATATTTTAATTATTTAAAAAGTTATGTAACATGAATACATGTTCTGGAATTTTGCAGTTTATCCCTGTAAAAATTAAGCTCCCAACAGGAATTACACATTATTTTAACACTTTAATGTTGTAATTGTAACCTCATTGTATTGTTTATTGCATTACAGGTTTTCTTAAAGTGACAGCAATCTGTAAATTCTACATAGAAATCTGATTCTTTTCACATAATTTTACTTTTAAAATAACAGTTATGGTTAGTTCTGTATTTTATAAAAATAACTGTCAAGTAAACAGGGTTTCTTTGTTTTTCCGTTTACATTTTTATGTCATGATTTTACAGCATTTTGCTGTCAATTTTACAGTCAATTTTACAGACAGTTTTTACAGTGCAGGCATAAATTTTCTTCATACTACTCCTTTCCAGTCATTTAGATTGGAATGAAAAAATAAATGAAATGAAATTTGAGGGCTGTCAAAATAAACGCGTTAACACGGATTAATCCATCATCAGGATTAGAAATTTTACCACAATTAACCCATCTACGGCGCAGAATGACTGTGAACGTCTCTGGTAAGTAACACATTTGGGTCAGTTTGTCCAAGTACAGTTAGCGCCGCGCATGCGCAAATGTGCAGTTGATCCAGTAGTGACAGGCAACAGAACCAGCCCATAAAGATGTAAGAGCTAAATGAGGACGAAAACAAAACCAAGGCAGAACAGTCGACTGACATAAAGTATTATACACACTCTGCAGGAATTAGTTTTCTTTTCACTGAAGCACTTCCAGCTTCAAATACCACATTAACCAAAGCATATAGTCTGGGATTCTGTCTGCACTTCGGCTGACGTCTCCCAGCTTGTGAAAAACATATTAAATGCATATATTTTCCCTTTTTTCTTGAGCCTATATGCTCATGCAAAATGAAACGTGATTAATGCAGATCGAAAATGAATGATATTTAATCGTGATTAATGGAAATTAATACACAGTAACCCTATGATTAATCTGATTAGAAATGTTAATCATTTGACAGCTTTACTTCATTTTAATTGATTATTATTTATGTTTTATGGATTATGTTTTAATCATGTGTTTTTAACTTGTCTCTTTTCCATTTTGGTAGGGCACTGTGAATTGCCCTGTGAATGAATTGTGCTATAGAAATAAATCTGCCTTGCCTTTAATTCAACATACTTCATCAGTTTAAGTTTCTGGGGAAAAATTGCTAATGGTGTTTCATAATCTGGGCAGGTGAGAATTTACACAGTCTACAAATGTAAAGGTGAAGTACAGAGATTATTATGGAAACAACTGGTAAAAAATAAAATCAACTTCCAGGAATGAGATTACATTTTATAAATAGGTCTGATCTCAAAGGTCAGTCCATCACTATGCCAACCTAATGTCCTCCCAGCAATAAATATGAGCACTGAGTTAAGAAACTGAAGTCAAGCTCTATTTGTGTTCTTTATCACAGTCCCAGGAAGCTTTTATTATTACACACATGAGCTTTTTCCATAAGACACAGATTAGAAGGTTTTAAACTCACCCTTTAGTGAGTGTCTTTGTAAGGTTTTCACTAAAGGAGCCCCACCTGTTTGGACACTGTCATTAATTACTGACTTGTCTTGAGGACGGTGAATCATCTACCAAAATATACTAAGAACACTTAAAGGGGCAAAACATTAGCAAATGTAAAGTTGGTACAACGTAACATGTTTCCCAGGGTTATCTTTGAATATAGATTCAGGTGATGTATTGAAAAGAAATGGAAAAAACACCAGTTAATGTACAGTCTTGTAGTAAAGGTTTAAAAAGAGGAAGTTCAAATGTTCTTCTGTGAAACACCACCACCTGATGTTTGAACAGTGCTACAGCATAAGCCTCTGAAAAACAGCCTGTAGTCCGCACAGCTCATACAGTGGATTTATTCTTATTTGTGGTTACAATAAGCCTGTTAAAGTTAAATATGAAAGCCTTTTTTTTATTCTCATTAAACAGATGTTTGGCTTTTATTTAAAAACATTACCTGACACACCTCATCTTGCAACTTCTTCCCAAATTATGCAATAGAATTACACATTTCCTGTCTTCGATTTGGGAAAATTCCTTCACTGTTATCACACTTATTACACAATCTAAACACTGACACTGATCAAACAAGGCTCTGAGTATATAATGGTTTGTTAGTAGTGTTTTAGTGGGCAGAAGACACTTTCCTACCATTTACTTGTATTTGGGGAAAAACTACTGGAACTGTGGATGTATTGTAAGGCTAAGATATGATGGATATGGACATAAAATCCAGCTGGAAGATTCTTTACACTGTTTTTCTGGTGGTGCTGATGGGTAAGAACTCTTCATTGAATAGGTTGTTAGTTTTATGGTCTTGTTTATGTCAGTGACTGCTGATAACATCGTATTTCAGCAGTTATATGGTTACAGTGTTGGTAATATAAAGGGCAGATAAGCTTCGATGCTAAATTATGTATGTTTAGACTATATGGAATACCAAAGCATAATTACCTCAGTCATATTTTTGGCCAAATTGTGAAATCAGCGTAACCTTTCTTTCCTAACACTGCTGCTTCATTTTATGCAGATATAGCAGTTTGCCTTTTTAAGTTGTTTAGTTTTTTTGTTTTCCTTTTTGTCCTTTTTTTCCACTTTGTTTGTTTTTTTTTTTCTTTTTGTAAATGACCGAAAACATGATAAAACCAATAAAAACTTAAATGACAAAAAAAAAAAAAAGATATAACAACTTGGCCAAAAATATGACTTCAGCCTTTATGCTATGAGGCTAATGAACTTCTCACTGCAGAAATAAATGTTAAAGGAAGACTGTGTGCTGATTTCTGTTCTTTTCAGGTGCACAGAGTCAGGGGCGTGGGATCCAGATTTCCTGGAGGGGTAAGGTGACAGCTGGGTTCAAAACCACTTTCACCTGTTCCTCAACCTGCGTCCCGACGTGCATCTACACCTGGACTTGGAAGGGACGGACTTTGAATGGGAGCACATTGACCTGGATGCCAGATGGACATGAGCGAACTGTGGAACTGCAGTGCTCTGCGGTCAATCCACAAACAGGAGCCTCTCTCACTACAACCTCCATAGTAGATATTAACAGTAAGTCCAGCAGTTTCACAGGGAAAGTCCAGTGAGTGGGTGTAGGAGTGGATTTATTAATGTCTTATATTGGACTGTGTTTGCATAAGCTCGTTCCAATAAATATTCCCTGCATAATACAGAGTCCTCTGAGTGCTCCTCAGTTTTCAGTGACCGATCATAACCTGCTTCATACCAGATCTACAAGTACCAAAAACAGTACCTTAAGCATTGAATTTAAGTACAGTACACACATGCCACTGGATTAGAATACCTGACCACATACTGCATACTACCTGCTCATGCAAATACTACTGCCATTAATGTGTCATCACCATTAACCCATAAAGACCCAAACAGCCACCAGCGACCAAAACCATCTACTGATCTAAAAATGTTTAAAAACTGTCCATCCACTAATCCTATCAATACATGTAAATAATTGGTGTAAAATGCAGTTTATCATCTTTTCATGGTCATCAGATGTGACCCATTTGGACGTTCAGAGGCTCCGTGGTGAACGTGGAAACACTGTCATCTTCTACAACATTTCTTCACCAGTAAAACCCATGGAGTTGGATCAATGACAGTGGATGGACACACTGGGTTTATGCTCAGTTAATTTCATATTTTGCTGAAAATGTGACATTTTCTTAATTTTTCTGTTTCTGATATCATGATAATCAACTTTAATCTGAGTTTTTATGAACATCTCCATGATCAGTGAATTAAATATAGGAAAATACCTGATTTTCATTGAAAAACTGTAAAATACAGAGGATAATATTACAATAAATGGCGATAAATAACTTAAGAAAGGTTAAATAGAGAGAAAAAATAATTTGGGAACTTCCACAAAAGTAGGACTGGGTCTTTATGGGTTAATGTTTTTAGAATCTCACACAATAATGCTGTGTATCGCAGGTTGTGGCCTTGGACAAGTCTCACTTCAAAGGTTCCGTCTGTCTGGTTTTAGGGAACTTCAGAGGATGCAATTGCAGAAATGAAATATTGCCTAATATACTTTTTTTTTTTTGCCTCAGTTTTTACCTTAGAAGGAGACTTTTGAGGTCAGTAGCATTCATGGTGATGGTTTTGACTCAGATGGTAGAGGAAGACACTGAACTCCAAGTCACTGAAGATGTGTGAGTGTGTGTGTATAAATGTGACACTTTAAGCACTTTGAGCATATCGAGGTACTAAAATCCAAAGTAATGCAAGTCCATTAACCATTTCCATTTCAGTCGGTGTAAATGTAAAGTCATCACTAGAGGCCATTAAGGATTCACACGGAACCTTTAATGCTTTAAATTTAAAGATTTAGAGAGGTCTAAGTTCAAATGGAGTGTACCACTCATCACTGTGTTTTTATTACTTTATAATTACCTGAAAATAAAGATTTACAAGGTGTCTCTTTATGGCAAGTGGCATCCATCACTACAGTGCATTATTGTTACCATCTGAGTGTAGATCTGCATCACTGGTTTGAGAGGACATGAGACATCTACTCGTTGCCTGTGTTTTCAAGCTGTAGAAAATGTACCCTGGGATCGCCTGGGTAAACATATAAAGGTAGAAAGGTTAAATATATATTTAATTAACAGCTGTAATTATCAATCACTGATCAGATTCTGTTCGATGCAGCCTGGATATAAGTCTACTAGAGAGCAAAGACCCACTATTTCTGCTTTGCCTCAGTAGCCATCATTGGAAAGAGACAAATAATTTTTTGATTCCATTTGAATTGTATCATCAAAATTATGTTTAAAACATAATTTTATGAGCCAAGAAAGTCAAGATTTGTGGCTAAGATAATAAAGGAAAGGATCTAGTTATATATTAAACAATTTAATGAATTGCGTTTCTCATTACACATGATGCACATCACCAAAACTAAAACAGTTTCTGCCCTGGTACATTTGACCTTAATCTCAGAGATGGAGGTGAAATGATAAAAACACTACAAGTCTGGAGAGAGCTGCAGAAAGAAGGTTGTTTTTTACAGATTCTGGCAATTTTCCTTTCCTGTAGTTTTAATATCTCCTTTGATCACCAATCATATTTTCAAGTACATTTTTCATGATAATACATTTTTAGAAATGTTTTCACTGAATGTTTTTACATAATGTAGTTCTGAATCTATTAGAAATATGTTACATATTATTTCCATCCATTATATTTGATGTTACTGCCTCCTTTCTTCATCTTTTCTTATAGATGGTGTGTCTGTGCAAGTCAGTCCTCCAACCACCATCCCATCTCTCAACAAATCATTGGACCTGTTCTGCCGTGATGCTACACTGAAAAACATCCCTGACCTTTCATCCCTGGTGTATGAGGTGGTTTGGTACAAAGATGGGCAGCAAGTGATCTCGGATAAGAATAAGCACCAAAACAACTTCACACTTCACTTTGACTCGTTGGTGCCCTCTGATGCCGGATTCTACCAGTGTGAAACCTACCTGCCTTCCTTACGACCGGGCAGGGTGTTCAGCCAGGGCTTTCAACTCAGCTGTAAGTGCAGTTAAAGAAGGCAAAGCAGGAGAATTCATTTACATATTACTTGCAAAATTATTTGATTTTTTTTTTCATTCACTTCAGATGATCCGTGGAACATCACCATCATTGGACCAGATGTCATTTTCACTGGTAAAACTGCCAAACTTACCTGCTTGACAAGCTGTACCATAAATGTGGATTGCACTGTCAGATGGCAGTTCAGGAGCGGTTTCCCCATGGGAACCTTTATCTCAGTCCGTGCAAATGAGATCACATGGGTCCCGTCCAGGCCCTGTTTCCAAAACTTCACCTGTGTTGCAGAAAATGTAGCTGCCGGACGCTTTGCTATGGCCACCAAGACGGTACAAGTAGAAGGTAAAGACCAAACTATAGTCTTTGTGTCTCTTTGAGAACATATGATGATGCATCTTAGGGTGGCATGTGATGCAGTTTGCATTTATTTTGTTGTAATTTATTGTTCTGTTGATCTTCTTCTCCTACAGGTGTTGCACCTTCAGGAGCCGAGGTCCCCAGACTCACTGGGTTTGTGCTGAGCCTCAGTTTGGGACTGATGCTACTCCTTACCATGTAGATCTGTTTACGTTGTTCACAGTTTAAATGTGTATCTGCTTATTTCATTCATCACTGTGCCCATGTCAAAAAGACTCCTGTTCACCTCATATTTTTGAAGACCAAGGACTGATCACCAAATTCTAAAAAGTAAACGGAGGCATTTATAAAACTTTTTGTGAGTTCTGTTAATGTGTGACAAAATGTTTTGTTAACTGAAGATGAAACACATAGCTGATACAAATTTCCCAGTTTGCATAAGTTCAGTTCATCTTGGGCCTTAGAACTGCATATATGGCACTGCATTTTCTTCATCCTGAATATTAGATTCATTTTGTTTACATAAATGTCATCTTTAAGAACAGATGCCAAGAAATATGTCCTCACTGTTATTTCAACTGATATATTATATAAGACAAAAACCTTTCAACAGATCCAATTCTGTTGAGAGATGTTGCAATGTGGCAGTTCCATCTTTACTTCACATGCTTTCCAACTGTGACACACAGTCTGATGTTTATATGTTAATCTTGGACTTTTTCTCACACTGAGCAGAACTTAAAGATGACTTCTGACCTCCATATGTTACTGATTCACTTGTATGAATGCAAAAGTTGTGGGGGAGCAAATGTATACCTTAAAAATGAAATCAGCACTTATGTTTAACTCATTCACTGTGTCGTTGTATTATTTCTTTAAAGCAGCTGTGGTGAGTAACACTGCACTGAACAAAGATGACTAATAAGAGATTTACAGAGAAGTCTGAAGAGGGTGACGAATACATTCACTGTGGTCTGAATGAACTGTTGACTTTTGTGCAGCAGGAAACTGTCTAGCTTTTCTTTTCTTTTCTTTTCTTTTCTTTTCTTTTCTTTTCTTTTCTTTTCTTTTCTTTTGCAGATGTAAGCCACCTGTTCAATGTAATTTTAAACCCAAGGCAGAAGTAAAACTAGACATCTATTTAAAGCTCCATTTCATGTGTAAAAAAAGGGACGTGGTTATTTCTGTAATACATTTGGGTGATGTATTTTACTATAAAACATACATATTTGGTAGTAATAAAACAACAAAATATGAACATGAACAGCAGTAATGTCAGTAATATGATGTGAGTTAATTCTTTTATTAATAACCTATTAGGTGGGACTAAGATGGAGTTTAATTGTGCTGTTCTGATGGAAACAGATGGAAAAAAACACATACCTTACACAGCGGTGGACAAAATTATTCAAACGCTTGGTATATTTAAGAGGTTTCATCTGTTTTTGTTTTTTTTTTTGGCCATTAAAATATCCATAAAATAAATGAAATATCTGCAAAGTCATTATCATGCTCTATAAACCATAGAATAGCGCCATCATTAGGAGAATTTGGGAATCATCCTGACAGAAAACCAGTTTGGCCTGTTTCACTGTTAACGTCACACAGTCATATTCCTTCACAGAAGCTTTGTGTTGCTAGATGTGAGTATGGTGAAACCGATGGTGATGCAAGAGTTTTAAGACAGAACTGTGCGATTCAGTTAAATGTACAAGGACTATCCTGCTCATTATGTAAAAACAAAAGTTAAAAGTGGATAAAAACAGTAGGGCTCGCTTCATCTGATATTTGTTGTGCTCAAAGCATCCATTTGCATCTTTCATGAACATAATGAAATGAAACCACATTCTGGAGGCAAAAAAAGGTCCATATTTTCAGATCTGTCAGGTGTTCTAACAATTTGGCCCCGTTGTAAATATCTCCAAAACATACTCAAACATTGTAAATGGGACATGAAGGTAGGGTTCCCTCTTCATGCCAGTTTTAAAAATGCTGTTTATGTCCTGAAGATGGCGCTAAGCTCTTACTTATATCTCTTTCACAAGCATGTTGCAACTGTTGACACCTGATACAAATGCAAATCAGTAAGATGGTTATACAGTCAAGGAAAAAAATTATTAGACCATCAAAAGTCATAAAAAACAATACTTATGCTATCAAGTATTAACTCCTGTGTGTATCATGTGACTAAACAGACAGATAAGAAAACATGGAATGTCTAAAAGCACTGTTTTTATCAGTACAATGCCATAGATATTGATGTAAGAACTGGAGTGATTTTGGTTATTATCAAGAAAACATGGAAAATAGATAGATATCAGCTCTGAAATTAAACTACTATGAGCTATTTTTGTTTTTATCATTATATTTGTCCAAACAAATGTACCTTTAGTTGCACAAGGAATTAAAATGAACAAGAAATTGAAGAAGACAAGGGTGGTCTAATAATTTCTTTCTGCGACTGTATAACACCCTGCTCAGGTTTCTCTGCCACACTTTGCATTAGCTGTGGTTCCTCTGTTATGGGACCTGGGATTCACAACCATGACATAAGGGCACAAAGCAAATGACTGAATATGCAGTTTACTGGCCCTTTCTGTGACATTTCTTACCTGATCAATGACAACAACAACAACAACAACAACAATAATGATAATAATAATAATAATAATAATAATAATAATAATAATAATAATAATAATAATAATAATAATAATAATGTTGTCTATACCACACCCAAATTAGTGGCAGAGCCAGTTTCTGTGGTTAAACTTCCTTTACATACAGTCAAAATTCCATCCTATTCATTCTCTGACTGGTTGTAATGTTCAGATAATATGGAGAATACTTTCACACATGTAAGAAGTCACTTTTCAAAGTTTAGTACAATTTTCTTAAAAATAAATTAATTAATTAATTAACCCATAAAGACCCAAACAGCCACCACAAATGTGTCTGTTCTTTTTAAATCCTACTGACAACAGAAACTATCCAAATGACCCCGATCATAAGTTTACATACCCTAGTTCTTCATGCTCTGTATTGGCCCCACCCCTTTAACATCAGTGACAGATGTTAGTCTTTTGTGGTAGTTATGGATCAGACACTTTACTTTCTCAGATGGTAAAGCTGCCCATTCTTCTTGGTAAAACACCTTCAGTTCCTTTAAGATTTTGGGTTTTCTTCATGAACTGCATGTTTGACTCCTCCCCAAAGTGGATCAATGATACTGAGGTCAGCAGACTCACATGGACACTCCTTCACCTTCACTTTTTTCTGCTGTTCCAATGACAGGTCGACTTGTCCTTATGTTTTGGGTCATTGTCATGTTGGAACATTCAAGACTGTCCCATGTGGATTCAGTCAGGGTATGTAAACTTATGAACACAACAGTACATGCGTGCTATTTACAAGTCATTTCTTATGCTTTAACAATGCATACTTTTTTTTATGAAAAACCAAAACAGAGGAAAAAGTTATTCCTCTGGTAGTGAGAAGTCCATAGTGTCCGTGGTGTTCTTATTGTCATCGGCATTCAACCAAATGGCATCCAATGACTTACTAAAGACTGTTGCAACAAAATATACCATTCTTATGAGCTGGAAAGTCAGGGAAGGTAATTGTTTAAACTCAGCTCAAAAAAAAAAAAAAAGTTTGGATTAGCATGGAATAATGCCCATGCTTTTATGTTGGTATTGTTTGGTTTGGTGTCTTTGTAAGATGTGTGTAATGTTGGAATAAAATATCTTTACCTCTTCTCATGAGATAATTGTGACAATGTGATTTATTCTAGAATCTAGACAGATAAAGTATAACTGGGACTCAGTATGTAATCATTGCACTTGGTCGAAGGCGATTACTGATGTGTATAAATAGGAATAAAAGAATGAATATGTCTGAAAACTAAATTATTCCAACTTTATGGGCAACAATGTAGTCTGAGACTGTGAACCCCACATAGAATGGAAACCACTGGGGATGCCAATAAGTAAACAGAAATAAACAAAATACACCAGATTTTTAAAGACCTTCAAATTATGTATTTACAAAAAAATTATAATTATCCAACAAAACACAAGAGACAGATATTGGGCTTTTCTTTCTTGGACAATACAGAATAACGATAAGACAGAATGTATTACATAACAGGCAATGACCTAATAGGTAATGGTCATTATATTGATATGAATATAATGGCGAGCAGTACTGGAACTTAAATGAAGTCCACAACGGTAGAAACAACTCTGTTACATTTTTAGACTTTAAATATGTTTGGAGATGTAATTCACTTTCACACAAACTGTCACAGTCACGTAAATAAATATAAATTTGATGAATACTTTAACGCTGCTATTCACAATCACATTAATGTTTCATAAATAAATGGTCATGAATCATCCGTTTCACCTTGTTTGTCATGTACATAAGACAGGCGTGCTCTCGTACTGAACTTTGCACCTGGTCAGCATCAATAATGCCTCGTGTTTACTAAGTGGAACTGTGAAAGGTATAATGGTGCACCCACTCAGTCTGTACTGTAAGGAAGCTGTGGACAATTCCTAATATCTGACGGAGATAGAGATAAAAAAAAAAAACAACCAAAACAAAAACAAATTAATTATTTCTCTCTTTGTGCAAGATTCAGTATAATTAGTACATAATGCAGTACAGACTGCAGTAGTGGACATAAAAACTACTGCTGAAAATGTACAATTTCATTCACGCCTTCAGAGGCTTTAAAAGACGGCTGTAAAATGCAATGTTCCAGCATGTGACGAAACAAAAAAAGACCATTCCTTCGACAACAGTAGCCCTAATCATGACACACATACCTTCTGTCACAATTTGTCATTTTATTTTTGTCATTTGCAGAACTCACCCCCATCAGTAAACGAAAAACGTAAAGCACCTTTTGTACATTTACAAAAGAACCGAAACACCTGCAGATAAGGACTGGGGGGCTGTTTGAAGGTATTTATGGGTTGAGGGCCAGACAGAATAAAACAGCAGAAATAGCAAGGCTACCATCAGACCACTACATGGAAATGGAGAGGAAAAGTCCTGCTATTGCACTGCTGCTTATAGTTCAAGGTAGGATCTGTCACAGCTGTTTCTTTGTGAATATGATAGAGTAACACAAACTGATCTTAGTGTAAGATTTTCTTTATCATCCCAACCTGATAATCTCTAATGTAGTGTTTTTCAACCTTGGGGTCGGGACCCCATGTGGGGTCGCCTGGAATTTCTAGTAATTCATAAAAATAAAAACTTAAATATATGCTGAGTTTAGAGAGAGAATCACAATCCATAAAAGACATGACAAACTGAAGGTGAAACTGAAGCACTGTGGTACTGTTGATCTGTCAAATGTTCAGACTGAAGCACTGTGGTACTGTTTATCTGTCAAATGTTCATTGTAGTCGGTTTCAGATGCTGCAGCTCTTTCATAATT
>JAPQRP010000010.1:12015095-12025307 GCA_037367295.1 Apogon hyalosoma | reverse complement strand
CCAAAGACATGCGTTGATAGGTTAATCGGTTGTTCTAAATTGCCCATAGGTGTGAATGTGAGTGTGTTTGTTTGTCTGTATATGTCAGCCCTGCGATGTACTGGCGACATGTCCAGGGTGTACCCCGCCCTCGCCCTTAAGTGGCTGGGATAGGCTCCAGCGACCCCCGTGACCCTAGTGAGGATAAAGTGGGTTCAGAAAATAGATGGATGAGATGAGATGAGATGAGATAATCCAGTATTAGTCCAAGACCAGGGTAATTTATAGTGAGCAATAATTTATAAGAACAATATTAACAATTTAAAAAAAAAAAATCCAAGAATGTTTAGAAACAAAATCAGAAGAAAAGCAGTAAGTGTCAAGGACTGAAAAAGTCAACATTATGATAGTGAATTCACACACAAATGGTAGAACCAGAAGATATATACAGCATATAAAGTAATGAAATGTAGAGCTCAAGAAATATACAGAGAGTACAAATAATAAATTAGAATTTGGACCTGCAAATGGGCATTTTTTTCTAAAGCTGACTGTCTGTTTGCAGATGGCCCTCTGAGTGTGATGATAAAAGGTCCATATTCAGCAAAGGAAGGCAGTGAGGTGGCCCTGCTCTGCTCTGCCGACTCTCAGCCAGATTGTACCTTCAGCTGGTTCTTCAACAGGCAGTATTCAGCAGGATCTGTTATCACTTTCAAAGCAGCCAAAGACAGGCAGGGAAACTACACGTGTAAGGCAACAAACCCTGTGACCAACATCACGATGTCCAAGACTCATGCCTTCACTCTGGCTGGTGAGTGACCATCACCCCCTGTTTCATTTTTGACGTGACTGCAGTGTCTCCATAATGTGTCCTTGCAACTAACATCTCACAGGTGTAGAGGTGGGAATTAAAGTACAAAGATTATTTAGTAAAAAAAAGTTTTTATTTAGTAAAAGTCCTAATGTTATAAGAATGAAGTTGTATTATTTTGATAAAAACTATATTTTGAGAGTAAAGATGCAATATGTATTAAAATTAAAAATAATAAAAAATAAGAGAATCATCAAGTATCAAATAACATGACAAAAATGTAATATTTAATAAAACATTGGATTTAATAATGCTGCATTTGGATCCACTGCTGATTTTAGAATGTCATATTAAACATTAAGGATGTTTTTTTTTTCTCTGAAAGAATACGTCTATGATGACTTTTTTGTCATATAATCATGCTGTTTTTCTCAAAACAATATGATTATATTCTTGTTTTGTTTTTATCCTCAGTGACCCTAATGTTTCCTCATAACTCAAGACAAAGATCAGAATTTACATCTGATTACATTTTCAAAACAGACACATTAGTTTTAATGTATTTGAAAAGTATTTATTCATTCATTTATTTTATGTTATGAATAAGTAATTATTTAGTTAGATTGATTATGTTCATTTTGTCATTTTCTTATTTTAGATTAGCATTTCTTCTTTGAGACAAAGTTAGTAAGGGTGAGTGTTTGACCTTGCTGACATGTTTGGACTACTGATAAAAAGATACTTGATCACATATCAGATGATTCTCTGAGAAACTGCAGACGTAGTCGAAACATGTCAGCAAGGTCAAACAGTCACCCTTACGAACTTTGTCGCAAAGAAGAATTGCTAATCTAATTATTTATTTGTGTAAAGACTTTCCAACATTAATACTCTCTCTTTCGTCTTTTCTCTGTGAATATTACACAACAAATGTAAATGTAAGTCAAAAATGAAAAGTTAAAAGACAAAACACAACAGATAGACTGGACCATGGGTAAAATAGTCTACTGCTGACACTGAACCTGATTTGCACCTTGGAGTAAAGTTTAATGTTCATCATTTTATTTATATAATCTTTAATTGTATTTATTAAGTTTCATTTTGAGTCATGGAGGTGGTTGACTTAAGAGTCTTCGCATTATATTATTATCGTGCGAGGTTCAGTTTCCTGTGCATAACACACATAATACAGTCACTACAAGTGTCTTTCAAAAGCTTTTTCTGTTTAGACTTTAAGTACACTTCACAACATGTACATTCTCACATTTATGTTAAATCAGTACGTCTACTTCTACTACAATCTTTTTTTGCACATGTACTTCTAGTTGACTAAATGTGTGTCCATTTGCACATAAATGATTTGCTTTTATGCTTTAGTTTTGCCCTCTTTAGACCCAGCAATGCATTTTTGTCCTCTGTAGGGGACAAGATTGTGACATCGTTACTTAAAAAAAAAAAAAAAAAAAAAAACTGCCCACTCAAAAGACATTCCATAAAAAAAGAAAAAAAAAATTTTTAAAAACTGTTGCATGATGCTGTTTCCAATCAAGAAAATTATTTAATGTAACAAAATATATATATATATATAAAAATTTGTACTTCCCTGGGTCTCAGGAGGTTGCTACTGAAAATACGTACAGTTGGTACGATGTCACCCTGTTAGTTGCATCTTTTTGGTTTTTGTTTTTTTTACATATAACTGTCTTTTTTCTCTTTCCTTTGCAGCTCATGCGTCTGCCCTCCACTTCCCCACTCGAGGTGGTGTGATGATGATGAGTGTGTTTGTTATGTCCGTCCCTGTGCTGTTCCACTGAATCGTCCTAACTCAGCAAGTCAGACTTTAAAGTCCTCTTGCTCCCTCTACAGACTTGTTCAAGAATCATGTTGTAACAAGAGCATAAAGGTCCTGTTTACAGTAATTTGTGACAGAGCGGCGCCATGTCATCTGGTCTTGTCAGCTTCACTTACATAATCACTGGAAGTGTGTCAGTCGTAAAATCAAGTTGCTGTCTGTTGGTTGATTTGCTTTTATTAGATATATTTCATCAAAGTGCAATTAATGTGCTATTACTGCCACTGACAATGTTTTGGTTTTTTTTTTGATTATTTTATGCATATGTTTCATGCACTGGTCTTCATGTCATCTGGTTTGTGTTACCAAATACAAGTCCTTTACTCTGAATATCTTCTTATTTGTAGACTTAGATCATTTTTAAGGTGCGAGTAAATGCAGATTGTAGTCATTTTTTAATTCATGGCATGTGTGAAATAGCATCAGGAGAACAAACACATGAGTTTTGTGCAGAGTTTATTGAAGAGTAGATACATATTCAGAAAATTAATTTTTTCCTGAAATATTGCAATGGGCAGTTTTATATTGTTGTCAAATATATGTAATGCGTATACAAAGAAATCTATTTAGTATCAGATTAAGCACAAAAAAGCAACATATAAGACGATCGTTACAGGGTCTCTTGTCGATCATTTTTAGATGGGGACGCTGACCGTTTGCGTTCGTTTAAGACGGAGACATTTCTTTGTGTTCTTAATCTTCTTCCTCTGGCACAGTTTTCTCCCTTGTGTTTTTAAAGATAGATAAGGCAAAAAAAAAAAAGTACGTAAGTAACATAAGTCAACTAAGTAAAATACTGTTTAAAAATCTATTTTGCAATCTTCATCAAGTGTAGACTACTCACATTTTGTCAATTTTCCCTGGTTTCCAACAGACTGATGACAAAGGCACTGTTTCTTCACAAGCACGTGTTTCTTTCCTGATTAGCAGAAACACACAAAACTTTACTAAGACTCTGCTTAACATAACATTATACAAATCAAACAAATATTTTGTGCATTGTGTGATCCTTTAAAGACTGACACCTTTGCATTTACAAAGGGTTTCTTGAGGTCTTGCTTTGTTGATTGGATTGGCAGTGGTCATTGGTTCTTCAGCAGCAGGGGCTATAGTACAATTAATATCAGCTTTAATTAAAATACATATAATTATATCAATCATAATTACATTAAATGTGACTAATGAAATTTTAAAAAAAAAAGACGTACATATGATCTCAGCATCTTTGATAGTCAAAGACTGGCCATGTGTTTCAGGAACACCTTCAAAAATGCAAAATAAATTGAAAAAGATTTACAATGTCTGTAATATTGTGTCATCTTAATATTTAATATACAATACCTTTGATGTGGTCCGCGTATATTATGAGCACAAAGAACAGAATAATCATCTTCGGTCCCATTTTGCAGACGGTGCGTCAGGTGAAAAATGTCCAGTACGTGCACTAACACGAAACACACTGAGGGAATGAAATGTCTGCTTTTGTGTCTTCTTATAAACGTTGGTATTGATGTCAGAAATTCTAACCGTCACACATTCATGGCCTGCCAGTTTCATGGAGCATATCTTACCCAGCCAGAATGTCTACAGTTGTTGACCGTGAATAGAGAAGGCATGTTTTTTCCAAGTTCAGATTTTCTGGCATGTCTTGACCAGCCAACCTGAAATGCAGTTTTGCGCAATGGCTCATTGTTGTAAGACCCACATGATACAGCAGTGACCAGACACTTAACAGTGTCCCTGGTTTCAACCCTCGTGTTAAAGTTCATATGTTATATAATGTGAATGAAAATTAATAAATAACATCCTTTACTGGTCTGAACTAATGTGAATGTGTTCATCACCTTTTAAAACATGGTAGGAATATGAGAAGCCATGTATGTGCTTTTCCCACTTATTGTGTGAGGTTAGTGTGGATTATTAATGGTCATCCACAGAAAGACATTTTACTAATAGTTATCACTGCAACAGATATGCCAAAGTATCATGAGTAGAGTTTAGCTTTTTATTCTTCAGGCAATAGACTGTGGCTTGTTCAACTCTCCTCAAATTTCAAACATGTCTGTTATCAAATATGCCTAAAACCATGACAAATGTCTCCAGTTGATGGTATCCCTAAAATGGACTTGTGATGAACCTCGTAGGATGTGATCCATCTTGATGACTTCTTCCATTAGCCCTTCAGTGTAGCACATGCATCAATGACAATAAATATCTCTCACTCATCATCAGCCCACAGCTGTGTGTACTTAACCCAGGGACACTAACAGGATTTTTTTTTTTCTCTGTTTATTGCATTCTTTCATCACGTACATTACCAGCAGACCTAAAGCATAATTCAAGTTCAGCAGTACAATCTTATCCGAAAGGCTCAGAAGCATTTTAGTGTAAAGCCTTATACACTGCGCCAAATATAGTTGAAACTGAAGTGACTTTAGATTTCCATACACTACGACCTACTCAAGTGCTTCAATACAACCGCACACTCTACCCACATACTGTACACCTATAGGTGCAGGAAATAGTACAGGGCCAAAACTGAAAAAAGTGACATCGTTTAAAAAAAAAAGTACACAATAGTTATAAATTGATTGCCATGTTCAGACAACAAAATGAACATTTATTCACACAAATGAAAGACATCAGACATCACAATAGAGTAAATAAAGCTATCTCCAAATGAATCCAATTTATTTAATTCATTACCCAAAACAGTTTGTAACAGAGGATTTCTTTCATCAGCCCTCCAACAAAACATATATAAACACTCTACCCAAAAACTCCTCACCTAGATTTAACAAAGTAAGTTCAGATCCTTCCATTGGATAATTACTGCAGTGATTATTAGGTTTCATCTGCAACACGATATTAAACTCTAACTGATGCAGTGAGAAGCTTCTTGTTTCTTTAACAACCTTCTGTTTGCTAGAGAGCATAAAGACTGGTCTGTGGAGCAAAGGAAAGGAAAGGAAAAGCTCATGTGATGAGTCCAGATTGACCCTGTTCGAGAGTGATGGGCGCATCACAGTGTGAAGAGAGGAGGATAAAGCGATTACCCATCATGCCTAGTGTCTACAGTACAAGCGTGGGGGGGGCAATGTTATGATCAAGGGATGCTTCAGTTGGTCAAGTTTAGGTTTAGCAACATTAAATGTTCAAAGTAAAACAATGCTGTGACATTACATAAGCTTATTAAAATGACGCCATAGTAAACGTGTGCCGCAATCAAAGCTAAAGGTGGTTCAATAAAATAGGAGAGTATGGGACTTTGTTTTGGCCAGGCTGTGTTATTCTGCAACATACAAACATATTAATTTAACTTTGACGAACTTATAAGAGGCTCAACTGAAGTGACATTCACCCTTCAGACCTCATATTACTTTAAATCCTTCCATGGAAAAACACTTCAAGAATCAATGTTCACCAAAACAGAGGCTGGACTTCATCTCTGTCTAAAGAACAGCACATTTAATTTCTAATTATATCATAGACACAGAAAGCTTCCTGGTCCCATTATCTGTTACAGTGGTCACCAACCCTGGTCAAAGAGAGGACTTAAAAAATATAATTTACAGCTCAGAACATTTAGAAATGAAATCATTCCATCATTCGGGGTGTTAATGGGCAGAGAGTGATGCTCTCTGGAAACAGGGACGAGGACCACTGCAGTAGTGTTAGTTTTTGCCCTGATTATTCAGTTCTCAGTAGGTTTTTCTAGCAAAGACTTGAGATGAGCGTGCAGAGGTTCACACACAGCCTGGTAGCCCTGAGGAGTCAGATGAAGGTAATCGTACATGTCCTGATGGGAGATACTACCATTGGAGTGCACAAAACCAGGGTCAACATCAAGGAAAGAGGCATGGGCAAGGGATGACACAGCCTCTTGAACCAGCTTGTTCACCTTGGCATTTCGATCCCGCAGAGGGTTTGGCATTTTACCTCTGGGCAGTATACCCTGAAGAAGAGGGAAAAGAAAAATACTGCAAGTCACTTTAAATTATATATCAGGAATATTTGTCTTAGTGTAAATGAAATATGTTAATTACCCAAGATTAACATGTTCATCCAAAAGTAGGGGTGATATTGGAAAAAACTGACATTGCAATTTTTTTAACCCTGCAATATATATTGCGATATGAAAAACTACTGAGGAGGATATAATAGCTGTGTGGTGCCACTGTAAATGGTCAAAAAATTAGTTGTGTTTCCTCTTGTTGTGTTAACAGGTGCAAGGCACAGTCAACACAGAACACGTGATTCAGTATCCTCCTTCTTGTAGCCAAAATAATTCCAGATAACTGACGTTGCTTTTCTTTTTGGCACTAAGTCTTTGTTTTCGGTGATTTTCTATTGTTCGTTGCTCATTTTTCAATGTTGTTACCAGTGACTCACTCCATGCGAGTCTGCTTCGGCAAACTGATTAAGAACGACTGTGATTGGTGGATCGCTGCACACAGTGTGTGTCAGGTACCCAGTTTGACATTAGACGAGAACACATTGAGTTCACTTGACTCCTATATTGCAGACCTGCAATGTGACTGTTACGCACACGTACGTTGTGATGATGATGCTCAAACGATATATTGTGCAACTCTATCCAGAAGTCTATAAAACACTATCCCTTTTAAATACAGCCCACTGATGTGTCCTTGAGCAAGGCATTCCCAATTTGCTCCCAGGTGCTTGACATGGCAGGCCACTGTTCCAGGTTTGCAGTGTGTGGTGTGTTAAACTAATGATGATTTAAATACACAGGTTTAGTGTCAGTGCATTTTGTATATCCTTTTATACATTCACCACATTTTGTAACTAAAACTTACGTAAGTAAACTTGGTCAAAATTTTATTTAATTTTATTCAAAATAGGAGTATTTTTACATTCCTATACTGGTACTGGTGCTTTTGCCCTAGTAAAGTATATGAATACTTCTTCCACCACTGTCTATTGTTCAGTTTCAGCAGTCTTCAAGATATATGCATGTAAATGCAGTAAATGATGTGCAAGAAGAGCAGGCATTATCTCTATAAACGTCACACAAAGTGATATTTAAAACAGCCTTCCGCACTGTTACTGACAGACTGCTTTTTCAAGCAGGGTTGCATTACTTCTTATTTTAATGGTTCAATAAAATTCATTCCTCAATTTTTAGGAAAATGCAAATGAGGAGAACAACAATTCCTTAAAAGGAATGGATCACAAAAATACCTACAAGTACAAGTGTGTGAGCATGTGGGATCTTGTTCTTGATGACTTGGACAATAGCCAATATGCCTCCGCAGATCTGTTCAGCAGTGTGACCATGATTGTTGGTGCCCACCCACAGCACTACAACCTACAGCAAAAAAAGACAAAAGACCGGATCAAGCAGATGTCCTTGATAGTCTGGGGCCAGTGTACCTAAAATCAGCACTCAAGAACAATCCATCTACTGTGTGAATAAACAAGCACAGTCATGCTCTCTAATTTCAGCTGTGGTTTAGACCTTTGGGCTGATGTTATCCAGTTCGCCGTTGCTCAGTCTCCACAGCACATGTTGTGTTGCATCACCACCGACTCCAAAATTGAGGGCATGGAGAGGAGAAAACAGCTGACGCCATATCTGCAGACAAAGAATCCTTATATTAAACAGTACATTACACATTTTGAAAGTGTTTGATGTTATTGAGAACATGACAAACTTCCAGACACTAAATAAAGAACTTTTACCCCAAACTGGTGCAAGAGCTGAACAAGTGAGTCTCCAACAAATAGAACATCAGGTTCTTTGTCTTTGCTGTCAGACACAAAGCGGTTATGCTACAATGAGAAAACAAGAGGATTATTTCAATGGATTTTAAAGCACCGAACGTTTATATAGGAAAAAAAGATTAAAAAAACAAAACAAAAAAAAAAAAAACCATCACATTTGAATTAGTCATTGTGATACTAAGACTGAATGAGTTATCAGAATTTAGTTACTTTGGTTAAGCTTTGATTGACCTGCCAAACTTAACCTGCAGTGAGACTTCTCAACAGCAAGCAAAGCATATACAAAACTTAACAACACAGAGACAATGCAGAATGGGAAAACCTGGCAATTACAGATTTGTAGTTTGACACACCATTGACATCCATCGTCCATCTCCCTGTATGTCTTCACAGGGAGTGGGTGTGGCGGCTGGGTTTGAGTCCTCTGCACTCATGACTTGACTCTATCTGGATTTGGAAAAGCACTCTCGTTGGTTTGCTGTTTGTCTTCCCGAAAGCGAAATACTCACAACTGTATTACAATCATAACTTGCTCAATCTACCGAGGTTGGCAGAACTAGCTTCAGTAGCTAGCCTTCTGACTTCACGTTTAGCACTAGACTGAAGTAGCCTGTAGAAATAACGGTCACACTCCGCTAACGCAGATTATTTACGGTAAATGAGGCAAGACTGAGCTGTCCTGAACCCAGAAATAGGTAGAGCTTCAAACTGTGATTCGAGATATTACTGAACAAAGGAAACCACAAAATCAAAATATCGCTATCATCTCCCAATTCAGATCCAGGAAGTAGTTACAGCTTCATCGTAGCCGACCGTACCAAAGACAGCGATGGGGGACGAAACATTTATTTAATTAATTTGCATTACTTCAGGTTTTTCAAATATTACATAGTCTTTTAATGATATAATTATGTTATATATGCAAAGAATTAGCGCAGGACACTTTGCTGAAGGAAAAAAAAAAAACGAAATCATCAGGCAGTTTTACCTCCTTGTCTGTGTAAGTGGACTCGCGCTGAATGGTGTTCATGGGAGTTAGTGGTGCGCTACTAAACCGCATCTGTACGCCACGTTGCCGAGCAACGAGACGTTTTCTTGCGGGACAGATTTAAAAAAAAAAAAAAGAAAAAAAAGTGGTGTAATATTTCGGTAAGCGTCTTTGTAAGTTGATTATATAATTTGAGTTACGGTTATTTGTTTTCTTTTCTTTCGGGGTCCATGACACTACTGTTCAATGACACTTTGTTCTAATTTAAGTGAAGGTGCACCTGGTGGGTGATATTAATGTCACCTGTCGACAAACTGAAAAGTAAATGAGGTTATGCTAACACTCCGAAAACAAACGGCGTCTGTGAGCACGGTAATATTACAGCAATGTTTTTATTCTTTAGAAACAGATGACAGGACGTTTCAATGGCCTACAAGAAAACCGTTTTTTTTTTTGTTTTTTTTTCTTTGCCAGTATTACGGTGAAACAAATATGCGTAACGGAGATTCTTTACTGGAATTCAGAGAGGGGAAGTATTTAGAGGTTAAAGGTGAAAGATTAAGGTGTTTTATTATCCCCATAGGGAAATTCAATATCTGCATTTTACTCATTCTAAAACACACACACACTGTATTTGTATGCATTTGTACTTCTGCTAGAATAAGGACTGTGTGTACTTTTCCTACGTGGAAAACTAGTAAACTGCAAAATAATCCTTGTTGTAATCAGTTTCCGTTACTGAGGGCAAAAAGTGAAATATTTACACACACACACACACACACACACACACACACACACACACACACACACACACACACACACACACACACACAC
>JAPQRP010000010.1:11972112-11993643 GCA_037367295.1 Apogon hyalosoma | reverse complement strand
TGCGCGTGTGTGTGCGCGTGTGTGTGCGCGTGTGTGTGTGTGTGTGCGTGTGTGTGTGTGTGTGTTTGTGTGTGTGTGCGTGTGGTTGTTTCCCTCAAGTAAATTTTTTAAATATTATTTTCTATGCCCTCACACAGACTTGAGCAATATCTTTAAAAGTGCAAACCTAAAGAAAATCATATACAGCTCATCTCCTATTGCCTAATTCAAATCAAACTTCCTGTGTTGACTGAAGCAGTGACCACTGGAAAAAAAAAAAGCTTCTGAACATGAGTATACGTAGTAGTAGGAGAAGTGTAGTTTTATTTCGAGCACATAGAATCATCAGATAACAAAGAACCGTACAACATGGTCAAACAACATTTCTCTGCGCTTGAAAAGGAGTGGGAAGAAGTACAACTTATTGACTCCCACCCCTTTTTACAAACTACTAATTACATTAAATCTGCTTCCTTTGCTTTGTTAACACACTTTTTTTTACACAAAATAACACAAAACATCCATACAAACCATTCACGTACACGATAATATAAGCTGATGGACAATGCACCAAAGGCAACTAAAAGACTGTGTAGAAAAACGAAAAACTAGAATGATATTAACAGATCAGAGAGGCACTGAAATGAGCTCCAAGGAAACGTGAGCTTAACTATCTGGTCTTCTAGGTTAAAGTCAGGATGACGCAAACTGTCTGTAGTGTTTCTCAATAATTTAATTTACCAGAAGACCCTTCATTTGAGACGGGAATACCCACAACAGTATTTAGTTCCTCACAAAACGAACACAGAAGTTGTTATTGAAAGGACCTAATACTGAAAGGGGATTTGGTTTGTTCAGCTCTGTCCATCCTCTCTCTGGTGCAGTTTGTGGAAGTGAGAGGGTCTGTGTGACTCACAACTACCTTGTACGCATGAAAAAAAAACCTCAACAACTGGTTCTTTGAACAACCTTATGCACGTAGACGTGTGTCCCTTACAATCTTAATCTAATCCAGGGGTGTAAAACATGCAGCCCGTGGGCCAAAACCAGCTCCTCAAGGGTTCCAATCCAGCCCCCCAGATGAATTTGCAAAGTGCAAAAATTACACTGAAGATATTAACAGTCAAGGGTGTCAAACTGGTTTTAGTTCAGGGGTCACACAGACCAGTATGATCTCAAGTAAAATAATAGCTCATTAACTTATAAATAATGACCATAAATTTTTGTCTTGGTTTAATGTGAAAAAAATATATTACATTATGCCTATAAATAGTGACAACTCTGAAATTTTTGCAATTTTTACATTAACACACTATCCTTTAACAGTAAAATCTGAAAAACCTGAACAAGTATGAACAACCTGAAATGTCTAAAGAAAATTAAGTGCATTTTTAACAATATTCTGTCTGTTACTGAATGTTTAGCACCTTTGTAGATCTGATTCTTAATGTATATGGTTAAATGATAAGTTGCGGCACAATATTGTTAAAACTGCACTTATTTTCTTGTGAAATTTCATTTTTTCCAGGTTATTCACATATTTTTTGCTTGGGTGGTATTTAAATTTAAATTTTTTCATAACGTCATGCTTTTTTTTTTTTTTTTTTTTTGCACTAAAACAAAGTGAAAATTTTGGAGGTGGCATTATTTAAAGGCATAATGTAATATTATTTTTTTCAATTTAAATCAAGAAAAAAATTTGGAGTCATTATTTATAGGCTATTATATTATTATTTGACTGGTCCGGCCCTCTTGAGATCATACTGAGCTGAATGTGACCCCTGAAAGACAATGAGTTTGACATCCCTGACCTCATCCCTTCACAGCGTATGAAGCGAAAAAGCGTTGTACTGCTCTCAGACTCTACTCTTCGGCTCTAACTTCTCAGAAACCTGCAGGGAGGTGTGAAATCTTCAACTCATTTCTTTAAACACAGCTGTCATGTGTGAAAGCGCTTTGTCAAATTAACTCATGTTCACCTCTAAAAAGCCTGCTTTTTAACACCACTTTTTGATATTTCCTGTTGTGGCTTTTTAAGCGCACATTATACAGATCCGATTTCCCTCCTCAATCCCTCACACTGCCTTCATGTCTTATCTTGTCAGGTGAGTAAACCACCCTTCAGTGTAGTAAGATTAATATGTTAAAATGTTCTTATTTATTTTATTTTACTAAAATATCTGGTGCACATGAAAAGTTTCTATGTCATCGGGCCTTTGTATAAATTGCAAACAATGATTGGCTCTAAGTATTTTGTGTATTCTATAAATAACACTAATATATTAAAGCAAAGTAACAGACAAAAGCTTAAATTACTGCAAATCAAGCACTTTCACTTCTTCTCCTGTCTGTAAAAATGCTTTCTGAGACACATTTCTGTTTCTTAAAGGTTAATGTACTCCAGCTTCTTGTCATCAGTACATTTTTATGATTAATAAGCATTTTTGTCTTTATTGTAACATTAAAGAAATTGGTTTTAAACAGATGAAGCACAATTATAGAAGAGAATATTTTTTTTTTCCATATGGAGCACAACAGTCATACATCTGTCTGACAGGAGTTTATTTTTTAAATGTATGTCACAATTTCCCAGACATAGTCATCCATGTCTACTGGAGCTGCTGTTAGCATCTGTCTCAGATGTGCAGAGATTCAGTTCCTAAAATGACGACTTCTTCTTTCTGATCCTCTCTCGTGCAAAGATAGATCGTGAAACGGGATCTTCATGCTTTGTGTTTATGAGCAGAGCGTGTTTTCTTGACTCTTGGAAGGTTTCAGGTGTTCTGCAGCCTACATCATCGCTGCAAATATGGATCAGGTCACGCCAACCACAGAAGATTACTGGGTGAGTGTACTTTTTAATGTTTTCAGCTGGGCATCCCTGAGCATCACTAAGATTCAATGAGTCAAAGTAAAGGAGAAATATTAAGAAAATATAAATACATAGAAAAGAAAATTTTTTTTCATAAATCAATGCTAAAATATAAAATACATCACTTATTTTTCCATGTTTTTTTTTTTAGTTGTTCTTGAAATAGAGAGTTAAATTAAGCACTTTTGTAAATAATATTAATCTGTGGAAATCATTACTGGACATTAGTGGAAATTACTGTTTGAAATGTATCACCTTCTTTTTCCTGTTGGCATCGTGGTGCATTTTCTTCTACAGGTTGTAGTAAAGAGTCTCTTGGCAGTGACTCTCTTCAACAAGCACCAAAAATCTCATCTTCTCCTCACCACATAATTTACTTCTCTTTGTTTGCTTATCAAGTCAAAGTCAAAAGTCAAAGTCAGTTTTACTGTCAGTTTTGTCATATGTACATTTTATACAGAAACTGAAATTACAACACTCTAAGGCCCCATGGTGCAAAATGAGCATAGAAGAAAAAAATATAAAGAAGAAAAAAATATAAAGAATAGAATATAACTATAAACATAGAATATAACTAGGGGATTGGTAATAGATGAGTTATTGAGTTAAAGTGACACATGCAATATGTGTAACATGCAGTAAAGTGACAACCTGCAGTATGAATTATTCAGGATTGTCTGGACTTTATGTCTGTAGCTGATGCACATGATAATGATGTCTCACAAATGTTTTAGGTCATGTAATGCAAAACTATATCATATTATATTGTTAAAGGGCTCATATTTAGCTAAACTCACTTTTATTAGTCTTTGGTTCATTTATTTCTGTATTTTGACCATAATAGTTCCAGAAGTTTGAATTTGAACCCTCCAGGTGCTGCAAAGCTATCTTTAGATTCATTTAGGCAAAAATCGAGTGGATTTCTACAACCTGTTTTAATTCCTACTTAATTTGTTACGTCACGACATTTGCACATATAAGGTCCACATTTCCGACAAACATTTCTCTGAGTATGACATAATTGCTCATCAGCAGCAGCGGTTGTTGAAAATATGTCCAAACTTTGAGCCGATTACCTAAAATGTTCAGTTGTTGGTTGAACAGGACAGAGCAGCACAGCCAACAACCTGGAGGGGGCGGGGCCTGAAGTGGCTCATGTGTATTTACAGGGCCAGCGCTCAAAACCACCTTTCTGGTGTCATTACTCAGAAATAGGGTTGAAGATGGACCTGTGGAGTTGGGCTAACGAAGAATTCAGACCCAAGTATAGCATTTACAGTTTATGTAGACCAGAGGGAAATGTTTGAAAATTAAGAATTCCATTAAAAAAAAGCAAAATATCACTCCTTTAAAATAATGTATTGAAAGTATTTTGTTTTCAGCAAAATGAATTCGATTATTAAGTCTAACAATTATCTACAGAATCGTATGCCGTGAAAAGCTGGGAAGTAAGCTGTATTTTTGTGCTCTTTCTTGTCAACAGACCTTTGATGACTATGAGAATTACACCGATTACTTTGACGTAGGCTGGAGTGCAGCCCCCTGCACCCAAGACAACATCTACAGTTTTGCGCAGAAGTACTCTCCGATTGTGTACTGCCTGGTTTTCATCCTGGCTTCTGTGGGCAATGTGCTGGTGCTGTGTGTAATCCGGCGCTACCGAAACTCTCAAAGCAGTGGAGCTTGTGCCTTCTCCCTGACTGACACCTTCCTTCTTCACCTGGCTATCTCTGACCTCCTGCTGGCCTTCACCCTGCCCCTGTTTGCGGTGCAGTGGGCTCACCAGTGGGTGTTCGGTTTGGCTGTTTGTAAGATCTCTGGCGCCCTCTTCTCCCTCAATCGCTACAGTGGTATCCTGTTCTTGGCTTGCATTAGTTTTGACAGATACCTGGCTATAGTTCACGCCATCAGCTCTGGCTGGAAGCGCACCACCTGCCATGCACAGATTGCTTGCATCATCATTTGGGTGGGGTGCCTTGGCCTGAGTGGAGTGGATATTACCTTCAAGCAGGTAGTAGAGGTGCACACTCAAGACCAGCAGAGACTGCTCCTGTGCCAGGTGTGGTTCCCGGAGAACTCCACACAGTGGCAGGTGGGGCTGCAGCTGCTCAGTGTGGTTCTGGGGTTTGGACTCCCCCTGCTGATAATGCTCTACTGCTACATCCAGATCTTCAGGTCACTTTGCAACGCGACACGCAGGCAAAAGCGTAAGTCCCTCCGCCTCATCATCTCCCTGGTGACTGTGTTTGTCATCTGCTGGGCGCCGTACAATGCTTTCCAGCTGGCAGACAGTCTGCTGAGGCTGGGTGTCATAACTGAACATTGCCATTTAAGCCGCGTGCTAGACATCGGGACTCTGATCACTGAGAGCGTGGGGCTGTCTCACTGTGCCCTGAACCCCCTGCTGTATGGATTTGTGGGGGTGAAGTTCAGGAGGGAGCTACTGCAAATGTGCAAAGAGCTTCTGGGACATCAAGGATGGCAGGGAATGGGTGGATGGAGGCCAAGGAGAAGAACCCAAAGCTCAATCGTCTCTGCAGACAGTGAAAACACCTCCTACTCTGTCATGGTGTGAAGCTGGTTGAAGAAACAGGAAAGCAAAAGAATGAGGAGAGATATGGACAAAAGTAATGGGACACATTGAATTCAGGCGTTTCTTTTCTAACAGGGGTCTGGGATGCAAAACAATAATGACTAATATCATAATATAGTTTTATATTGTGATAAATATCATTACATTGGTTAGTTTTGTTTAAATTATCTTTGCTTCCAAAATGCCTCAGATGTAGTTTGCACTTAATTTCTCTCAACATTTTTTTTTTTAATCCATGACTGTGATTTTAAATGTTCTCTAAATTTCTAAAATAGTTTTCATGCTCTAACTGTAAATAATAATCTTCTACCACAACTATCCATCTGCATTCTCCACATTTCACTTAGGAAGAAAAATCTCCCATTAAAATCTGAGGAAATATTGATGTTTATAAACTATGTGGACAAAAATATTGGGATGCATCATGGTTCCAACTCATAAGATGTCTCCTATCATGCTGAGTTGAGAAATTAAGTTAAAAACCATCTCTCAAGTATTTTTGGAAGCAAAAATGTCAATTTAAACAAAACTAATACAATGCAATGATATTTATCATAATATCACACTATATTTTGACATTTGTCATTATTTTTTTGTACCCCAGACCCCTGTTAGAAAAGAAACACCTGAATTCAATGTGTCAGTATAATTTTGTCCATATAGTGTATGTTCATGAAAAAACATCCAGGACCTTTAAAAATGGTTCTTCATTTTTATTAATGATAGTGTCAAATATGTTCTCAAAGACAGAAATGTCACAGTTGTGCAGCTTTCAAAGCTTTTTTTATTATTGTTTTTTAACAACATTGTGGTAAATCGAGCAGAATGATATGATGCTTGTACAATAATTACACCATCATCCACATGCTGATGCAGTTTCAGCATCTCAGAACTTTGTGTGAACTTGTATTTTGTATGCATACGTCAATTCTTGAGTAATATCTGCGTTTCATAATATTCCTGAGAAGAAGCTTGTTCAGCACTTAATTTGTTTTTTGTTTATCAAGATCAAGTCAGACTCATGTCTCACATCTTCTGGCAACACATGCAGTGACTGACGTTAATGTTTGTTTGTTTGTTTGTTTGTTTGTTTGTTTGTTTTAGTTCATAAGACTGAAAATAATGTACATTTAATCTTAATCATTTGAAATTAATTTCGTATTAAGTTAATTTTTTTTTTTTTAATTTGTCCATTTTCCATTTATAGCTGTTCTGTGCTGTGTTCTGCAGAAACAGGAAGTGAAGATGAAGCATTCCTCAATTTTATTTCAGTAACATGTATGAGTTTTCATAGTAAGCAGTAGAATTACTAGCAGTGCAAATCTTGAAATAAAAACAAACCATCATGTATCCATCAATGTTTTTTTTTTCTGCATGTTCATTCTAACTAAATTGGCTTGATTTTCATCCATGACTGCAGTTACTAAGTGCACAAAGAAAATGAAACTGACAGTTAAATCTGTTATTAAGCCTTAAAGACCTAGAATAATTTTGTGGTGACTTCAGAATTAATTTTTCTCCACATGTGATCTTTCCTAAGCAATTCATCACATTTTTAAAAATGTTATTCTCTGTATTGTTCAATGATATTCAGGTATTTTCCTATATTTAATTGGCTGACAGTGTGGACGTCCATAAAAATATTGAGTAAATTCAAAGGTTATATCAAAACAGAGAAAACTGAAGAAAAAGTGGCCTTTTTCAACAAAATATACCATTAATTGAATGTAAAAAGTGTGTAGAACCGGTATCATTTGAGTCTATTGGTGAATCACCAGAGCCTCTGAAGGCCCAAATGGGCCATAAAAAGCTGAGAACCTGCATTTTACAATAATGATTTAAATATGTTGATGGGATAAGTTATTAAAAAGTTTAGTGAAGAAGATGTTTTTGGTCATACAAGGCTGTTTATGTCTTTAAGGTTAATCAGATTATCAGATATGGGAAAAATAGCCTGTGATTTAAGAAATAATATCTTTTCATGAAGTTAAAGTGCTAATTTTAGCATCACAAAATATTTAGTCATTAGTAGAAAAATATGATTTGCACAACAAATTCATAGAATCAAAAGTTATTAAAGTATTTATGCTCATTATTCACTTCTTTATGTGTGTATGATGATTTGATAATTTGTTACCTTAATGAAGTAGACGAATGTAGCTCTACTCAAGTCTTTATTTACTTACATTTCAAACCAAGAACAGATGCAATTTTCAGCAATAGGTTGGTAGAGGCAAATCCAAATTAATTGCTCTATTCAGAGAAAATGACTAATAATATAATGAGTGAGTGTCACAACAGAATGCTGCTGATTATTAACCAGAGGCCAGCAGACTCCTATTCATCCTCAGGGAGAAGTCCATCATCAACTATCAGCTCAAGAAAAGATAAGAGCAAACAAACAAAAAACAAATCATCTTGTCAGCTCCGACCACCACCAAACAATCACACGCATCCATACACCAGTGTGAGTAGCAGCACTGGAGGCAAGGAGGGTGGAGTGTCTTGCCCAAGGACACAACAGCACATGACTGGGACAGAGCGGGATTCGAACTGCCAACCCTTCGATTATTGGACGACCCACTCTACCTCCTGAAATGCAAACGTAAGTACAAATTCATTAAAGGATAAGATCAAAAATAAAATAAAAATTGTAGATATCTGACCATAGTACTGGAGATAAACTGTCGCTGCACCCAGAAACGCACCAAGAAGGTTGGAAAGGGCGCAGAAGGGGAGCTTCTTCCAGGGATGTCTACCCAGCATGCACAAATTCAGTTTCACAGCCGGATTCAGATGAGCACCTGAGAGAAAACAAACATCGCAAGTCCTGTGAAGAAAACAATAACTTCTCTGTACAAGCATCGACTCACTCCTTACCTGAAACTCCATGTGAGACAAGCCCTCTAAATGCTACTCCCAAAGCAAAAGCCAGATTTATCAACAGGTAGTGGCCTTGTTTACCCTCGGAGGTGGTAAACTGGGTCACTGAGCCACATCTGAATATCTGCAAATGCATGAAAAAAAACAAATAACAACAACAGTGAAGAATAAGTCTGCAAAAAAGACCTTGAAAATGTGCAACATTAGGCAAATGAGTATTTGGACTCTGTGGTATTTTTTATGCAGATTTCCCAGTTCCAAGCTCTATAAACTTGAATGCTTGTTGGATTCAATCCCATCAGGTAATGTGTTTTTGTGTAATAGGAAGAATGTGGCCAAAGGAGATCAACATCCTTCTCCACACTAATAGTTACCAAATAATTATGCACACATAGATATTCTCCTAAGAAACCAAAACCTCACTTTCATTCTCTTGAGTATTCAGGTTTGAGATTTATTAACATTTTGGATTGACTGAAAGCACTGTAGTTAATCAATAACAACATCAATCCTTAAAAACACACCTTGCCTAATAAATTGTGCTCAGTGTAATTGCAGTATGTAAATAAAGCTGCTCTGGCACAAATAAACATCTATGGTGTAATCTCTCTCTTTTTCGAACTGCATTTCTACAGATCTGTTTTATGATTCGTGTTGTAAAGGTGAATCTGTTTGACAGGTGAGGTAACTGTAAGATGTGACATAAAACAGCAACAAGTAACTAACATGAGGCACTGCACACTTTTAATACCCCTCGGCCACGTATAGTGTGAGATTCTGTTGAAAGATACTGCCCTGTAATCTAGATTAGACTGTCCTTGAGTAAAATTTATGAAATACATATGGACAAAACGATTACGATACCCTTTGGCCAAGGGGTAAAAAAATAAATCATAAGTGTTAACAAAAACAGTAAAATATCATTGTTTCTTCCAAATCGTAGATGAACTTCCCGGTCCATTTGCCCTGTCCTCCCCTTCACTCATTCCCTGTCTTTATTTTCTGTCTTTTTTTTCAGGCCAAAGTCCTCAGGTACACGTTGAGAATTCACTGACGGCTTCAAAAAACAAGCAGAAACATGCAAATGCTTTGAGAAACTGTACATTTGGTTGGACTTGCTGAGAATTCATGTCTTTGATATTAAATGATTAAAACAAACCTAAATACTACTATTACTACAACACAGAGAAGCTGCAGAAGTCTTTTTTATACAGATTTTCTTACCTAGATATTTAAAATGGCATTATATGATGAATATCTTACTGCTGCAGGGCCAGATCCAGCAGTGACATGGAGGTACATTTCATATTCAGTAAGCTCTGTGTTGAAAACTAAATAACTTATCTCCAGCTTTAATACATGTATGAATAGGTCTCAGTAGGTACTTTCACATGACACATGTTACAATTAAAAGAAATTAAAAATTGGGGTAAAACTACTTAAATTACTGCTGCGTCACACTGGACTCCAAATGAACATCTTTTTTTCACTTTAAGCAAATGTACAAAACATGCCGTTCTAAGAAATAAATTAAACATAGGGCTTTCACTATGATGCTTACGTACAATCGTGAGCAATATTGGATAAAAATGTTTAAATGATAAGTTTTTATGAACACAAATATGTTGTGACACGGTGACAGCAGTTTGTACCTTTGTTCAGTGTCAGAATAAAATACTTTGCAAGAACTAAAATACTACAAATATGCTAATAAACTTTTATTTAACATACATATTACAACTGCAGTGATATATACAGCTAATAGCAGAGCATATTTGACATATAATTGGATTGGATATAACCTTTCTATATTCTTGTACTGTTGAATAATTACTTACTACAGATTCACAGACTTAAAATATCACTGATACAAGCAAGAAAAAATATCAGTATTAAAGTTAAAAGTGCATGTATATGTACGTCAGAAGTATAACTTTCCATAATCAGTTATATATTTTTTCTACAAGAGATACTGAAATTTTGTAAAAAGTTCCATAAAATACAGTTCTCAAGGTAAAAAAGGAGCCTATTTGAGAAATGATAGGTGAAACTTACATTTTTGACACTGATGTTCACTTTGACGTGACGTGGCCCTGCAGACACATGTTCACACACTGCACAAAGAGACACATGAAACTCCTATTGAAGTCAAGAGCTTCTTATATTTAACTAAACAAGATGTGATATATGATATGATATGATATGATATGATATGATATGATATGATATGATATGATATGATGCTTCTATGAAACTGGGTTCCTGGCACTTTGCCAAATACACCGAGGTAGCATTTCATGTCCCAATTTTGGTCCTATTTTTGGCCCCAATATTTCATTAAAAATGCATTAATTTTGGGATGGCTCAGAGCAAGAATATATTTTTTTCCATTTAGAATTATTTATAGGTCATCAGTAGGTACATCCTGGGGGGGAAGTATGTTTAAATTTCTCTTTTATTTTGGGGTCTAAAAAGCTGACAAATTGCCAGCTGTTCATTCATCAATCAACCCCATCTGACCAGCAGGTCTGTAGACTCCAGCTCTGATCAACTACCATCACCCAGCAATTCAGGTACACAACATACACACAATATTTCTAAACTACTTGTTTAGAAGTGTGAAAATCAATTTTTGCTCATGCTTTTATTTATACAGTATTACTTAAACATGATTGGTTTCAACTACAGAAATAATATGTATTTTTCTGGGAAAAAAAAAAGTTTGTTTAATTTGATGAGATTTGTTCTACTGGAGTAGATTTGGCACTTTCAGGTGCTTGTGTTGGTGGTTTTGTGTGTTTTGGCTTTTGTAGATACTGTGAAATAATGTTATGTGGTCCTTTTGATGATTGAACATCCTTTTCTGAAGTGTAATGATTATTGTTATTATTGTTGTTATTGGCATAGGTTATAACAATAAAAGGTAGACTGTTATTATTGTTTGTTTGTTTGTTTGTTTTTTCGGGGATGGGGGTTCTCCATATGGGGGGTGGGGCACCTTAAAGCAACTCTGCTCAGGGCATCCAAATGGTTAGCAGCAGCCCTGGTCCTCTGTAATGTTCGGTCCTTCACCATATTGATCTATATCCTATGGAAATGATAGAGACACATGACTCTGTTTACATACTTAACAAACAGACATACTGAAGAACATACTCATATATATATATATTTATATATATGTACTTAAGAAAAAGGATGTGTTGACTTTAACACACATCTGTGGAAGCTGTTTTGATCCAAACTGACATTTCAGTTTTGATGGTTTTAGGTTTCAGTCCTTTTGTGTCATCACTTTACCATATAAAACTACAATATATTGGACCTTCATGAATAATCAGCAGCATGCTCTTAACCTGTCATTTATCTTTCACTCAATCTACTGCACAGCTTTCACATCTGGCAAAATAAAAAAAAACTAAAATTCAGAATTTATTTAATTACTTACTTACTTACTTATGTACTTATTTATTTTAACACATCCCATTTGTCATGGCCAAAAGTTTAGGGAAAAACATAAGTTTTGTATCCACTAAATTTTCTTTTCTTATTACTTCCATGTGTTTTTGAGGTACATTAAAGAATAATTACAAGTGTTATAATGGCATCAAGACTTCTGTTGACAAATAAATCCCATTTAAGCAAATAACATAGTAACATATTTGTGTCCTTCCCAAAACTTTTGGCCACAACTGTACAAGCTTTAATGTTAATGTTGTTTTGTCATACTTGAAGTTTTCTTTCTTTCTTTCTTTCTTTCTTTCTTTCTTTTTTAATCGCTTTAGCTATTATGGTTTTGTAACTCATATATACATTCTTTTTTAATGTAACAATGCCTATATTTGTTATCACTGTCTAATAAAATGTAATAATACTACTACTAATAATAGGCTACTATTACGACTACTACTACTACTACTAATAATAATAATAATAATTATTATTATTATTATTATTATTATTATTATTATTGTTATTATTATTATTATTATTATTATTATTATTATGACGCCAGTCTGTGATTATTTATTTATTGATTTGTTATTGCACTTTATCTGGAGTTTTGGTGCTTTCTGATTCAGGAAACCTAAATCCAACAGCGCCACTCAGTGGAGAGGTGTATTAGTGCGGTTCATTGTCTGCTTTTTGTCCTGCGCTCGTTTTTTTCATATGCATCAAGTCAAACGTACACGCTGAAGAAACCGGAACTGGAGTAATTCCTCTTTCAAAATAAAAGGATCAATTCCGAAGAGTAATTTTTGGATTATGAGGTGTGGGACAGCTGTTACTCTAGTGAATATTCTAAGATTAAAACCAGATAAACTCCGTCTATTTGTCGTGTTTCGATCCTGAGTATGTCCTCGGACGCTGTATTGAACTTTAATGATAATTTTATTTTGAAAATCGTCCATCAGGCTCTTCGGTTTTTCGTGTGAGTTGGCAAACAATAAAACGAAAGCGGCAATGTGCGGACAAGGTGACGTTTGGTTGACATAAACAAGCCAGTGGGACTAAAGTCCGTGTAAGTCCGTTTTGTCCGTGTTGTGAACAGTGATCCACGCAGTCACGCCTTTCTGTGCGTAAAACTTCGTACAGGCGCGCGCACCAACAGGACTCAGTCTTGTTTATTGTCCTTTCCTTCTACTTCCAGATGGATTTGTGCATTTGTTCCTTTAAACACGGACTTCCTCTTTAAATAGAAGTTGAAATAATCTTCTGTTTTGATTGAAAACACACATAGGTAAAGCTTTTGAGCGTTTTCTCGGTAGTTTGACGGCGGCCGACAGCTGCGGTGTCCCTCCAAATACAGCAGAGGTATTCGTGTCTACTGGTTACGTCGGTGAATACGTGCAAGTGTGTGTTAATCCTTTATTTAGTCAGGTCTTTAATCAGTTCAGAGCTTTTCTTCAAACCCCAGTGTTTAATACTTTTAAGACAGTGTGCGTAATATGCGTAACAGGCTATTGTGCGTGCGTCATGTCTCAGTTAAATTCCAACAAATGCACCTGTGTTATAACCTGTAGTAGTTACAGACTATCTGCTCATTTGTGTTAGTTTTGCAGGAGGTTATTATTTGACTATCCCTTGTGTTTCCGTTTTAGTAGTAATTTCGAAACCGCGTGCACGCACAAATATTAGATAAAACCACATCTTATCTCACCTCTGCTCAAACCCGTGTAGCATATCTATTTTACCAAGATTAAAGTAACACCAGTTCACATAAACTGTGCAGAAAGAAAAGCTAATAGAGTGTTTGTACTGTGTGTGTTTGGCCTCTGCTGGGCTTTCCGCTTCAACCCACAGCTGTTGCCTCATCCTCTGACATCACCAACCATGTGAGTTTAGTGTGAGTGTTTTTTGTAAAGCCAGTCCTGGGCTTCCCACTGGGGTTTTAAGAAGTTACTTCACTCTTAAGAGGCTACCACTGAAGATAAAAAGCACAGAAGAGTTTGTCAGCCTCTGAGGGACTGCTGCATGTTTGGTTTGTGTTTGGACTGTTTCTGGAATTAAGATTATTTTGTCTCCACAGCAGGCAGACATGGACGTGGAGCTAGATGGATTATTTCGCCAAAACACCACCTATGACTACAGTGACTATGTATATGAAGAGGACTTTGGGCCAGGGAGGAACAAGGTGGTGCTGGTTCCTTTAGTGTACTCTGTAGTGCTTGCCGCTGGTCTGTTGGTGAATGGGATCCTCCTGGCTGTTCTGGCTCTGAAGAGGCAATCTTGGAGTATGTCTGACACCTTTATACTCCACCTGGGACTGGCCGATGTCCTTTTACTGCTGGCGCTGCCCCTCTGGGCCTCACAGGCTGCCCTTCAGTGTGAATGGTGCTTCAGAGGCATTACCTGTGGGATCAGCTGGGCTGTTTTTAATGTAGGTACCAGCAACAGGCAGATACTGAAAGTGAAAGGGGGGAGTGTGGGAAACTTTTTTAAGCTGAAGGCCATTATTGTGTTTGCTTAATGAAACCATTCTAATTTGTTGTTAGTGTGCCAAAATAATGTCATAGTGAGTTTCACATTGTTCCAGTAATTTGAGCATTTCTGGGAAGGCGCATAAGGAGGGGAGGTTGGGATCAGAGTAGGGGAGAAGTGAAAGTATAAAACGCTGATGGATGTTTTTATGGCAGTAGATGACTTTTTTTTTTATTCCCTTTTCTAGACGAGCTTCTACTGTGGGAACTTCTTGCTGGTTTGTGTGACTCTGGACCGTTACCTTTCCATTGGCCATGCCGTCCAGCTCTTCTCCCACAAACGTCCCTGGTTCACTCATATCAGCTGTGTCTTCATATGGCTCGTCTCACTGCTTCTCAGTGTCCCAGACTGGGCTTCAGCGATGTCCCAAAAACAAGGACATAAGGAAGATCAGCCAGTTTGTAGACCCAACTTCAACCTGTCAAAGTGGCAGCTGGCATCACGCCTGATCCACCTTGTGCTGGGCTTCCTGCTGCCTGCTGCCGTCCTGATCTTCTGTTATATCCTCCGGCAGCTGCAGATCAGCAAAAAAGGCTTCAAGAAGCAGAGAGCTGGTCTGGTAATCCTGGCTCTGGTTGTGGTGTCTTTTCTCTCTTGGTTACCATACAGCATCACCCTCATTGTGGACACCGTCATGAGGCTTTCAGGGGTGTCTCCGGAAACTTCCGCTGTAAATCCCAGAGGGTCCCTAAAATCCGCCCTGATGGTCACTTCTGCTCTGTGTTGTGTTCATGCCGCCTTCAGGCCTCTGATCTACATGGGCCTGTGTGGAAACTTCAGAAAAAAGACACTGGCTTTGGTCAGATGTAGAAACGTTGACTCTAAGGGTTCTCTGTGGGAGTTGGGAGTGGGTGACGGAACAGAGCCCGATCAGTGTCATGAGGGAGAGGAGGCGAAACAGATGACAAGTGTTGAGCATCAGGTGCAGTCATCACAGTGCTGATAAATGGACACAACAGCTACTCGATGACTCCACATTGACCTAAACATTTTCCACCCGAAGGGGAAGTTACTGTAGGCTGAAGTCATATCATGGGGTTGTAGGGTGGGGTGTCATATTCTGTGCAATGATGAGAAATAGATATTTATAAACATGCCTCTCACATCACATTTAATATTCACATAGCAGTGCCACATCACGATGGTAATATGTGGTATTTTTATTTAATTTTTATTCTAATCACTGCATATTTTTAAAGTTAAGGATTTATTTTTCTATCACTTGTGTGTATTTGTTTAGGAACACAATTATAGGGCTGGACGATATGGATATAAGATGATACCACAATATATTTAACCTGAATATACAATATACAGTTCTGTGCAGAAGTCTTAGCTTTAGCGTTGTTGTTGTTTTTGCAGGGTTGAAATGAGCATACATATTTATTTCTTGTTCTCTTTTCCTCAGATGCAACATGAAAATATAAGAATTATATGCACAGCCTTAAGACTCACAAAAGCTGGACTAAATGGGTTCTAAAGGTTAAAATGACAAAGGTTAATACAGAATGTCAGAAATACATATGTGTGGTCATTATAATTTTACTAAACCAACAAACTGAGAAATGTTTTACTGTACTGTATATGCCAGTTTTTTACTCAGTTGGGTTACATTTTTACAGAGCAAAAGCATTGACTTTACAGAGTTGTTAAGACTCACTACAAAGGGACTTAAACAAATGTAGCCTAGCATTATTGACGCTATAAACAACCCATGATACATTACTCTCTTTCAATAGTGCTTTTAGGAGATAGGAGAGAACCAGAAACTCAAAATGGAACAAGAATCTCTTGCGCCACGGTACATTAAGTGTATTTCAGATATTGTCCAGCCCTACACGTATTATATGCATTATTGTATGGGGAAAAAACAGCTATTGTACATTTACTGAAAGCTGATGCCGTTTGTCTGCAGTAAGACAGAATATAAGCTGAAATCTTAATGGCGTTACCGTAAGCTTATCATAAATCAAGCTGTCAGACAGTGTTTATGGCTTTATTACCAATAAACTCAGACAGAACAGAGTCGTTCATATATTTATTTTACTTCTTCTTATCTTCATGGAGTAAAGACTGCAGGAAGATTCCATGATTGTATAATCTATATGTCTGCTTTCTGGGAGCTAAAACAGCTCAGGGGATTTCCCCCTGGTGAATCCTGCTCTTTTCTTTCTTGTTGACTTCACTGTTGTGACATTAGTATTTGGACTGTAGGCCACGGGGTAACACAGACGTAATGTGATGTCATCAGTCAGGTGACACAGCTCAAGTTTGGAGGAGGAGGAAGAGAGAAACAGCTCTGTTTGCAGCTCTCATGACTCTTTTGACACTTGTCTGTTTTTTTGTTTGCTGATTAGAGAACTGTGGTGTGCTTTGTGCAGTCAGTTGGAAAGAAAAGTGTAGGTGGCAAAAAGAAGAAAGAAGAGCAAAGAAGAGGGGAAAAAAAGTTTTTCAAAAGAACATGTTTGTGCCAAGTGCTAATTCTGTGGCTGATACTGTGGTTTTACCCTTCAAATTGTTCAGCAGGTTATGGCATGTCACACAGGCCTGATCACTGCTCAAGTCAAGATAATCATTTGAAGGCGTATGTGTTTCCCAAAATAAAAACTTGCATAAAAAGACAGTTTTGTTCACCTTTTGAGCCACATGTCTGTTTTCTTCCTCTTCATGTGCTGTAGCGGAAATGTATTTAAGTGTGAGGTCTGGTGAAAAATGCAGACCAATCTGATAATTGCTGTCTGTCCGTAACAGCAGCTGCATGTCACGTTTATGCCAGTAATAAATAGCACTAAGTATAACACATACTGAGAAGCTGTTTCCGATATAACCTTTTATCTGTTTAAAAGAGGGAGGCCATTTTCTAGACTAGAGGGAACTCTTATACTATTTGCAGTTTAACTACATCAGTCTATCACTGAAAAAATGTAAAAAAAAAAACCCCAAAAAAAACAAAAAGGCACTTTTTCCTATAAGTTCGAGGCTTGATAAAGTTTATGCATCCTGAGCAGTGCAGAGTCACAATAAACAATAAAACTGCTGTTTAAGAAGTGCTGAAGACTTTTGTTTGGAATAGAACTGGATCCTGAACCACCTCATTGAAGTGTAATGTTTGCCCCTCATTCTGAATAAAACACATAACGAGGGTGGTGCAGTGGGCTTTCAGCATAATCATACACTTGCTTGTAGAATTAATGTTCCTCTGTGCTCTTTGTTCATGAATTACGTGTCACTTTTCTGTTGAAACCACTTCTGTGAAGGTGTGTGGCTCCTTTTTTTTTCTTTGTGTTAATTTCCTGTTAAGCGTACAGGAAAGACATTTCCTCTAAAACCACTACATGTTGGTGTGCAGTTCTCGTTTCTGTTCATGCATAATTCAACCTGCCTTCTATACCTGTAGAAAATCTTAGAAAGTGCAACATACATAAAGTTAATAAATTAAAATGAGTTAAACATGAATATACAGACAGAAAATAAAGGGGAATAAGATGTACTATTTTCTCCAAAAGATTAAGTTGTGACACAGCATGACTTATCTTTAATGGCCATACCTACAGTATCTTCACCTCTGTTGCAACTTCCACTATCTTGTTTACTATCTTTGAGCTGTATGTGAAGAAATTTCCAGTCAATGGCATAGCTGAATTTAAAAATGCACACTCAGATAATGTTCAGTACTAAAAAATATGTTCCAAATGATGTGTTTTGTTTTTTTTTCCAGTGAAGAGAAAAACAACACAAAGAATAGGAAAGATCGTCTGTAGTTCTGTGATGTGTGTTATAAGAAAAGGATAAGCTTTTTTTTTTTTCAATATGCATTTGTGAAAGTGTCTCGTGAAATCAGCAAAATGAATTGAATTTTTTTTCTTTATTTATCGTCAGCTTCAAAATGTTACATATACACAGTGGAGCTCTATTAGTATATTAATACAGTGTATATTTTATTTTATGTACATACACACATACACCACACAGAGTACACACAGCTTCCCCAACATGACAACACCCTTTTTTTTTGTCTTTATTAAATTACATATTGACTGTGCAGATACAACAAAAGTGAAAATGAACAAAAAAAAATGCAGGAAAAAATATGAATATGATTATACGGTTTGCCACAACCACTGACTGTACATAAAAATAGATGCTCCAGCACCATTTCTTCCCATTGTATAAAAATAAATCCAAAATGCTGTGGTTACAGGACATCTCATGTTATATTTGTGACACAATTTTGAACCAGGAGTTCACAGTAGAGACAGGATGTAAAATCTGTAGCACCCTCTGATTGGTTTCCTGTAGATGTGTTAAATATTAAGCATCACAACTGTTACAAGGAGGGGGTAGGAGTTAAACGCTATACCGCAGCCAACCACCAGGCTTCACTTTGGCTTCACATATTAAGCACTGTTACTGTGTCCATCTTTACAAAAATCCAACACTGAAACTAAAATCAGAACTGAGGAAAAATATATATATCAAGTGTATAATACCTGCATGTAATTTTTACACCAAAGTTTTAATATTCTCTCACCAAAAGCCTGCTTTCATGTTAAGCCACTAATGCCCTGTGCACTACTTTACAGAACTAACTGAACAAAAGCATAGCTTGTCTCTGGACGTTTAACTAAATCCGTACCAAAATACAAGGTGTGATCGTATCTTATGAGTGAGACCGTTTTCTGTGAGCTTGTTCAGTTTCTACATCTGTCTGCCTCTCTCAGACAGCCACTGAGTTGGAAGTGTCTGCAGACTCAGACCAAAAGGAGCTTTTTCTACTGTTTGCAGCAGAGTGGACACTTATCTTCATCTTGCAGCCAAAAGCCCTCAGGATGTCCACAAGCTGACGCCGAAACTTGACCCCCACAAAGGCATACAGGATTGGATTGAGGCTGCAGTGCATGTAACCCACAGATGAGGTGATTGTCTTGGCTTTCTCCAGAGATGTTCTGACTCCACAGCTGTCACTGCTGTTGGTGGATTTAAGAGTGTCCACCATGAGCGTAATGTTGTACGGCAGCCAGCAAAGAAAGAAGACCACCACAACGGCCACTATGACCCTGAAGGCCTTCTGCTTTTGGAGGCTCTGGGAGCCACACCGCAGCCTCCTCAGGATGCAGGAGTAACAGAAGATCAGGACGGCTGAAGGCAGGAGGAAGCCAACGATGTGGTAGAGTAGGCGTGATGCGAAACGCCAGTTGTAGACCGCCTCAGAGCCATAAATGTAGTAATCACGGATACACTCGGTTCTGTTGCGTCGGACGTCCTTGGAGTCGTTCAGAAAGATCCAGTCAGGGATAGACAAGAACAGGGAGAAGAGCCACACCACCAGGCAGCTGACGTGAACCACCAAGGGGTTCCTGCGGGAGTACATCTGGGTCGCATGGACGATTGACAAGTAACGGTCTAGACTGATGCAGGCCAGGAGAAAGATCCCACAGTAAAAATTGATCTGAGGGAGGAAAGAAATCAGGCACACCAAAGACAAGTGAATCTTTTTGCCATTATTATTTATTTAATAAAGAGCATTCAGTCAGTTATAGAGCATCCTTCCTCTGGGGAAATACATATTGAACTGACTATATTGCGACTTTGTTCTATGTGGGATGGACTTAGAGAGCATATAAGAGATTATTTCTTCTTTTTGTTATATTTCAACAAGTTTATTGTATATTTAGTTTGGAGCCTAGTTGCACTTTCTTGGAGATCCTGCAGGTCTGTGAATTGTTCTTTCTATTCATTTCTATATTGTTATTGATTCGCCATCTTTGCTTTGTAAAACTAAATTTTTGACTTCATACACATTAGTATGCATACAGTCAGGTCTGCATGTATTTGGACAGGGACACGATCACATGAATGTTTTGTGTCTCTTGTCTCTTCTGTACACCACCACAGTCAGTTTGACAGGAAACAATCAAGATGTGACTGAAATGTAGACTTTCAGCTTTGATTCAAGGGGTTTAACAAAAATACCGCATTAACCATCGAGGTATTAGCTTAGAAGTAAGTAAGGACAATCTGACTGACACCCAGCGTCATGTCTGGATGTGTCCTGTTCCCTGGTTATTCACTGATAAATGACGCAGATGAAAGGTCTGGAGTTCATTTCAGATGTTGAATTTACATTTAGTAGCCAATCACTGGAACTGTCAACACAAGCTCCAAAGAGGTGTCGGTCAAAGAGGAGGTCATCATTTGGTTGAAAAAGCCAAATATATCAGAGCAATGCTAAATCTTTAGGAGTAGAAAAATCAACAATTTCATACATTCTTAAAAGAAAGAATCCACTGGTGAGATCAGCAACACCATAGTAGTCTTAGCTGGTCCAATTGCTTTTGAGCCTGTGATCAAGGGACCATGTTTAATGGTTGTGTTTCCTAAACAGTTAATGCAATATCTTTGTTAAACCTCTTGAATTAAAGGTGCAATTCCACACTTCAATGGTACCTTAACTGATTCATCTCAAATCCATCATGGTGGTGTACAGAGGCAGAATTACAAAATTTGTCTCACTGTCCAAATACCGACCTGACTGCATATGAACAGATTTGTCTGACTTACTGTGAAAACAGCTCCGTTGATCTTGCACAGGAGAGTCCCAAAGATCCATCCGCCATCATGTGCAGACTCTGCGGCCCAGAAGGGCAGCGTCACCAGCAGCAGGACATCTGCGATGCACAGGTGTAGGATGAAGGTGTCTGTCACACTCCAGGACTTCCTGCTGCGAGCCAGAATGCCCAGGAGCACTCCGTTTCCCAAGACTCCCACAACAAACACGAAAGAGTACAGAACCGGGATGAACAAAGCCCCAAACTGTGTGCCATCTTCTAAGTCACACACATCCCCCCCTGTACAACAGTCCCCATCCCCTGAGGATGAATAGTTATCATATAACTCATCATAGCCCTCCAACAGATTCAGATTATGTGTGCTGTATATTTTGTCGTCCATTGGTGAACAGGGACTGAAACACAAGAAAATGTTAACATTAGTTGAGGATATTTCAGTGTTTTATGTTCAATCAAATCTTATCTTATCTTATCTTATCTTATCTTATCTAAAAGAGAATAGTTGTAATCATAGCTAAATTGACCTGGAAACAACTTTGAAGTCTGAGCGATGCTAAAATTTCCCAGTTTTGGATCAATAAAATCTATCTATCTATCTATCTATCTATCTATCTATCTATCTATCTATCTATCTATCTATCTATCTATCTATC
>JAPQRP010000010.1:11950053-11964769 GCA_037367295.1 Apogon hyalosoma | reverse complement strand
GCGGGGTTCCATTTTCCTCCACATCCACTAGGGGGCGGGGTTCCATTTTCCTCCACATCCACTAGGGGGCGGGGTTCCATTTTCCTCCACATCCACTAGGGGGCGGGGTTCATTAGCTCTTATCAGTGAGTTGACGGTTGCCCTGAAACGGAAAAGGAGTTCGTCTCCCCTCAAACGAACTTTATACCCTGGCGCAGCAGTTTTTCCTGTGTTTCTAACGCTTATAATCCTTTAAAAGACTTTCTTCGATAGTAAAGCGTCACATATCGGTAAGTCCGTGCTCCTTTATGTGTGTGAATAGTCTGATATTTGTTGACAAACTGAAAGTGAAGTGAAAAGGGCCTGAGTGAAGTCATGGCAGACAACATGGATGAAGACTTGCCAGAAGAGGCTCTTCCGCTTCAGCAGGACCTGACGTGCCCGATCTGCCAGGGCATCTTCAGGGACCCCGTACTGCTTCCCTGTTCCCACTCCTTCTGCCGAGAATGTCTGGAGAGAAGCTTGCAGGTCAACAGGAGGTGTCCGGTGTGTCGGACGGTGTTCGAGGAGGATCAGGCCATCACCAACCGCGCGCTCAGCTCCGCGTGCGAGTCCTTCCTGAAGCAGAAGAGCTGGGGGAACGCGACCAGACCTCGTGGGCACGTGTGTCACCTCCATCTGAAGGCGCTGGAGCTCTACTGCGAGAAGGACGAGGAGCCCGTGTGTGTGGACTGTGTCACTCTGCACAGCACACACAGGCTGCTCAGCCTCAAAGACGGAGCTCCACTGTGCAGGGTAATGTTACCAGGTCCACGCCTTACACCTTGTACGCGTCTAGATTCGCCATATAAACTAACTATGCTGATAAAAGGAACCTCATCATAATGGGTTAGTCAATATATTTTTCTGATTAACAGTTAACATACACGGATCAGCCATAACAATATGATCACTGCCAGGCAAAGTGGGATTATTTCATTAAATAACATGGGTTTTATTTGTCACATAGAATACTTAGTACAATACACAGTGCTGTCTATTTTCATACCTGCAACCAGTAGTAAAACATGCAGCACATAAGGTTAAAAAAATTGTAAGTAGAAATCTTTAACAAAAAAACATGTACACACAGACAACATTACATTGGGACCTGTTAGTGGGCAGGGATATATAAGGCATCAAGTGACCATTTAGACATTTCCAGATCTTGTTGTTAATTCACAGTGTAAAGTGGTTAGTACCTACCAAAAATATCTGAAGAACAACAATCAGATGTCCACCACTTGAACATCTATGGGATCATGTTATTATTACCGCCTGTCTAATATCGATTAGTTCCCCTTTTCCCACTAAAACTGCTCTGACCCAAGGCCCAGACCCCACCAGACCTCTGAGGTTTTGCTATAGTATCTGGACCAAGACATTACAGCAGATCCCTGAAGTCCTGGAAGTAGAGAGGTGGACCTCCATGGATCAGATTTATTTGTCCCACACCTCCCACAGATGGTCAATTGGCCTGAGATTGGGATGTCCTTTCTTCGTCCATTTTTGGTCAGTACTAACCACTGCAGACCAGGAACACCCAATAAGGCATGCAGTTGTGGAGATACTCTGGCCCAGTCATCACCATTACAATATGGCTCAAGTCAAAGTGGCTCAGATTCCTTCTTTTGCCTAAATGTACACTTACTGCCTAATATATCCAGAAAGGTCCCATTGTAATGAAATAATGAACATTATTACCACCTCTCCTGTGGTAGTAATGTTATGATTAATCTAGGCTGAAAAAGAAAATGTTATTTAAACAAACAAAAAAAAAAAATTTTCAGTATGTTGTCTTTATTCCTCACATACCCACAGTCATGTCAGCTATGCCCTAGAAAATATACTAGTGGAGTGTCTTGTCAAAAAGCTCATTCACATGATTAATAATAGGAAGTAATTAATGTGGATACCTTATTTTTACCTCTGTGGATACATGTTGAAGGAAGATGGATGGGGGGGGTAGCAATGTCTTAAAATACTTTACTGTATGATCACCATCTCCTTTTCACTCTGCAGAATGAACTGAGCTTCAAAGTCCAGATTTTTGAAAAGAAACTGGAGTCTTTCAGAAAAACGAGCCATAAACTCAGCAACACAGTGGAGTTCATCAAGGTAGAGTTTCAAGATCATATGTGTTGTACATTCTCAGACAGAAAATTACTATAAAAATATACAAAGCATTTGTGTTCTGGTTGGTCTTTGAGAAAAAGCTGTTTGATTTCTATAAGTTTTTCAGGATGTATGCATTACACATATCAGACTTACAACCCTAAGTAACAAATAGTTGGCACAGCATGGAACATGGAAAAAGAAAGCAGTGTTATTAAAATTTACTTTGACTTGTATTTCATTGTAGACAGAATGCACACAACATTTACTGATTTGAAAATATACATCCATTCCTAGTTTATTTTTCATTTCCATTTACCATGCCTTCCATTTCTTAATTTAGTTTGTAAAATTAAGGTTACTGCAGTTCATAGACTAGGTCACTGCTCAAATCATTGTAATTGACAAGTATAGTTTGATTTTTATTTGTTAGTACAGAGAATACACACACAGCAGTGAAGCTGCAAAATGGGGGAAAAAAAAGCAAATGCACACCTTAACAATACATGGACATTTTATTAATCTGTCAATTCCCCCTCTGTTTTTTATTGCAGTATCAAGCGGGGCAGGCAGAGAAGCAGATAAAGGCAGAATTTGAGCGGCTCCATGCACTTCTTCATGCTGAAGAAGCTCGACGTCTGAAAGCCCTAGAGGTTGAGGAAGCCCAGAAAATTTCTAGCATACAAGATATGATAGCCAGTGCAGAAAAGGATATCAAAACTCTCCACGAACTCATTGAGACTCTTAAAAAAGAGATGGGTAATGAAGATCTTCCCCTCCTGATGGTAAGAGGAAACAGCTTATCCAACCATTGGGAATAATATCATCATAGTATTATCATATGTGTTCACTGTTTTATGTTCATTCTGTGTTTCTTCTCTAGAATTTCCAGAATTTAAAAAGAAAGTAAGTACCTGCAAAGTAGTGTTAAATGTATACTGATATGGTGTTAGATCTCATCCCAAACACATTTTCTCTAGAGCCCAGTGGGTGAATATGGAGCCATTTATCCCTGATGGCTGTCTTCTGGACATGGGCCAACATGTTGGCGCTTTAGCCTTCAACATTTGGAAGAACATGAAGAACAATGTTCAGTTCAGTGAGTAAATTACACAGTCAATGCACAAGTGCACATTTTTGTGTTAAAAAGATTTTGAAGTACTGCATGAAGATGCGCAGACTCTGAACTATACTTGTAGTCTCACATATGCATACCTATGTCCACACTTGGTTGGCTGTGTTCCAGTGCTGTAGATACTAGGGCTGTACGATTAATTGACTTTTTTTTTTTAGGCACTTAGTTATCATTTTGTCATACAGAACATAAACAACAATCAGCAACAGATAATAGTCACAATAATAATAGTCAGAATCTAATAGTAATGAATTTAGGTTACAGTTATGAAATAGCAATCAAGTTACCAAAGTAATAAAATTTTTAGAGCAGTAGTTTATATAGTATTTCACAGGACTATGAGACAAACCACACATTAATTGTATTTAAAGAAACTAATCCATTTGCCCCACCTTATGTAAAGTTCAGCCTGCAGCCTCAGCATAAATGTTAATCTCTCCATTTTGTGAATTTCATCAACAATTTTCAACCAGTCCTCCAGCACCGGCGGATCAAGCTTGATTAATTGATTTTTAATCAAAATCGGATTATTTATTTAGGATATTGTTTAAAAAAAGGGTAATCGTCAAATTGAATTTCATCTCTCTCATGCCTCCGGGCTACCGTATTCCCTCCTTCTAACTGTGAGAGCGGTCTCTACAGTCTTTGGTCTCCACACACCAGTACAAAAATGGTGTTTGCTCAGGAGAGTGAAAAGTTCGTTGCTAAAAATAGCAAGAGCAAGTCGGTTGTGGGGAATTGGTACGGCTTGGAAGTTTCCAATGAAGACCAAACTATTCTCACTGCAAACTGAGCCTGAAGGCGGTATCTGTTAAACACAGCAGCCCAACCAACTTATTTCAGCATTGGAAACATCATCACACGCCAGAGTGGGAGCAGTCTGTTGCATTGCAGGCTGCACACGAAAACCCCATGCTGACTTCTGTTGTAGTTTTACCCAGAAATCGAAAAAGGGGGAGGAAAAAATCAGGATTTTATTTTTGATCAAAATTGTGCAACCCTAGTAGATGCACTGATCAGCCAAAACATTCTTTCCACTGATAAGCAAAGTGGTATTAATTTTCACGATTTCATTACAATAGGACCTGTCAGTGGGTGGGTTCCTCAAAGCTAATGTGTTTGTAGAAGCAAAATGGGCAAGAGTAAGGATCTGAACAACTCTGACTATGGAGAAAATGTGATGGTCAAATCACTGGATCAGATCTCTGAAGTCCTAGAATTAGAGGTGGACCTCCATGGATCAGGTTTATTTGTCCAGCACCTCCCACAGATGATAAATTGTCCTGGGATGTCCTTTCTTAATCCATTTTTGGTCGGTATTAACCACTGCAGACCAGGAACATCCAACAAGACCTGCAGTTGTGGAGATACACTGATCCAGTCATACAATATGGACCTGGTCAAAGTCAAGCAGTTCTTACGTTGATCGTTTTTGTTCACTTGCTGCCTAATATATCCAACCCAATGAAAGGCCCCACTGTAATGAAGTAATCAATATTATTTCCACTTATTGGTATTATTACCACTTCTCCTGTCAGTGGTCTGAATGTTATTGCTGGTCAGTGTAGGTCTGGCACCTTCCACTGTCTGGAATAGGTGTGAAGTTATTAAGGTCGTTTGGCTTGTTCTTGGATAGCATCAATTAATATACAAAATGGTGTCAGGAGAGAAGAGGTTTTGTTAGAACATTTGTGGGTGAGGAAGCATGTGGCAGCATTAACGCAACTAAAATCTCTACAAAACAAAACTGCACATAAAATACCACATCTTTGTCCAAACTTGCCATCTTCAGGGTTAACTTACAGCTTGGAGGTTGTTTTTCCACATAGCAAAGGGGGGCTTTCAATTTGATAGTGGAACTAAGGAGAATCACAATCCTGCCACTGTACACGGGATACGGTGACCTTAATTCCATCAGTGTGCTTTGAATCAGCCACACTACACTGAAAATATGAAAGTAAAAGTATTCCTTCAAAAGACATTTCTAGTGCTTCTGTCTGTACCAAACGGACTTAACTTCTTGTCATGTAAATCATATATTAAGACTATTAAACCATTCTGATTTCAGACTGAATAAGAATCTGAACACTCAACATTAGAATCCTTTACTTGACTTCGATGTGCAAACAGCTTTTCAGTGAAACATGACACATTTTGTTTGCAATCCAATCTTTCTTTTTTTATTTTGTTTTGTATACTATTTTTGTCTTTCATAATGTCTGTGGTGTTTTCATCTTGTTAGATTATTTTCATCCTTGCACACCCCTGGATACACTAAGGGATTGTGTTTAGATGTGTCCTTGTCCATTTTGTTTAGATTGTTTATGAGAATGTGGAGTAAAAAGTATAGATGTATTGAAATTTTGAGTAAAGCAAAAAAAAAAAAAAAAGGTAAATACTCAAGCAAGGTGCTGATATCAGAAAACTCTACTTAGGTAAAGGATTTTTACTCCTTTACCTCCAGCCTCTTCTATGAGGTTTATTTCAATCAAATGAGGGTGTAATACATGCCTCTACATTCATATTGTCGTTGTGGTTTTGCAGATCCAGTTGTACTAGACCCAAACACAGCCTCTCCGTGGCTGAGCCTGAGTCCTGACCTGACCAGTGTGAAGGAAAGCCCAGAGCGTCTGACTGTCCCTGAAAATCCAGAGCGCTTCGATCCCTGTGTCTTCGTCTTAGGAGCTGAAGGTTACACTGCAGGGAAACACAGATGGGACATCAATGTTGGCGACAACCCCAAGTGGATTGTGGGAGTGTGCAAATTGTCAGTGGCTCGTAAAAAGAAGTTCACGGTCTCCACAAACCGTGGTGTGTGGGCCATAGGACTCAGTAAAGGGGTGTACTCAGCCTTGACACCTGAACGCACAGAGCTGATAGTGCAGCAGCGTCCGGAAAAGATCCGTGTCAAGCTGAATATGGATAAAGGAGAGGTGTCATTTTGGGATGGTGGGACAGCAAAGCACCTTGTCAGTTTTACACACAAATTTGAAGAGAGAATTTTTCCCATATTTGGCCCAGGGCTCCACAGTACACCTATGAGTATGGCTGTAGGAAAAATAGCTGTACACACCTCCTAATGGCCCAGTGTGCTCTGCATGGGTGCTGCAGACTTAAAGGTCTGATTTCACATAAGAGTGATGGCTAATTTTAAAAATTAAAATGTTTTTTTTTTCAAATTTTTACAAATGTATGCAACAGCCAACTGCAGTCAGCTGTCAACAAAGCTTCATGTGATTAGGTTGATTTAAAGAAAACTGTAACAGGATGACCTTACCAGTGAACATAAATTAATAACTAGGGTCAAAAATGTTTTGACAGCAGAATTGTAACTAGGTGGATAATGCACTACCATAGAGAGTAAAACCAACAATTGTGTGCTCTCTGTCTCCATCAGTTGTACAGTATGCTGGATGTTTTCAAGAAATTATTTTATGAATGATGACAAAACCTGAACTTGTAAATAAGTTGGAAAGAATAAAGACCAAAGATTTTAGATGTGATATGTGGCTATCCACAGACAAATCACATTAAAAAGTGCCATTAATCCTTACAGGTCGCATGGCATGGTTTTAATACTAATATGGCTGAAAGCTAATTTTCAACTTGGTATATCATTGAGTGTAATCACTTCAGTTGCTTGTTTATTAAATGCATATGTATTTAGAGAACAGCGCTACTATTTGCACCTTCACAGTAGTGGGTATTTTGAACGTCTGCATATGTTAAGAGTGAGTCTTATATTGCGGTAGGAATAAGTGGAATAAATTATCTTATTTTTGGGGTACAATATATACACTTTTTTTATTATTATTATTTTATTTTTACTTACAAAATTACAACAAGAAACAAGTCACCAGAAATAAAAAACAATACCGAAGGCAAAAACCAAAAAAAAAGAAAACAGCCATGACGGAAAAGGAAAAAAAAAAACTGATAGATGACAATAGGCAAGAACTAAGACAATAGACAAAAATTATGCCAAAAAATACAATAGACAAAATATACATATACATGTGTGTATATATACACACATATGTTAGAAGACAATTGACAGAAAAAAAAAAAATGAATGGACAATAGACAAAAAACATTAAAAAAGATGATAGACAAAACCGAACAAAAATACCTTGAAGTCTTAAAAATACCCAGATGTCATTTTACATAAAAAACAACATCCCAACAGGTTCCAGTTTCATTTTTAATCATTACTTTAAATAATTTTGTCAATTCTGTTCAAATACAGTATTTTCAAAAATGTTTGTGCTGATTTATTGTTTGCTTGACACTATGTTACAGCCGATCACTCACTAATCAATTAATTTGTTTCACTAATCAACAATCAATTTGTTTTGATTCTTTCTAGAAGTACAACTTCAGATTGGGAGGATGGGGAAATGTATATCAAAAAAGAATGTGGTGTTAATTCATGTGTCTTTGACTTGTATTTTGGTGTAACCTGAATGTGAAGAATGGATATGGTATATATTTACAGATGAAACAAAAATCATTCAGTCAGAAAATTGCTATTTTAAAATTGCTGGATTTTTTTTTTTTTTTTTTAGCATATTGTTCCATATGTCTGTCATTGGGTCTTGTAACTTTCTTCTGTTCCTTCATGAACAATTAAAACACCTTAAAATTAAATGTTTGCTTAGTTTGTTTTTAAAGCTTATAACCAAGATGGAAAATTATTATAATGCTTTTTAGTTCATTTAAGAAGTTTAATATTTGGAAAAATTAATGGTCTGTCAGAATGTTAGATGTAAACCAGTAACCTAATTACATAACCCCATATAAAGAGACAAAAAGCTTGTGGCCAGCTTTTTTTTTTTTAAACCAACTGAAAAATACAAACTAAATGAGGATAGTCTTGCAGTAATACAAATGAAAATAAGTATTAAAAAAAAGTATAAAAGTCGTGGGGACATATATAGGCAAGAGCAAACTTTCAAATACAATGCAGTGCATATAATTAGGCATTTTAAATTCATGTGTAGGAGCAGAAAAGACTGGATTAAAAATAACTTCTTTTCATTGTAGTTTTTTTTTTTTTTTAATCTTTTAAGGAGAGGGCAAACATTTTAGATTTGTTGGTAAATCTAGAAAAGGAGGGCTTGTTATTTCTCCATTTTGCACAGTGGATATGATACCCCATTGCAAAATTATGTTTATATGTGAAACAGATGAGGCCAAATTGTCCATATAAAAAATAATATGATATAGTTCAAAACATGGAATATATTTATTTTATTGTGAAATCCAATTTTTTATGTCTGACCAAAAACAGTGTGATGCAGGGCAAAAGAAAAATAAATGTTCTAAGGTTTCATTTCTACCACTGCAGAGGGAGCATTTATCCACTTCAAACTTAAATCTTTTCTGAAGAAACTCTGCCACAGGATAAATCCTGTTTATGATTTTAAAGTGTGCTTCTTTAACCTTTGGCAAGATTTGCCATTTCATAAATTTAGAGTGTGCTTTGATCAATGTACAAGATGTTAGTGAAGTGGGTCTGCCATTTGATCGCTCTGAAATAATAACGGTACAACCTAGACTTCAAAACCATACTAATGAATCTATTCTTACATTTTCTTTCAGACAGATTACATTCACCAATCAATATTTTTGGTAATGCTGGTACAAATGTATTATAAACTAAGAAATTTAGAATCAGATAGAGTAAAAGTAAAGGGATCACTTCACAATTGTTATATTCTCTCAGAACAATCTAAATTGTATTTTTCAACAAACTCTGCATATCTTAGAAAGTTACCATCGCAATCCATTAAATCCATAACAAATATAATGTTCCTTTGGTACCAGTCATTTCTAAATACTGATTTTCTATTAACTAATTACTCGATCATTCCATAAGGTTGAATTATTGCAGCCAACATTTACAGGCCATGAGTGCTTAGTGTAAGTGTGACTTCTATCCAGATGTTAGATTATTGTTTATTAAATCCACTGGGTGGCACTAGTGCACTTTATACACTGTCTTTTGTGTTGCCAACCACCGGTTACTGTTAGCCTGCCATAAACACCAAAACAACGGCATCTGCCCTTAGCACAGACCACTGAAAGCACCGATGGATTTGAAAGGCTTTCTAGACACATGGCAGCATTCCCTTCTGTTGTAATGGCTGTCATTTGGAAACGCATTTACGCAAATACATAAGGCTGAATTTGACTTATTGATTCTGCAGCCATTGAAGATTGCGCATCTGGATTTGGCTGAGGTTGCTAACGCTAGCTAGCGAACAGGCTAGCTGGTAGATTAGAGGGTGATAGCTGCAGCCACGGGCAGCCTCTGCCGTGACTCCGTCTCCTAGCTAGTAGTTAGCTTATTTGGCTAACTGTTATTGGAACACTTACTAAGGAAATATTAGCGCATGTGGTAGCTAGCGTTCAGAGGATAATCGAAGATGTAAATTACCATGGGCCCGAAGAGACGGGAACTGGTGAGTATGATCATGCTATTCTGCACACTCGCCAGCTAATGGCCCCGGGATGTTAACGGTATTCCGTCAGCTAGCCTGCATTAGCAGCCCGTTCCGTTAGCTTTGTTGTGATAGCCTGCGGAAACATTCATGCTGACACAGTAGTTGGTTTATCATGTCACTTGTTGGCTGTAGGACGCGTCATTAATAAACGCTACATTATTTTGTTGTATGCTGATGTTTTTCGTTCCTTAACACCACCTTTTGTGAGAATTGGTGCATTTGCAGATGGCTACCGAGCTAACGTTACTGCACATAGCGTTAATAGTTGCTAGCTAAATCTGCCAATAATTAGTTTTCCTGGGGTTGACAGGGTCTCGGACTGCGCAGTGTGTCCCCAGCTTGGCTCTGTACTGTGCTGTCTGCCATTTGAGTCACAGCGACAAGTTACAGTTAATCGGAAAAGTAGTGACTAGCATAGGTGATCCATTAACACCCCTGTCCTCCAGAAAGTCCTAGTTTATTCTTCTAGTTAACAGGGTGTGGGGACTCCTGAAATGCCTTTGGATTCGTGGCCAGTGTTGTCAGTTTTCTTGCTTTGCATTTGATGTGTCCTCCAGTGTATTTTCTGTCCTGTTCATCTGTAAGGTAATTTATGAGGAACAAACTGGGACTAGCACTGCGCATCAAGCTGCAGATTCTCTGCGGTTGTGAGTTATTTATGCCTTGTAAAGTAGCTTTAAAACGTCATTAAGTAAACTGACATTTGCTGACACGCTGCCCTTGGAGTATCAGATTTTGTCAAATAAATAACTATATGACAAGGAGAATACATAAATCTCAGGCCCACATATTTGCAGAATGGACGTTTGTTTTGTTCACAAAGATGTTTTTGTGGTTTTTTTTTTTTTTTTAAGTCACTTTTGTGTCATTTTTCAGGCTGTGCCAGTGATGGCCCTCCCCCTCCCTGTTTCCGTCATCCTCCTGGCTCTGTTGGCTCAGTCACCTGTGTGCTATGCAGGGGACTGTAAGGGCCACAGGCAGGTTTTGAGGGGTCCGCCAGGCTATGTCACCGATGGACCAGGAAACTACTCTGTCAATGGGAACTGCGAGTGGCTTATCAAAGGTAAAACAAGTCCAAATCTGTTCTTGTTTACAGGAGAAATGGCACAAACTCTCTGGCTATGAGTTGTGCTTTTAGTATTAGTGCAAACAAAAGCTGCAGACATTGAGTTCTGTGTTTTGCAGTACTTTTGAAATTATTAAGTATTTAGTAAAAGCTTGTTCTATGTAATGACTGAGTCAGTTGGAATATTTATAAGATTATCATAAACTATACAGTGGGGGAGTTTGCATCTTTCTTTGCCTTGTTACAAAAATGTTGAGCAACATTTGACTTTTTTGCTTGAAGAATGTTGTTTTTACTCTGAACCTCTGTTTCAATGATGAAAGTACTGACCCAGTTAAGTAAAAGAGGGACTGTATTTTCATTTTGTCTTGTCATCTGTTTGAATTTGTTATGGAGTTTAAGATGAGTCTAATAACAGAAATCTTTACTTCTTGCTTTTATCTTCTAGCTCCCAGTAATAGTCACCGGATTGTCCTAAATTTCACCTTTATGGACACAGAGTGTACCTATGACTACCTGTTTGTGTATGATGGAGACTCCTACCAAAGCCCTCTGCTAGCCAGCCTGAGCGGCAACACTCTACCACAACCCATTGAGGCAAAATCTGGCAAGGTATTTAGTTAACACATCATTATTTACTCTTTGAGGCATTCTAACTATGCCAGATGTTTACTGTGTGTCTATTTTATTTACTTGTTTCAGATGCTGCTTCATCTCTTCAGTGATGCTAATTACAACCTCCTGGGCTTCAATGCAACCTACACCTTCTCTCAGTGTCCCGGGGCCTGTGGTGGCCATGGCCGCTGTGATTCATCGACATCAAAGTGCCACTGCCATCAGGGTTGGGGAGGAGCCTCTTGTACAGCTCCGCTTTGCTCTCAAGCTTGTTCGGCACATGGACAGTGTGACAAGGTTAGAGAAGTCAAGGCAAAAGTTAAGGCCTTAAATCATTTGACCTGGTTGAATTGTTCTTATTTGTCATGTTCTGTCTCAGAAGGGAGAGCGCTGTCTGTGTGAACCGGGCTTCCTGGGCCATAGCTGCCAACTTGGTCTCCATGATGATAATGGGTCAGGACAGTGGTGGCGTGTGAGTGAGGGAAACCCTTACACACCCCCTAGGACTGGTTCTGCTGGGGTGTACCTTTCTTCAACTGGAGCCATGTACCTCTTTGGTGGTGAGAGTAATACGATGTTGTTCTGTATTTAGCAGACAGATGTTTTCATCTATATCAGGGAAGGTTTATTAGATTAGATTTAATTATTAATTAATTAGATTTAAACCAGCAGTAAAATTCATTTAGAGCTTACGTCTTCCCTTTGTTTATCTTTCTAACGTCTCTGTTTGATTCTCTCTAGGGTTTGACCTGAACAGAGCTCTTGGTGACTTAATTAAATACAACTTCACATCCAACCAATGGGAAAGCAGGTCTTATGGTCACTCCCCTGTAAGTGGTTCATAGCTACAACACAGACTCACAATCTGTAATAAGCAGGATACTGCATGCATTCTAGTAATGTGATAATTTATATTCTATTCTTCGAGCTACGCTCCATGGCACAAAAAGAGTCATTCAGGAAATACACTGAGAGTCAAATGTGGCTCAGTATAGATGGGATGTTAAAGCTGTCTATCGGAATGCGTCCTTTTGTCTTGTGTATATCTAAACATTGAATGTAAATGTCCTTCAGGTGGCTCGTCATTCCCACACAGCAGTGGAGTGGTCAGGTAATATGGTCATCTTTGGAGGAGAGCTTGCCAATGGCTCCCTGGCCAGTGATGTCTGGATGTACCGGCCACTTCAAGATGACTGGCAGCAGCTTGGGTTGTCAAACTCGCGTGGTGCTCCTAAACTGGCCAATCATGCTGCAGCTGTAGTGGACAACCATCTTTATGTATTTGGAGGTGAGGTTTTATATTACATTGTTATATGGCAGCGTTGGTGGAGTTTCATCTGCTAGATGAATTAATTATTTCTGATCAATATCTCTTTGTTTCTTTCTCTATGTTTGTTTCCCAGGTCGCACTGAGGAGGATATGTTTTCTTCTTCGCTGTATCGTTTCAGCCTGCGTGGTTCTGGCCGTTGGGAAACTGTCACACCCACTGGTGGAAAACCACCAGCCACCGCTGGACACTCCATGGTTTTCCACAGCCCGTCAAGGACACTTCTGGTTTATGGGGGCCATAGGCCCACCACAGCTAGGTATGTCACTCTACTGCAGATATATTTGAGGGTATTCTCATATGTATACAGTGGATTGTCATGGGCCCAGGTGAATAGTGATTAAAAAGAAAGCTGTTCAGCAGAGTTGATCATTGATCGCTGAGCAGATGAGTTTTTCAGATGGAGCATCACTATGCCTGTGTAGAGTAATATCACACTGTGAAACATGAATGACAGTCCATTTATCAATCACACACAACTGCAGTATATGCAAATGAAAAACACTGGGAAAGCAAGGCTTGGTAAGGTAACAGCTAGCTGCACATGACAGGAACATTATTTACTGCTTATGAGTAACATATCAATCAGTAAAATGTGGCTACATAAAACCAGCTCTAATACCACCAACAAAGAAGAGTGTGAGTCATTTTCCAAACTGAATGCTGTTATAACCAAATGATTAAATGCAAACACTAACTGTGTTTGTTTTCTGTGAATCATTCAGTGAGAGTGGGAAATATCAGGTTAACTTTTATGTCGTGCAATGACAAATTGTTGAGTAGTGTGATGCTGTAAATTGTTTTTTTTTTTTAATCTACCTGAGGGCCTTTTATGCCTTATGTGGTTATATAAAACTTAAACTTAACCCTTTTGTTCTTTTGCTTTTTGTTTAAAATAGGTCAGTAAAATTCTCAGTAGCAGTTATTATTAACTGACATTTGAACATCTATCAGCTATGTCTCCAGGACCTAGACTGTAAGCTTCATCTTCATTTGAACTAATTTACTAAACTAACAGGTAGATATTATTCAGTAAGAGGTAACAAACAGTAAGGTATTATAGTGTTACATTTTACTTTAAATGTAAAATGTATTTACTTTTCATTGACTTTTTTAAGGTTCAGTGTGAGGGTGAACAACACCGACGTGTTCCACGTCGACAGGCGGTTTTGGACTTCCTTCCGTTCCCGTTTCCCAGCAACAGGTCCCAGAGAAAGAGCCTTCCATTCAGCCACTGTCATTGGAAACTACATGGTGGTCTATGGTGAGCAGAGTGACTGTGGGATTTAAGGGTTCAAACCTCTTCAGTAAGAGCTGTCCATGTGAATGAATCTTTTTTTGTTGTTGTTGTATTTTTCATTTCCAGGGGGGAACGTTCATATTCACTACCAAGAGGAAAAGTGTTATGATGAAGAGATATTTTTCTACCACCTGGGATGTCACCAGTGGGTGTCTGCTGGGGAGAGCTTGTCACACAGTATGTTCATGCATTCTCAGTTTCATGAACAGGTAGCTTATTGGTGGCGATCATGTTCACAGAGCTCACATACATATATGTTTTTTATCTGCTTAGGTGGGGAGACTGTGAGAGGACGTTACTCGCATGTCGCTGCAGTAATGGAGGGACAAGTGCTGCTTGTCGCAGGGGGTTACAGTGGCGTTGCCCGTGGAGACCTGGTAGCTTACAAAGTTCCACTGTTTGTCAGTGGTGATCAAGGTGACAGGGTGAGTGATGTCTCAAGTGTCATGGTTTTAGCAAAGATGTCTTTAAGCAAACTCCAAAATATGGGATGTTTAAAGAATGAAATGTAATTCAGTTAAAATATCTATTTTTTTATGGACTTAACTGATTTCCTTGTACACTGCGTTCCAAATTATTATGCAAATGATGTTTTTGTTTGATTTTCCAAAATACTTGATGCAAATGATGATC
>JAPQRP010000010.1:11913721-11938851 GCA_037367295.1 Apogon hyalosoma | reverse complement strand
ACAATTTATTTACAATCTTGAAAGCATTCTGGTGCAGAATAACACAACTTTTATGGCCACTGCACGAGGCCTTTAAACTATTCACTACTTTGTCCACTCACTTTTCATCAGAATGGGCTGTTTCCCTGGACAGTCTCCCTGCTCCCCAACTCCTCGTCAAGCAGACCAGTGTCGCAGACTGAAGACATGCAGTGAATGTCTTGCCCGGCACCCTAAGACATTCACAAGTTCATCACAGGTAACACACAAACACACATCCCACTCTACCACTGAATGGGTTTATGTACATCTCTAAGCATTGTCATATCTATAGATTAAGCTGCATTCAGTCTCACTTTTTAGTGTTACAGAGAAATATTTACCTTGATGCTGCAACAAAAGTACGAAACCAAACCAACATAGAACTAATAACCTCTAATGCAAACCTTAAACCCTTTTGAGTATTCATGGGAGCACATTCAGCTCGTGTGTCATGGTGCAGGGGCTAATGTGGCATTAAATGAAAAGAAGCCTGCTGCAACTTATGCAAAAAAAGAGTCAAATTATATTGTTATTAGTTACATTGAAAGTCAGAAAACCTAAAAGCCAACGTAAACATCTAGCAGGAAATGTTTTTCATCACCCAGTGTTTCTTTGTATTACGACGGGGCAGTCATTGAAGGCTGGCCTGAGCTCAGCCTACTCTGAACAGCATTTAGAACTACTCCAACAATGAGCCCGTTTATATGCGCACTAATAATCCAGTCATTATCCGATTTCTGTAATTATCAGAATATTCAAGGGATCATGTAAACAGGATAATCTCATATGCTTTGTTAAATAACAGCAGTAATCCGATTATGAGAAATCGGATTAACACACCTGGATTTCTCCTCAATACTCCAATGTCATCCTGTATATATACAGGTTAATCTGATTTATTTCATTCTTTTACATCTGCACATGTCTAAAAACAATTATAACTGAAGAAAACGGAAGTTATGTAGTCAAATGTGAGCAAAAGACAATAACAGGAAGTTTGATCCTACCATTATTTGTATATATGTACGCCGAAAGAAATGTGATAATGGACTGGATGTGTGTAAACGTGTCAGATCTGATTATTACCATTATCTGATTACTCCCAGTTATCAGATTTTTATGGTCTTGTAAACAGGCTCAATAAAATCAGACGTGACATTGCTAAGAATTTCAAGTTTTTAAGGACGTCTTACATTACACAGTTTTGTTTGTTAGATTTCATTAAGAGATTTCTCAAAGGTTAATGAAGATCCTGTTTGTGCTAATTTTTAACAAGCATCAAGTTGTTGGTGATGAAATCCTTCTTGAATTCACTCACTGCCTTAAAAATCTGCAGCCTGTATTTATCTGATATGTCTTGTCCTGAAATTCCTAGCCTGCTCTTCAGTGTAAATGGTGCACCAACTGTCCTGAGGGCGCCTGTATCAGCAGTTCTGTGAGTTGTACTTCTGAACATGACTGTCGGATCAACCAGAGAGAGATTTTCCTGTCCAGCAACTGCACTGAGACCAGCTGTGAGGCTTCAGACTGCCCCAAGTGTACTGCTTCTGGAAAATGCATGTGGACTCGCCAGTTCAAACGCACAGGTACAGGCTGCAATACATTACCAATTTTATACAGCCTGATACATATGCTGAACAGTAATAGTGACATTTTCCACTGGGATGAGATATTAAAGCAGAAAAAGGTGAAAACACTAGTTATTCTTACTTCATGTTGTCAGTCATGAGTTGAACATTGAACTTGATCAAATGTTTTTTCGGAGGTTATTGTGCAGCCTTTTTATAAAAATTATCTTACAGTTTTCTGCTGGGTTTTGGTAGTTTGGTATCTGACAGCTTAAAGACATTATTTTATGATTCTTCCAGGGGAGACGCGGCGCATCTTGAGTGTAAACCCGACTTACGACTGGACATGCTTCAGTTATGCTCTGCTCAACGTCTCACCCATGCAGGTGGAGTCCTCTCCACCTCTTCCATGCCCTCCCCCTTGTCATAGTCTTCAGAACTGCAGCCTCTGTCTGGGCTCCAGAGGTTCAGATGGGGGCTGGCAGCACTGTGTGTGGAGCATGGCCCTGCAGCAGGTAAGAGTCACAACCATGAGATATACAGACATGTTCATTCGTTCATTAAAAGCTTATCAGTACATCACAGTTTATTTTTCTGCTTACTCTAGTGCATGAGCCCGTCGTTCGTGCCCCTGCGTTGTGAAGCGGGTCAGTGTGGTCGTCTACTCTCTGGTGGAGACTCGTGCTCTCCTCAGTGCTCCCAGCTCAACCAGTGCGCCCAGTGCATTGCAAGGCCTCAGTGTGGCTGGTGCGCTGCTCGGGGAGGCAATGGGGCAGGACGATGCCTGCAAGGAGGACTAGACGGTAAGAAAAGTGTCCTCAGGCTAAGAAATCACTGTTAATAGCTTGAGCCAGATTGTTCTACAGGTCCATTAAGTTTTGTGAGGGAAAAAAAGTGATAGATCCTAGAAGACAGTCAGTAGCCTAAATAAGAATTGGCGAGGCTTCAGTAACCTCAGACATTTTATTTATCCATCTTTTAATTTCTTGTCAGTGAAGTCAGTTTCTTCTGCACAAAAGTCCTCATTTCTGATGTTAAAAAGCTTTAAATGTTTAACCACTTGTCTTTTTGTTACACTTGTACTTCCCCATAAAATAAATGTAGATTAACTCACTACTCCTACATAAAAACTGATGTCTGTATGGGATCATATATTTACTGCATATACTTTTACTACGCATATTTACCAACTTGAAAAAGAAAAATTATGAGTTCTCTAAAACTCACACTCTTATGTCAAGAGTAGAAAAAAAGCCTAATAAGTATTGAATTTTAACCAGCTATTTAATCAGGTTGCAACATTTTCCATTTTCATTGTAGATTTCTGACTGCCAGCTTTGTTGTAGTAAGCAGTAGATGGTCAAAGAGAAAAGTAAAGAGCCACGTTAACAGTTGGTTTGCAGTTCCTATTGCACTAACAAAGACACACAGAACATGTTGAACTCAACTAAATATTATAAACCACCACCATCACAAAAGCATTTGATGCTGAATTTGGTAGCCCCCTCGAACATACCACATGCAACTTAGCAACAAAAACTAAAGTGTTTTGGCAGTAATCACTAATGCATATACAGGCACAGACAGTACCACAGAGAGAGGATATAACACACTTGTATCAATATGTGGGGCATTTCCTTGAAGTCTGCAGGGCTCCACTAGAGGGTGCTCATGTCACATACAACACACATAAACAATGTTAACAAAATAAATTCAAATAGTAATGGATAATGATAATAATGACAATTAATAGCAAGTGGAGTCCCCAGTTCTGCCACTTACATCGCATATTCTTTACCTCCTTACTTTGTGCTTCACTCACCACCCACCACTGTTCACTCCCAGGTGTGAGTGAGGGTGTTTGTCCCTTGAGAAACAGCAGCTGGTCGTTCCTCCACTGTCCAGAGGAGGATGAGTGTGCTAATGGCCACCACCACTGTAACAGCACCCAGGACTGCCATGACCTGCCCCAGGGGTATCACTGCACCTGCAAACAGGGTTACATACTCAGCAGGTAGGATCGCACATTGATAAATAGGCCTCAGGTGAAATATAGACCAGTCCATGATTTGCCATCTACTCCAACATCTTTTGTCTTTCTGTGTTTAGTGTTTCTGGTCAGTGTGAGCCAGTGTGTGCGCAGGGTTGTGTCAATGGGACATGTGTGTCTCCTGGAGTTTGCCAGTGTCACTTTGGCTTTGTAGGAGATAACTGCTCCTCTCAGTGCAGCTGCAACAAACACAGCAACTGCGCTGGTGTTAACAAACCCGATGTTTGCCTCGAGTGTCACAATAACACCATTGTAAGTGCTCATACTTTAATGCATTTGCATATAGTATGCAAAACATTTATCCACATTCAAAGGTTTAATAATTAAATTTTGCCTTTGACTCTAGGGTAAGCACTGCGAAAAATGCAAACCTCTGTTCGTGGGCTCTGCCAAAGGAGGTGGCACTTGTCGTCCATGCCGAGAGTTTTGCAGGGGAAACAGTGCTGTATGCCTATCACGTGATGAACATAAGAAGGCTCTGGAGAACCCGAGGGTCTTCCCTTTAGACCCCAACAGTGTAAGTGTGTCCTCCATTCATGTGGCCCTCTGTTAGCTGTGTCTGTTATTCTGTTATATATTTATGTGTGTGTGTGTGTGTGTGTGTGTGTGTGTGTGTGTGTATATGCATATATATAAATGCTCTTGTTCTGTGACAAGTTTCATAGTTTGTTTCATTTGCCCTTCCTCAGATTCAGAACTGGGTTTCTGAAGGTCCCACAGAAGAAAATGCTGTGTGTGTGAATTGCCAGAATAACAGCGTGGGGGACAAGTGTGAAAGCTGCCTCAGTGGCTTTTTCCTACTGCAGGGGAAGTGTGAGAAGTAAGTGATGTTTGTTTTTCCTCAATGTAAAAAACTGAAAAGTTTATAATACTTTACTATTTGAGTACCCTTATAAAGGATTGATAAATTGATGATATTTAGGTTTTCAATTTAGGTTTTTAACATATTATAGATCCTTCATAAGCTGTTTCACCACATTACAAAACAGGGGCAACAGTAACCTTTTAATTACCAAATAATGAGTTTACATTTATTTTTATTGTCAAACTTCAGATCTCATTGGCTATTCAGCATCCTTCAGCATATATAATTATCAGCTACATGTGAAATTTAACAAATGAATTCCTGTGATTCCACTTTTAATCACCATCAACATATTTTAAAACTTAGCGATTAGCATGTCAGGTAAAGGGACATTTTCTAGTCATGTGTAAGTTGGTTGTAATGATAAAGGTGCCTTAGAGTTTAGGCTGTAGGTTGTCTAGGTTGTAGCTCAGCAACATGGTTTAATATGCTGACTGATAAAAGCACAAGATAAAGTAAGTCAAGTACCTAGGAACATATGAGATTAAACAGCCTCCACATTGCCAGATAGTGAGTCTTAATTGATGTATGAAAACTGTTAATGTCATCTTACTTTTTTTACACCCTAAGTATCCAATTATAATCCATGTTTAAATTCTTTTAATTTAGAGTACCACTAAGTTAAAGTGGTGTTTTAAAGGCAGCCACCAACGGCCGTGTTCAGATTTTCTTTCCTTGAGTTATGAACTTTGACCTCTGTTGTGCAGGTGCCAGTGTAATGGCCATGCAGACACATGTAACGAACATGATGGCACTGGCTGCCCCTGCCAGAACAACACCGAGACCTCGTCCTGCCTCAGTAGCCCTCAGAGTGATCGGAAGGACTGCTACAGACAACAGGTAGGTACACTGTGGAAATAATGGTTATTTGGGATATAATTTAATTTGCAACTTTATGCATTTATGGCTCAACTCGCCTCATTACTGCTCAAAGTCCTGTGTGCTTTTGTTTCATTTCATTCATTTTTGCTTTCTTCTTTGTCTTAAATCCTATTTAGTGTGCAAAGTGCAAAGACTCCTTCAATGGAACCCCTGTGAATGGACGTCAGTGCTACCGTCAGTTCAACGTGGACACCGAGTGCTGCTTCGACCCCACGTCCCAGACCAACTGCTTTCATGACCCCACCATTCGCAATCTGCCCAAAGGCCGCACAGTGTTTTTTGCTGCGCAGCCAAAATTCACCAATGTGGACATTCGGGTCACAATTGATGTTACCTTTGGTGAAGTGGAAGTGTACGTGTCCAACTCTCACGACACCTTCATCGTGGATGTCGATCGGTACACAGGAATACATACCATCAATATCGACAGGGGGGAGGAGTCAGTGACACGCGTAACAACAACTGGGGGAGACAAGGACTCTCCTCCATCACCTATAAAGGTGTATGCCAATGCCTCGTCCAGTCTCGGGGGTCCTGTGCTCTCCCACAACCCTTTGCAACTGCAAGCTAAACCCCCAGGCGCAGACAGAGAAATCAGGGAGGAGAGGGCTGAGGGACTCATCACCTACATTACTGTGTGGAAACCACAGACTGTTCTGATAGTTCGCGGTGTTCGGGATCGTGTGGTCATCACCTTCCCTCATGAGGTGCACTCCCTGAAATCCAGCCGTTTCTACATCGCTCTGAAAGGCGTGGGAACTGACGTGAAGGAGGGAGAGTCACAGGGACTGCTGTTTTTGCGTCAGGACCAAGCCCACATTGATCTTTTTGTCTTTTTCTCTGTTTTCTTCTCCTGCTTTTTCCTTTTCCTGTCTGTCTGCGTCCTCCTGTGGAAGGTTAAGCAGTTCCTGGACTTCCGTCGGGAGCAGCGCCGCCACATTCAGGAGATGACCAAGATGGCGTCACGGCCCTTTGCCAAGCTCACTATATACTTAGAACCAGAAGAGCCTCAGCTTATATACCTGCCTTCAGCCGGGGGAGGAGTGGGGGGTAGCACTGTATCACTTGCTCATGCTCGCACGAGCAAGTTGGGGGGAGTGGTGGTGGGCCAGAGGGGCAGGGCGGGAGCTGTCTCCTACAAACACGACCCAGGCTCCGGACCCACAGGCCACCACCACCACCACCTCACATTGGGCGGAGGGGGTAACAGTGGCCAGCACTTGCCATTGCACTACCTGAACACCCACCACTACGCAAGCACGACAGCCGGGACCCCGGCGTCACATCACCACCATCCCTCCACCTACAGTGGCTATCAGCACTTCTGCCGCTCCGACCCCTTCCTTTCTCAGCTCATGGGCTTTTCTTACTCCTCCTTCAAAGTGGGGCCCATCACCCTGGAGCCCACAGATGACGGCATGGCTGGGGTGGCCACTGTGCTCTTTCAGCTGCCTGGGGGTGTCCTGGCTCCAAATCGTGCCTGTTTGGGCTCTGCACTGGTTACATTGCGCCAAAACCTGCAAGAATACTGTGGCCATGGCAATGGTGGGGGCCACCCAGGGGCAGGAGCAGGGCGTAAGGGGCTGCTGGGGCATCAGCACCTGACCACTATGGCTATGTAGGGGAGAAAAAATAAAGATAGAGTTAAAAAGATAAAAGAGATGAATATCTAGATAATAAAAGCATTTTTTGAAGGAAGCATAGCTATAAGTCCAAAAGAGTTACATCAGAGTCAGTTATGATGAGCGTTTTGATCAAAGTTGTACATACACTGTATTATTGTGTCCTTTATTGTTTTATGTATTGCTATACTGTATTTCAGTGCTTCACATGACCAAGCCAGCTGTCTCTAGAATGCACTATAACTGCTATACGTATCAACAGATCAACGCCGCGTCCTGTTTGTGATCACTAACGTGGTATGAGCACACCTGACAGTCAGTCTCATACAAAAGACTGAAGCTAGGCCTGTTGTTAAAATCTTTTCACAAACCAACAGAAGGCGTCGAGACAAGACACTTGTTCATATTGGAACCAACATGTGCTTTATACCCGGAAGGTGACAATCAAAATTGCCATTGAGAACAAGAGACATTTAAATTAGTTCAGTGTAATGTGCAAAACTTTGATTGTCTGGGCAGGAAGAAAAAGTTGCTCATGAGATGGTTTTTATATCATAGTGGACATGAGTGGTTTATAATTGTAATTCACTTTATGGCTGGCTTAGGAGCTACATGTTTATGTTAAACGGACTGAAACCCTGAATATATTTTTGCATATTTATTCACCTGCTCTGTTACATTGTTGAGTTTCTTCTGCTTATCTGCCTTCACTTCTTGCCTTGTCTGTGAGTCGACTGGCTTACACTTAATACTTGTGTTAACTGTAATGTTTGGTGCAGCTCCTGGCGGACTCTATAACACATTTTACTTTTTGTTTAGAAAAATAATGAAGGATAATGTTTTCAATATTAGTCCTCTTTTTCTCACACAATAGTTATGTTACAACAAAAGTGAGCTCGTCCATAAAAATGAAGAAATGTGTCATTTTTGCAATTGTTGATTCCATCTTCGCAATATAAAATGTACATTGGTGTTTGGCTAGTTTTGCTGGACTGCTTTCCTCTGGCAACCTGCCTGCCTAAATGATTGTATTAGCAAACCATAGCTACTAATCATAGCTAGCTGAAAAAAATTGGATGTTGCAGTAGTACATAATGGAAAATGTTACTCTGATGAGTATTGATATTAGAAAGGGTTGCATTTGAAAGTTCTCCTGGTGAGATTTTTTTAGGAAGACTTGACAGCATTTCTGTTTGCAATGAGACTGAATAACTTCACTGGTTTGTGCTTACATTAGTATTTTTTTCCATTTTATTTTCTATTTTGCACTGCATGGAGGCAATGAGCCCCATAATTCATGTGAAACATTAAGAGGTGATGTCGCTCAGCTTCAGTGAGACATATTGTCATGGAGGAAGTCAGAATGGTGCTACTGGATTCTTATCAAACGAAACAACAGGCTGTCATAAACAGTATTCAAAGCATAGTAAAGTAAAATCCAACAAATACTTTCACTATATAAAACATCCCTCCTCAAATAAGCATTAATGCTTTTTTGTCCTGTATTTTTGTGTATTTTTTTTTTAACATACTTTATTTTTGTACATAACTTTTCTTGTGTTTTGTTTTGTTTGTTTGTTTGTTTGTTTTCAAAGAAGGGAACAGTGTTGTACAGAAAATTGCGTGAAGATTCTCTGTCCTGGATCAGCTAAAATAAAGTCTATGGATGATGATATATGATTTTTACTTTTTTTTTTAAGTCAAACAAATTCTGTGATTATAGTTGAAAAGTAAGATGAAACAAATACTCCTGGATAAGTAATTTAGCTTTGATAAGTCATTTTGATTTCATTCAAAGTATATTGTTTTACATGACAGACAACATCCGTAGCTTTGTAAAGTTAACTTATTAGATTGTGATTCCATGTCATTTTCTCCTGTGCTTTTTCACAAATAAATGTTCTGTAAATGCTGCTTACTCTAATATTCCAGAGTAAGCAATCATGTTTTTACTTTACTCAAATCCCATAGCCATAAATGGTTAAAGAAAAATTGGTGCTTTTGCCATTTTTCCAAAACTAGATACAGATGAACATTTTTTGAGCCCCACAGAGAAACTCAGTCTCTTAATCAGTTCAATAAAATAAATAAATAATGAGTCATTATACTGAAGTGTTGTAGATCTGGTCTGATAGCAGTGGGCATGAAGGATCTTCTATGTATCTCAATTGTGCATCTTTATGAGGTTAGACGTCCACTGCTGATGCTCTTCTGATTTGTCGAAATGAGATGTAGAGGACTATCTGGATTTTTCAAGATGTCCTCCACCTTCAGCTTTTTTCACCATTTATCCAGCCATTTCATGTCTTCTTGTCCAATGCTACCTCCCCAGAAGACGATGGCAGCGTACAAGAGTGCATTGGCTACAAAACATGCAGCACTTTACGATAGATTAAAAAGACCTGAGCCTTCTCAAGAAAAGTAGCTGACTGTCCATCTGGTGTTCATCTTTATGTCAAGATGCACCCCAAGATATTTGTACATTGGCACCACCTCATTGTCCACCCCACAAATGTTGACTGGCTAAAGAGGGGGTTTAGACTTTCTGAAATCCACCATTTCTTTGGCCTTGGGGGTGTTCAATAGGAGGCAGTTTTTCATGGAAGGCTCTGGTTAGGTCCCTGTACTCCTCTTCCTGTCCACTCCTGATGTACACCAAAATAGCTGCCGTCGGAATATTTTTTGCATGTGACAGGACAGAGTCGTACTTGCAATTTACTATGTACAGTGTGAGCAGGAAGGGAGCCAATACTGTCCTCTGTGGAACCCCACTGCTGCTCATTATTGTCTCAGATACACAGTTCCTCAACCTGATGAACTGTGGTCTTCCTGTCCGATACTCAGTGATCCACGAAACAAAGGAAAGATCCACACCCATCTTTTGGAGCTTGTGTCTGAGTATGGAGGGGTGGATTGTGTTGAATGCACTTGTAAAATTCAAGAACATAATCCTCGCATAACCATCAGACTTTTCCAGATGGGAGTAAATGAACTGTAGCATGTAGAGGACAGTGTCATCCACTCCAGTGTGTTCTTTGAATGCAAACTGCAGGGGGTCCAGTGCATGTCTGACAGTTAAATGTTGCAGGGACATGTTATTCCTCACAAACTGGCAGTGGTTGTATATGAGTGGGATGATGCCCACAGACTCCACCCTTGCCCCACCTGTGCACGCAGCTTTCAATACCTTAAGAATGTGAAAAGTTACTGTCAGTGCTGGCACAATTTGAGGGTTATCACCTGAGTAAGTAATACCCACAAAAAAATCAACTCAAACAAGTGGTGCCAAGCACTACAAACTCCACCCCTCGCACATATTGTAGCTTATTTTGGCATCGATGCAGCTGATGTCATGTCTATGCATGTGGCGATGTCAGCATATCAGTTGCCTCTATGTATGTGCCAAGTTTGAAGTAAATTTAAACAAAATTGATGGTTTTACAGACATTTGAAATTTCACCCCTTATAAGTAAATGGGTGAAAAAAAGGAGTTAAAAAAAAAATCCTAAAAAAGGTGAATTTTGACCTATTTTTCCCAAAATGTAACCACATCTATTCTGGGTCACTGATAATATATAAACCCAATTTGGTACGAATTCAACCAATAGTTTTGCTGCTACAGACATCTGAAATTTCGTCTATTATAAGTAAATGAGGGGAAAAAAAAGATTTTAAAAATTCATTAAAAATTTGAACTTTGATCTACTGTTCCCAAAATGTGATCTGACCTGTTCTGGATCATTGGCCATCTATAAACTGAATATGGCGTGAATCTAACCAGTAGTTTTGCTGCTAGAGTGTTAACAAAGAAAGAAAACAAACAAACTGAACGAAAAACAATACCCCTTGCCTCCCTTTCGGGGGGCGGGGTGATGAAGCTCACTAAATGTCACTGTCCCTTTAATTGCGCTGTGGGTTGTAACCTTGACGACCTTGAGCTTAGCTGATTGGCCAGAGGAAAAGGAAGTGCCATCCTATTCCTGTGTTATCGTTGCACGTTCATATGATCAGCTAATAAATGGTAGCCTAATCGTTCAAAGACAGTTGGATGATACGTGTATTTACACAGGTTGGTGGTGTCTGTAAACTCCAAAAACTGCATAAGTGACACTGACAGCTGCAAAAAATAACCTCTAGCATTGCTATAGCATGGCTAGCAGTGCTGCTACTTTAGGCCAGTGCTAAAGCTGTTAGTAAAGCTAAGCTACGGTGCTAGCATAAAATGTAAGCAAGATGACAAACATGCATTTGACTGATGCCTGTTTCTGTTCTTCAATGACAGAATTTGACTTGTGTAATAACCTGCTTTTTGTGTTCGTCTTTTAGCCACGTACCCACTTTCATGAATGTGTGTCTCTGGTCCTCTACACGCGATAGAGACAAAACCCTGATGCTGGCAACAAAATACAAAGATGAATTCTGCTAAGAAGAAAGAGAAATGTGGGTCACAGTTGGATGATGAACCAGAAGAATTCTCCAGTGAAGTTTACATTAATGGAGGTTTACTTAACATCCAGATCAAGGAGGAGCCACATGTGCATGAGATCAGTGAGGAGTACAACGGAGAGGCATCAGACAGTAAGCCGGACTTTGTGACATGCAGGTCACTTCAGCAGAAACATCTGAAGGACGAATGTGATTCTGATCATGAGTCAGAATGTGAACCCACTGTGACAGCTGTCAAAGAGGAGTCAGAGTCATGGCTTAAGGATGAGAACGACAGTGAAGCAGAGGATACAAGCAACTTAGGAGAAGATGATTTAGAGAGAGAACAAGTGGGCACAGGTAGGAGCAATAATGAATGAATAATTAAAATGTTTGTGTTTATCCTTAAACTGTATTATGTATTATTAAAGATTCATGGCTTAGTGATCACACTAATGTTTGTAGTTACACTCTGCACTGCAGTATGTAATTTGTGATAGCATTAGATTTACATTTTCTCATTTTAAGACAAGATTCACCTGTCAGATCACATGGGTTTGGTTGTGTCTTGCAAGTAAAGCTTTGGGGAAAAAAAGAGAAACTATCTGTCCATCCATCCATCTTCTGAACCACTTAGTCCTCATGAGGGTTGCAGTGGTGCTGGAGCCTATCCTGGCTCCAAACAGATGACAATAGAGTACAGTACCCTAAATAAAGGTACCAGATAAAGTATTGTAATGAAAAGCATTTATTTTATCATTTTATGAGATTTATTCAAATTCAGTCAGTCATTCCACGATGGTACAAATACAGGTACTTAAATGCAAGTAAAGCTGTAATTTAGTGCTAGTGCCCTAACCCCTAAAACTATGGAGTTATTAAAATATTGTACTCGAAGAAGTTGTAAATATTCTATTACCAATAAACCTCACTTTCTCATTGAGATTTTAGATTATGTTGCCAATTGTGTTGATCTAAAATATGTAGTGTATTTTTAATTTTTAATGCTTTTTTGCATCTTCCTTTCCCATTTAGAAACATCCTCTGACTTCTTTCCATGCCCTCACTGTGACATCTCCTTCACTGATGTGGATTTCTTAGAGAAGCATGTAAAGTGGGTTCACCAGAAACAATATCTCGCCAATCTGAAAAAGTGCTGCCGCACGATAAATCTCATCCCAACATTCAATTGCACCATCTGCAGCAGCACTTTTAAAACTAAAGTCCATCTTCGGATCCATGTCCGCGAAGCTCACCCTGCTCCCCCTCCCCGCAGACTCCACCCCTGCCCCACCTGTGCACGCAGCTTTCAATACCTGAAGAACCTGAAGAATCACTGTCAGCGCTGGCATAATATGAGGGTGATCACCCGAGGTGGACATCTCAGTTGCCGAGACTGTGGCAAAAGTTTCAAATCTACCTGGGGTCAAGGACCTCATTTATGTAATGAACCAGGTAATTCAGAGCCTGAAGATAAGCCGATCTGTCTTGACATAGGTGTTCCCTGTCCAGAATGTGGAAAAAAGCTTCGTACACCTCAGAGCTTGGAGGACCACATGCGCACCCACACTGGAGATCGACCATTTGTCTGTAAGGATTGTGGCAGAAGGTTTGTGGAGCGCAGCGGTTGGCGTCAACACATGAAAATACACACCGGGGAGAAGCCGTACAAGTGTGAAGTCTGTGGGAAAGCCTTTATACGTTCACACCACCTTAGATGTCACTTAAGCACGCACTCAGGCAAGAAGGAATATTCCTGCCCTGAATGTGGAAAAGAGTTTGGATTCAAGTCGAGTCTGAATCACCATGTGAGGACGCATTCCAGTGAGAAACCCTTTCACTGCAGTGCATGTGGGAAGAGTTTTAACACACGCAGAAACCTGAGGGTTCACAGCAAACTCCACAACACTGAGAAAGCTCACCAGTGTGGGGACTGTGGGCTCAAGATTGGAGATTATGGGGCTTTAAAAATACACCTGCGAACGCACACTGGAGAGCGGCCTTACCACTGCACCGTGTGTGGCAACAAGTTCATTCGTCTTTCGCATCTGAGAAACCACCAGCGCACCCACACTGGTGAAAGACCATACAAATGCACTGAATGTGATAAGAGTTTCACTCAGTCTGGTGATCTGGTGAAACATAAGAGAATACACTCTGGGGAAAAGCCCTTTGAATGTCCAGACTGCCACCGTCGTTACACTTCCTCTGGTGATTTGGGCAAACACAGGAGGAGCCACACTAACCTGCGCCCCTACACTTGTAAAGAATGTGAAAAGAGCTTTCGCTTGTCAGGTCATTTGAAAACTCACATGTTAACTCACACGGGGGAGAAGCCATATTCCTGCCCCAACTGCCTTCGCAGGTTTGCTCGTTCTCACCATCTCTCTGGACATATGGCCAAATGTCACTGAGTCCTGACTGAAGCTATTGTTTAAAGGATAACCCTAATTTGAACTATTTATGGAGACTGTATATAATCTACTGCTAGATTTTTGTTGAATGTGCTATAAGTCAAAAATTATCTGTAAATAATATTTATATCTAGTCACTAACTTTTTTGCTGCAGTCGCTGAACTCATACTGAATGAAGTCACTTGAGTACATATCTAACATTAATTAATGTTTGGAACTTTTTCTAACACTATGTGGACAATTGTGATGTTTGTCAACAGTAGTTTTATCTGTTTTTGCAAGACACTACTTTGATGAAGCCTTGAGGACTTGGCATTGAGATAAGTTTCAGTGGAACAAGCAGGTATAGACATTTTTTTCTGTACTAATGCTATATTATTTGTAGAAATGTAATAAATATTTACTTAGTGCATGAATACTACCTGTGCGTGTGTGTCAGTGCGTGAAAGGGTGACACTTGTTATGAATATGCCTATACAAACTGTCAGGATAGCATTTAAGTCATGATTTCAACAGGAATCAGTCAGTCTACAATGCATACTTTTTTGTTTGTTTACGTTGTAGCGGTTGGGACGTTGATTTTAAGCTCGGCGTCTCCCGGTTGGGCGGTTCACTTTTTAGTTGGCGTGTGGACTGAAGCCCCGCCCAGGAGCTGAGTCAGGATACGCAAGACAACGTGCGTGATTGTAAAAGGCAGGTATCCTGAAACTAATGGTTTTTAGGCTTCAATCGTTTTTTGTTTTTGTTTTTTTTAAACATGTACAGTAGACACAGGATATCAGACCCAGGTGATACTTTAATAGACCCTTACCACTCAGGTCATCAATACCGGAAGTACACATACGCCTCCATCTTGGAAGACGAATGGAGACAACAGAGTGACAGACTGTTTAGCAGCTGCTTCATCAGTGATAAGATATTTTAAACGGGTTACTAGTGACATTTTATTATTTATATATGATAGACTATTTTCAAACTCTCAACCCTGCTGAAAAGCAACGGTATGCGGAGAAACTGGCTGTGATTGATGAGTTTGACCCTTACAAAGGCATGTGCTGAGTGGGAGCAGGAATTAATAACACATCACTACCACTACAGAGTAGACCTACGGTCACCTGTTGTGGCTCTTGAGTCATGATTCATGGCACTGTCCGGACGCAGAGGCCAGCCCCGGGGCTCGGCGCAGAGCTCCTGCTCTGAGTCTGGCCCCTGCCGACCCTCCCATTCGAACCGTGATTCAAGAACCGCAATATGTACTGAACCGTGGATAACCTGTACCATCCCCATTGTTCCCCACTTTTAATGGTTATACAGAACATCCAGCCGACAGGTGACCGTAGGTCTACTACCAGACTCGGTACTCTGGACGCCAAGTTCCTTATATTTTTGTCTCTGGTTGGTTCAGAGGGGATTTTATAGAAAGACTTCTTTTCACTATGTCCCGCTCTGTTTGAGCAGCGTACTGCACAAAACTTAACCATGACTATAATTATTAAGTACAATTATCTGTCTAACAGCCTGGCACTCCTCTGTCTAGTTTGTAGGTTGTCTTCCAATATGGCCGCGTAAACATAAAATCACGTGATCCCTGACGTCATGTGGCAGTGGTCTATTCAAAGGTGAACCTGAGGCAGAAGCTAGCAGTTACAACAGATGAGTAGTTAGGTTAGTATTTTCACATTTATTTTAAGAACGTTAGGTTAAAATTTGTGCTTTTGAGGAGAAATGTAAGTGTTTTTAATGACCTGTGAGCTAGGTAAATGTGAACTACAGATAAGACCGCCAAATACAACAGGTGCACCGCAATAATATAAATTGCGCAAACTTTTTTTCAAGAGACAACTCACAACAAGGTTATTAGTTAATGAAGTGACATCAAGGTAAAACAGTACCTTTTAAGTATATTAAAAGATAAGAGTAAACATAGTGTTAAAATGATCTTAACGGTTAGCTAAACGTGGGGCCACAGTGTGAATAACTGTATGGAGTCTGGTGGTGTAATGTACACTACTGTACATTTAACTACCCAAACTAGTTCTGTAATGAAGTTTAAGGTATTTGGAGGTTCTTCAATTCTTCCATCTTACGCCACTACATCTCAGAGGAAACTATTGTACTTTTTCCACCATTACCTTGTGTGACAGCTTATTTTTCATTTGTCCAATTAGTCATCCCTGTCTTTTCCAGGGAAAACTATATCTCCAAATGCCTTGATTGTGAATGAGAAACTGAATGAGTTAGTGTTCCTTTATGGTAAGAGAATTCTTCTCTCTGTTAACTTAAACTCTCACATTCATTGGAAAATTCATTGTCACAAAGGTGAAAATAAGCCTGTTTTTCTGAGCTTATGAAAAATTGACGTTTTAGAAATATGTGATTTTCACAGGACAGTGATGCTACAAATAAATGATGGCCTTATAGAATACAATGCATCACACTAGATTAAACTATATATCATATTAGTATTAACTCATACATTTATTTACTTAAACCCAAGGAAACACATTGAAGGAAACTCTCATTTTCAGTGGTGTTGTAGTACTTGAAATCAAAATAAAATAAATACAGACAGAACATGAGGCATAAAGGAGAAAAAAAAAAAAAAAACCTGAGAGGAGACATATGGCAGTAAAAACTGCTAAAGTTACTACAGTTTTACAGTGTTAAAATGAGGTAAAAACATAAAAGAAAAAGTTACGGTAGTAAGCAAACCTTGAACATGTCTCACTTGTATTAAAATACATACAGTATTACTAGTAGTAGTATATTGTCAACCTTAAACATGTGCAACAGTAAAGTACAACATATACAACAACAACCAAATATGTATCTTATAATAAAACACTGACAGAATCTTTTTCGTTTCCTTTCATCATAAAATTAATTGCAGTTCATTTAGTAGCCAATCATTTGTTTCACACTTCATTCTAAGTTAGAGCACAAACTGTACAGCTTTATAGTGAAAACAGTGGATAAAGAGACCTCTAGTGGTATGTAGACACACTAACATGTAGTTGAGTGTTGACCTTCCAGATGTTTGATATTTTATATTTAAAATATTCTGGAGGTAATTCTGATAAAGAGATAAGAGAGTAGCTACTGGTTATTTATGAACATAGTACAGTTACCAATAATATGTAATTGAATTAGTTGGGAGGTTAGCATGATTAATGAAGAGTGAAGATCCCAAACTGACTTCTCTTTTTTTAAACCTTGTATTGACTTTCACTTCTATCTGTAGATATATTTTTACGCTGCACATCACAAATGGAACCTCAGCATCGACAAGACTGTGCAGAGCGAAGAGAAGATTAATGTGGTGAGTGAGAAGAAGATCCAAAGTCAAATCAAGGCAAAAATCAGTGCACAAATGAGAACCTGTATGACCCAAAAAAGCTTAATTTACTACCTAATCATGGGCATCCCAGTGTGAACAATACCGAATCTGCTCAGAGAAGACAAGGATGCACCAAATACCATGCTACAGAAACCTGAGAGGAACTGAAAAATGAACAGGAGACTGTAAGTTGAAATGAGGTTAACTGTAAACAACTCAAAGAGGAGCCAGTGGAATCTGAGACGCATGAAATCTGTCGTGTAACAAAGTTTGGGAATTGGGAATATGAAGCCCTGGAGGTATTTGTTACAGGAGAGAGTGAGTTGCGCTTAACTGGACACTGTGAAGAGACGCCACAAACAGCAGTGCAAAGCAACACAAGTAAGTCACATCTGTGTAATCTTTTTCTGATCTTCCGGTGCAGCTAAACTTACCTTTTTCATACTGGAATACTCGTTCCTTGCCAGACTAGTGGATATTCTGAAGATGCAGTAGGTGTTATAACATCCTCATTGATTATGTGCACTTAAAAGTATTTACACTTTTATTTAGATAATTTATTAAACTAAGTATATTAGAATCTACAAGACTTCAACTATGTTTGCTTTGAATTAATGGTGAAAGCCTGTAGCTGACCTTAAATAAAGCCTAAAACCATTCATATATGAATTATTATTAATCCTTGGTCATAGCCTTAAAAATTCCATATTCATCTGTGTTTCTACAAGTAACTGAATTGAGAATTAAACACCCAGTGGCGATATGATGATATTTTTTAAGCATCCTTCCATGTAGTCCATTTGTTTTTAAAGTCACATATAACATGCACTGTTGTGGAAATCTAACCTTTGATTATTGTGTCAACTTTTCTACATTTGTGCATTCAATAAGATTACATATTATAAATAACAGTAGAAACAGTTAGTTCATGGTCCTAGTTCTGTAACATCAATACAAAGCCAGGAAACCAAAAATTGATGCAGTTTTTGATTAAAAAAATGATCACATTAAGGTGAAATCTTGGTCCACTTCCATTTGCCACTGCATATTAGAAATCATCTCAAAAAAAGGGATTGTGTCATTTTATGCAGGGTTATAACATGGATAAAAATGTTATCAGTATAAAATGTATTTAATTATCACACTGAATTTCAGATGAATTTTAAGGCAGATCTTTTGGTTAGAGTGAAAGTTGAAGTAAGAATTCTTACTGGAGACAAGTTTGGTGCCATTCCATATCAGTTAAAAATAATTCTGCTGATAGCTGATAGGAATTGCATTTTTAAAAAAAAGTATTGCATGTACATTTTAACATGTCACACTGGTAATAGCAAGAAAATTGCAATTTAAAAGAAAGTTTACTCAGGTTCACTCAAAGGTTTTTACCCTTTCTTTTTAACCCCTTTTTTTGAAAAAGAATTAATGCAGATAATAATTATGTGTAAATAGTAGTTCTGACATGAACTATTTTATACATTGCTAAGCTATGGCTGTTAGTTTAACTGGCACAGTTGACTGATGAAGAGACCAAATTATTCGTCAGGTATATTAATGAAAATAACATTACAGCCATTTCAGATGAAAAACAGCGATTCAGTGGTCTACTTCTACTCTGTTTATTACAGTTGCACGTAACATAATCTATGTTACCACCTTCTGATAACGCTACACAGCTTAGTTCATTTTCTCCATGGAAGCAAAAACAATTCACAGTTATTTTGTTTTTCTTTTTGTGACTTTTCACAAGTTTGTTTTAAATTCACTTTTTAACAATATTAACTTAAAAGCCAATAGAAAATTAAAATTGTAATATTTGCTAACACACATTAAATATTATTCATTTTATCATCATTATTGATTTAATTTTTATTTCTCTAATGTTACCTCTACAGGAGAAGCTGACATTGACCATTTTCTCTCACTCTTCTTCACTGAAGCTGACTTTCTGCAGCAGTTTGTCAAGTACTATCATTGGCATGACCATTATAGCACTATATTGCTGGATGAGAGTCCTCTAGGTGTTAGGATAGACTCTCAAAAGTCTCTGGTGTACTTTACTGTGCCCAGCATGAAAACTGCTGCTCTCATTGAATCCCACTGTGCACCCAGAAAACTCCACACATGCATTCACTAATGCTTTGATTAACTCCAGAACCTGAAAAATCACTGTAAGAGTTGGCACAACACACCTGTTCATATCTTCAAATCCTTAAATCTTTGGCGCTCAGACCGTGGGAGGAGGTGTTTTTGTAAGACCTGGGGCCAGGGGCCTCATGAGTGTGTTGTTAGGAAGGCCAAAACCAGATTTGAGTATACAAAGCCAAAAGCCCTTGTAATAGGTGTTAATTCTCAAGAGTGTGGAAAGATATTGGTAAACCTTTCAAGTCTGTAGACAAACATTCTTCTGCAATCTGGGAAAAGCTGTATGCCTGTGCAGAATGTGGAAAGGCCTTGGTGCCCATGAAAATATTAATATAAACACAAGACTCCAGCCATGGGTGTGAAGTACGTAGGGAGAGAAAAATATGATCGGTATATTTTGCTTATTTGTGTGTTCATGCACAACTACATTTTGTGCATCGCTAACTTGCAAAGAAGAGGCAGGAGATGTCTTGCAGCAGTTTCAGTTTTTAGTACAATTTCTTTTCCATAATTTCATGATATACAAACACATATGAGGAAAGAATAGAGATCAAACAAGGTTTAGTTCACTACCTTTGTAAACAACACATTCGACTTTTGTAAAAGTGTTTTCTGAGCATTTTCAATACATGCTTTATGAAGTCTATATATCTGTGTGCATTTGGAAAATTTGAACTGCTGGCAAGAAAAATTGTAAAGGGAGGAAGTCAGGTGTAGTTAAACGACACATACCAAAACAAGATAATAGCACACACAAAATTCTTACAAAAAAAGAAAAAAGCCAGAGATTCTTCTTCATATGAGCAAAGAAACTGCAGGGGGCTTATGAAATATTTGACAGCAAAACACATTTAAAGGGAATGAAAAAACTAACCGCATGACAAAAATGTATGAGGAAACGCTATTCTTAAAAATAAAATGCATAAAAACAATAATAGCAGGAAGATGAATGGCCATTTCTGTTGCTTCGGATTGCCTTTGAAATGCATTTCTGTGTTTTATTAAGGCTTTCTTTTTTCACTGTGTTTCTCCTGCCGTGGGGTTTGGATCAGAATAGATATCTGCCTCTTGTAGGGAAGTCATCAGAGGAAAAACCTTTCTCACACATTCATTTACACCCAGGATATGCATCACTACGACAAGGGCCACAACCAAACCTGTCTCGGTCAATTCAGTGGGAATTGGTCTATTATTTTTATGTCCGCAATTACGAGGGACAGAACAGTAACTACGACTCCGGCACAGATAACAAAGATATATTTAGGAGTAAATAATATTGACTGTACCTTTGTTTAAAGCTGGAATCAATACTTCTTAAAGCGTGTCCATTTTTCATTTAGCCGCGTCATGTCTGTGCGGAGGAGGGGCAGAGAGATGAATGGGTGGATCCTCTAATTCCCCCTGTTGCAGTTATCATAATTGTTGAACAACCACGGTTTTTAAAGATCGGGCTCGAGGAGAGGCAGGCCACACAAAGAAAGTTAATAGATTTTGAAAATTGAGATAGATTGCACAGCAGCCGTTTTTGGAATGTTCCATCGGCGTGGCAGGCAGATGGACAAATATGATCCGGGGATGAGGAGATGGTGGTAGTAGTGGTGGGGTGGTGGGGAACTCTGCAGAGCACATAAGCACAGGGCAGCACAGGATAAAGGTGTTAGTGTTTACCCTTTCGTATCTCATCTTCAGGTGGCTGATAGGCGGATACATCACGGTTTGAGGCCCGCATCAGGGTGAGAGCAGATGAGCTGAGCAGGCTGGTGAATCCTGTCTGTGCGAGGCCGCCGCTGAAACAGCAGCAGTTCCCTTCTTGAGGCACCAGGGGGAAATGGATAGCTGTGAAAAGGAAGCTTCAGGGAATAGGCGGCTCAGGAAGGCTGAGAAGTTCAGGCCATATTTTTAAAAACTCAAATCACCTTGTGGTCAGTGCATAGATCACAGAAAATACTTTTTACATCCTAATGTGAAGCAGCATCACATCTCCTCCTCCATCACAAACAGCTCATAGTGCTCCCCATGTAAGACCTCTGACCCTGTCATTTGTCTGCTGAAGATGGCTTTTAGAACCTCTAAAGGATATTTTACAGCAGTGATTTATCCACAGGGCCCTATATTTGTTTCCATCCGTTCTGATATTGTCATTGTTTTCACATTTGATGCATTCAGGCTTTTCTCTCCTCCTCAAAAATCTTTCTCATATCCAATTTTCGCCTTTCCTGTGTCCAATTTTCCCTAATATTCAGATGATTATGGCATGATGCTTTCCTTCCCTCCTTTCAGTATTCTACTCTTTTACCTCTCCGGCTCCTATTTTCCCCTGATTCTCTTTTCTACTCCTCCTGGATTCTGACATTCGGCTTCATGATATGAATGTTTCCAATGACATTATGTTTCATCAGTGCAGATATATATACACTAGGATGGCTTAGAGTCCGTTGCAAATCATCAGCAAATCGAAACATAAAACCTTACATTTATTTAGTCTTCCCTGTCCCAAAGCCAAATGGCAAAAACATTTTCAATCTTCCCCCCTTGACAGACAGTTGGTGGTGTTTTAGGTTGCAGTCTGAGAATTGAATTACCCCATATTGAATCTTATAAAGGTCCAGTTGTGGGGGATTTTCTTTTTGTGATGTAATTTGAGCTATCCAATTTTCCTTGTATTTACTGTCTATATTTTTGTCAATTTGGCAGTGGAACGCATGGTGTGCGTTGGCGCAGGGTGTCACCGGTGTCGTCACGCTACGGTGGTTTTGGTGTTGGCTGGCCTCAGAGGTCAGTGTGTGGGAAGAGAAGGTGGCTCTGCAGGGCTTTGCGGCGGCTCTCGGTCTGTCCCTTTGGGCTCCGGCAGGCCCACATCCACTTCTCTCATTCATGAAGGGGTCAAAACACGGGTCAAAACACACTGTTTGACTCCTCTGCAACACACTGGTGCGTGTGGGCGTAGATGAAACCGGGTATTTTGTGGGCCTTTGGTGAAGCTGCAGCTGGTAGCGCCTTCACTTCTCTCCCTCTCAAGTCCAAATGTGCCTAAAAGCATGGCTCACACAAAAGCAGAAAAGAGAAAATGCCATTAAATTGTGTTTTGCTGAGTGCTGAGAGTGGGCTGCAGAGTTACACATAAAGGGATGGAAAGACGCTGTTTATTCCCTATTAGTATCACCATGTTGACAGGTTAGTCAAGAGGTAAGGAAGATTTCTCACTCCCTAAACCACCTCTCACTTTAACAGTAAAAAACTCAGTTGGTCAAGACCGATGTGTTTCCCCCACCCAGTCAGTCGGTATTGTGGTGACTGCTGAAGTAGATCTTTTGACCACGGCCTCCCTCCTCCTTTCATCCCACTGTAACCTCTTGCTCTCTCTGTCTCTTTAGTGGAGGGATAGAGATGTGGCGGGTGAGAGAGACTGACAGTGTGCCCTCCCTGCTCAGTAAATATGAACTGCACCCAGCAGACAGACTCATTCATCACAGGGGAAAGAGGGGAAAAGGGGGTGGAAAGGCAGCACGGAGGGAGAGGACTAAGAGAAATGTCCCAAAGACAGAGGGAGAGGGAGGGAGGACGAGGTGGGAGGAATAGGAAGCAGATGGAAAGAGGATGAAAGAAAGGAAAGTGTTCTGGGTGAAATGAGTGGGAGAGAGAGATAACAGGCTGAAAAGGGGGAGAGAGGCCGGCATGATTGAAGGATAAATAAAGGATCTCGGATGTGCATGGGGAGGAGAAACCTCAAGCTGATGGAATACAGGAGGACATTTTATATCTCATCACCAAGAGATCTCGCGTTGTGATTGCTGCCCTTAAGCATCGTGTCATGAGAGCAACATTAGTTTTCACTGCCCTACAGTCAGGAAGCTCATGACTCTCATAGACTTGTTGCTTCTCACATTTTGACCTTGAATATGCAGTCTAGGATGTGGGCTTGGATCAGGAGAGGGCCATAGAGAACTCACATTATCGAAAAATACAGGACATTAGCACTCAGGCAAAGTGCTCAGGCAAAAATAAACTATATTTGTATGACCATCTTTTATGTTGTGGAAGTAGTGGAAGACATCAACACATTTAGAATATGTAATGAGTGTATTTAGCTACAATCATGTAAATAGTTGGTTATTAGAAAACAATTGATTCTCAAAATGATTTTTAAGGGATTATTTTTCCAAGTCCTCATTACTTACTCTTAAACATAAAGTGCATCAGTAATGTCCCATAAGCCCCTGATTTAAAACAAAGCACAAAAGTTTAGTATGCATGCAGTGTAGACTTACTTGTGGACTCACGCTATGAAAGCATTGAACAGTCGATTCACATATATTTCTTTATGTTACTTTTTCATCCTGTTAGAAAACAGAGGAAATAAAAACTCCCTGTTCTTGTGCCATTTTAAGAGGATTTGTTTCAAGACGACAAACTGCATTGGACAAATTAAGTGAAAAAAATTTTCTTCTGTGGAACTATAAATTCATAGAGGTTTATTTTCATCGTTGTTTACTGTTTTTCACTCTAACTAGATGCTGTGGAAAATAGCAGTTCAGGGGAAAAAAGGTGTCTTCATTATTGCCAAACAAAACATCACACTGCTTTTGTGATTACATTTACTTACAGCTCTGCAGCAAATGTAAAAATACATTCAGTCACTGCACTTTAGGTAGAAATACTGTGCAAATGTCACACTGTCAATATAACATTCTAACGCAATGCTGAAGTCATAAAGTATTTAAAATACATTAAGTAACACAATGGTATATGATCCAAATTGAAAGCAAAATGGGAACTCACGTCATTTGAAGTTTGATGTTTGTTGCTACTGATGTTTAAGGAGCACATTTAGCTCAGATGTTGAAAAACTGTTACCATAATGTACCATTACTATATTATCTTAGATCATCTCTGTGTTTCTGAACAAAAAATATATTCCATATCAACATTTAAAGTAAATGAAAGACAATGTTTTTGCATTTTCTTGATAGGCAGAAGGTGTTTGGGGTTGATGGCATGTGCAAATATCCAGGACTTTAGCACAAACTGTAGGAGTTTGCATCTTGATTTCAGTAAGTTTTTAGGTTTATACAATTAAAGTGTCTTGATTGGGGTTAAGAATAGATGCTGCCAGTGACTAAATCTGACTCTAGCGTTGATTTAACCCATAAAGACCCAATTCTACTTTTGTGGCAGTTCAAATTTTTTTTTCTCTATATTTAACTTTTCTTCAGTGATTTATCACCATTTATTATAATATTATCCTATGTGTTTTGTTTTTTTCAGTGCAAATCATGTATTTTCCTATATTTAATTCACTGATCATGTAGATGTTCATGAAAGCTCAGATTAAAGTTGAGAGTTATTATATCAGAAACAGAGAAAACTGAAAAAAAGTGACTTTTTCTGCAAAGATATCAATAACTTAACATAAAACAAGTGTCTCTATCAACTGTCATTGATCCAAGTCTATGGGTTTTACTGGTGAATCAATGTTGTAGAAGGTGACGGTGTTTCCACGTTCACGATGGAGCCTCTGAACGTCCAAATGGGTCATATCTGATAACCATGAAAAGATGAAAAACTGCATTTTACACCAATTATTTACATGTATTGATAGGATTAGTGGATCAACTGGTACTAAACAGTTTCAATCAGTAGAGGCTTTTGGTTGCCAGTGGCTGTTTGGGTTTTTAGGGGTTAATGTAGAACAAGTGGTGCCAGGGATAACAAACCCCGCCCCTTGCACGTATTGTAGATTATTTTGGCATCGATCCAGCTGATGTCATCATGTCTATGTATGTGGTGATGTCAGCATATCAAT
>JAPQRP010000010.1:11899520-11911453 GCA_037367295.1 Apogon hyalosoma | reverse complement strand
AAAAATATATATATATATATATATATATATATATATATGTACATGAGTGAACAAGTCATATTGTTTAAAGTTTGAAGTAAATAGAAACAAAATTGATGTTTTTATAGATATTTGAAATTTCATCCATTATAAGTAATTGTGAGAAGAAAAATATTTTAAAAATTCATAAAAAGTTTGAACTGCAACCAACTTTTCTCAAAATGTAGCCACATCTATTGTGGGTCCCTGGCAATCTATAAACCCAATTTGGTATGAATTCAACCAATAGTTTTGCTGCTATAATGTTAACAAACAAACAAACCAAACCAAAAACAATACCCCTTGCCTTTCTTTCGGGGGGGCAGGGTAATTAATATCTGCTGGACGTGAAGTCATATTTCCTAAGTAATTGCTCATCCATTATTATAGAAACTAGGTTGTTTAAAGCATTGATACAAGAGACGTAAGGCACATGCATAGCACCACCATCAGGACAGAGTCTGAGTGGTGTCTCAGAGGGTTTTAAATTTTGCAGATTAATTTTTGTCAATCATCAATTGTAAACATTTGATAATGATGTACATTTATAATCAATGTTATGGTGACTCCCATATTTGTATTGGTACATTACATTTACTGTCTGTTCCACCTAAAATGTTGATAGTCTCACAGTTGTCGTATCTTCTTCATCCGTGAAGTTTGTTTATATAGTGCATAGTTGTCCCCTTCCCAGATGGTGACAAGTTGGAAACAACTCCCTATCGTCCATGTATGTGGATCTAAATCTCCCGTTTCCAAATCTGGGTGATTCAAGTGGCTGTAACTGAAGCTACAGCACAGAGCAATGAACGCTTTTGATTATTGATATACAGTAATTACAGAGTATTGATTACTGCCTCCTCCCTACAAGCAAACAAATCATTTTTTCTTTGTTGATATCCAGTGGCACATGACCACAGAAATGGACCCTGAAGCTGCAAATTAGATTGTTTGAGACATTACCTACTTTGTGTTGTTCCCATACTCTCATATTTGGTTCAGTAGGCATAAAAATAATCTTTTGGCTTTCTTTGCGCCACTTTATATTTTGCTATATGAGGAATTCCAGACTATCTAAAAAAGTTCCAGTCTTTTGCCCTTTCCAGTCTGTGTCCTCAATTTCCAACAACTTCCCCCTCTTCACTTCCACCAAAAACCACCTCCTCTCCACCTTTTTCCACTTCGCCGAAAGACAGGAGAGCGGGAAGATGATGTGTGACAGATGCCATATTTCGACTTTCTGTCAGGGAGATTAATATTGACACAGTGTGTTTCTTACCAGGGGCTTGTTGACTGTGTGTGTTGGGCTTTGATTTCATTATCCTCTGCTCAGCCACTTTTTTCTTAAGAATCAGACAATAACAGATGTGGCGACTGAAATAGAGACACTGATATTGGAGGGGCTGAGTGAACAAGTCATATTGCTGGGTGGGTTGGCCATCAGTCCTGTTTGCCGTGGAAGTGTAAACCCCCCAAGGATGCCCAGAGCACAGAGACCCTTCAATTTTATCAAGCTTATGCACTTGACAGCAGCACAGGCCGTGAGCTGCTATACATAATGTCATAGTTGTCGCTACTTTTGTTTGTGTGGAAATATTATTTAGAGCTTACCTATAATACATATAATAATCACTATAATATAAGCGACTGTACTTGAATTTTTATATTTTTGATACATCTGAGAAAGTACTTTGCAGATTGAGATTTAAAAACATGAGAAAACTACAAACACTGTTGAAAAGTGATGGAATATATGATTTTAGAATACATACTTAGAAATTAATACAGAGTAACTGTTTAGTTGGAGTTAAATAGATGTTTATCAGAGTATGGTTGCATTGTTATAATCAATATCTAATTCATATGACTTATTTCACATAAGTCTCTGATTTAAAGAGGTCATATTTTGCTAAACCCACTTTTATTAGTCTTTGGTACATTTATTTGTATATTTAGGGACGTTAATAGTTGAAAAAGTTTGAATTTGAACCTTATGCTGCAAAGCTGTCTGTATTCATTTTGGCTAAAATCAAGTGGATTTCTTACATCCTGTTTTAATTCCTGCTTAATTTGTTATGTCTACAACTAGTTACATCATGACATTTGTACATATAAGGTCAAGACTTCTGATGAACATTTCTCCGAGTACGACATAATTGTTTGTCAGCAACAGTGGTTGTAGTCCATACTGAAAATATGCCCAAACTTCAAGCCAATTACCTAAAATGTTCAGTTGTTGGTTGTATTAACAAACTCAAGTGGCTCAACGGAACCAGAGCAGCACAGCCAACAACCTGGAGGTGGTGGGGTCATGAAGTGGCTCATGTGTATTTAAAGGGCCAGCGCTCAAAATGACCTTTCTGGTGTCATTACTCAGAAATAGGGTTGAAGATGGACCTGTGGAGTTAAATTAGTAATGATTCAGACCCCAAGCTTAGAATTTACAGTTTATGTAGACCACAGGGAAATGCTTGAAAATGTATAATTCCATTTAAAAAAGCAAAATATCACTCCTTTAAAATATAGCACAAAAGAATACCTGCATCATTAGTTATACAGACAGCTTAGCCCAGGGGTATTCAAATCCGGTCCTCGAGCACCAGTATTCTGCATGTTTTAGATAGTTCCCTCTTCCAGCACACCTCGAAGCCATTACATTGTTATCAGGCTTCTGCAGAGCTTGATGATGAGCTGATCTTTAATTGAACCAGGTGTGGATGGATGGACTTGCAATCACAGATCAACATCTATATTCCACTGAACAGTACATGTATATAATTGTTATTTGTATATTTTCACTCATTTTAGGTCAAGTTAAATCAAATCAAATTCAAAATTTAGAAAGTTAGAAACTCTCTTTTCTAGTGGTGTTTTACACTGTAGTAGGATAAGTTTCAAGGAAAGAAAATACAGTTCAGAAACTAAAGGAAAACAAAATGTTCTACTCTGGAACAGTAAATTCACAGTTAATTTTCAACCTTGTTGACTGGCATTTACTGTTACTTGATTCTGTGTAAAATGAAACGTCGAGGAAAAGCTGAAGTGTTCATCCCTTTTGCAGCTAGGATGTTACACTTTGTATTTAGTGTGAGCCAATGGTGAAGTCATTCACACTGTTTAACCCATAAAGACCCAAATACACACCAGTGACCAAAAGCATCCATGGATCTAAAATGTTTAAGAACTTTAGAGCCACTAATCCTATCAATACATGTAAATAATTAGTGTAAAATATAGTTGGTCATCTTTTCATGGTCATCAGATATGACCCATTTGGATGTTCAGAGGCTCTGCAGTGAACATGGAAACACCATCATCTTCTACAATATTGATTCACCAATAAAACATGGAGTTTGATCTCTGACTGTGGATGGACACACTTGGATTATGTTCAGTTTATGATAGATTTTACTGAAAAAGTCCTTTTTTTCCCCAAGTTTTCTTTGTTTTTGGTATAATAATCCTCAAATGTAATCTCAGCATGATGATTAAAATACATGATCGGTAAAATAAATATAGAAAAATACCTAATTTTCACTGAAGAAAACGCAAAATGGAGAGTATAATATGATAAATGGTGATAAATCACTTGAGAAAGGTTAAATAGAGAGAAATATTAATTTGGGAACAAACATAAAAGTAGCACTGGGTCTTTATGGGTTAAAAGGTTTTGGTCACTTGGAGAAAATGAATATAATATGTTAACTGATTAAAAACAAAATAAAAAAAATGCAATTGGCAGCTAAAAATGCTGTGTATGTTTGGATGACTGTTTTATGGTTTTGCTGATGAGGAACAGATTTTCTCTGTTTAAATCCAGTCAAGTCACCAGGAATAGTGTTGCCATTATTGTGATCACCATTTCTAGAGACATGTATATGTCAAATCTACATTTATTGTTTTTTGCATTTGGGGTTACTCCTGGACTCAAACCCTTCAGTCTCACAATCAAATACAGTAATAATGTAAGACAATGTTGAAGCCATACAAGGTCAGAATCTAACAGAAAGCAGTGCATTTACGGGCATGTATAGTTTGATCTGTAACACGTTCTAAATGTAACCCTCCAAACATTTTGTATACACGACCTGGTGAGTGTTAGACGGTACAATGAACAGTGTCAGGTGAAAATTCATCTGAAGTCAGGTCATGTGTCATTGCTTTCCCGGCCTCTCTTTGTTTTCTTTACTGGTCTAATCTTTAAGGCGGCAAATGGCTGTATGTAACACTGTATGTAATAAAATCTGATTCAATTTTAATATCTTGTTGATTTGAGCAATATACAGTACATGCAGCTTCTAGTCCTGGGGCCAGAGCTCACCGCCGGCCTTCATTACCAACTTGTAAGCCTCTGAGAACTTTCTGACTGTTATCGAAACATTTCTGAGGTGGATACAAGAGATGGATCCTACAGCTTCCTGATTTTGTAATTTCAAAGCACAGGGCTTGCTGTTAGTGGGAGAATAAAATCAATAGGCCTCTCTGGAGAGGAGTAGGTATAGGCTTGTAGACCTATGATATGAGAGAGGATCTGGAACAGGAAACACAGCCGAAGGAGGAGGAAATAAGGAGGAGCTATGCAGCTCAAGTGAATAAACAAATAGAAAGCAAAGCAGGAGAGATAATGCAAGAAGGAGACAAGAGACCGATGGGGGAAACAGTTGTCGCCAGAGACTTTTATTGACTTTTTCCCCCCTCCTCTGCACACGTGACTACCAGATAAATTCACACAGAGAGAGAGAAGGGTACTGAGGGGAGTGAGAGAGAGAAATGAGAAAATAAATTACTCTGGAAAGATATGACGATAGGCTACACGCGGCTTTAAATCTAAAAGGGAATTCGCGACACACTCGACCAATTTGTCACTGTGCTTTTTGCCTCTTTTCATTTCTTTTTTGGTACTTCCCCCCCTATTATTTTTCACCCCCTCAATACCCCGATGCCCCTAATTTACCCCACTTTTCCTGTGTAGGCCTGTCCAATTCTTCTTCACTCCATGTTTTCCAAATCTATTCTTTAGGATCTACACATCACATTGTGGAGCTGTGGTGGCACTGTCATCTTTCTTTCTTTCTTTCTTTCTTTCTTTCTTTCTTTCTTTCTTTCTTTCTTTCTTTCTTTCTTTCTTTCTTTCTTTCCCACCCAGGTGCCTCTTCAACATCTAACTCTTTATGTCTCTGTTTGTAATTTATGACAAATCCATAAATCTATCCACCTGAGCTCCTCTTTCAATAGGTTTCCCTTCATCTGTAACTACAATCAGATCCATGCCTCCTCCTCCTCTTCCTCCTCCTCTTCCTCCTCCTCCCCTACAATCAAAATCTGAGAAAAAGGAGGAAATGAGATGCATCGTAAAAAAAAGAATGAGCGGTCCCACGGTAAAGGATGGCTGGAAAAGAGGTGGAAGAATGGAATGGAAAAGAGAAAAGAAAGAAAACGCAGACTTAAAGTATACCCCCCTCTCTTTTATTTAATTTAGACGCCAGGCGAAAATCGATCCTGCCATTCGATACGCAATCCGAATCAAGGCGAATTAAGCGGGCGGAAATTAACTCTGAAAATATTTTTGATGGAGTGGCTTGTAGTCTCTCGGCCAAATGGACTGCAAAGTGGAACAAATGACAGGGGCCTAGTGGTGGAGACAGCGCCGCTCCATCTTCCATTAGGCCGTAATGGGATAGGTCCAGCCCCCTAGCTCGACTCGGCTGCATTAATCAAAACAGCCGCTATATGAAGATTTATGGTTCTCCACTCCAGCGAAGCCGGAGCCGGAGCCAGTTCTCTCTCGGTGTGTATGTTTGAAGGAGGGGGTCGTGAGTCTCTCCCCTCCCTCCTCTCTCTCTCTCTCTCTCTCTCTCTCTCTCTCTCCCTCTCTCTCTCTCTCTCCATCTCCATCTATCCTATAGACTTTGCTCCTACCTGTGGGCCTATGCACAACATACGTGTCGCGCCTTTACGCACACACACACGCACCTTTAATCCAGGGACTGTGTAATCGCATCTTGTCATTTTATGTCAACAGGCGTGTCAAAGCCTGATTCTTTTGTTGACTCGGTAATATACCTGTAATGGTCTGCTCATATGTATATGACCAGGGTACTTAATCAAATATTATGTTAAGTGATGTGTTGGGAAATAAAGAGGGTTTTAGATGACCTTCACATGGCAAACAAATGAGCACACTAGCTCTTTCTTCACCTAAAATGCTTTCTTTTTTTTTTTCTTTTAAAAAAAACACACACACACACACACACACACACCTTTTTAGGAGTTTTTATTTATTTATTGTTTTGCCAGTGTTTTGTGGGCTTTCCTGACTCTCCTGGCTGTATGGCTTCCCTGTTGTCACCTCTTACCCATCTAACATAACAAACAGCAGACAAACAAAATGGGCATCCTCCAGCGTCCAGTAGTGAGACTTTAGATTACAGCCCATATTGCTGCAGCTCCCCTCGCCACAGCAGCCTATTAGGAGTGTATAGCCCGGTGAGCAGGCCACTGCTGTGACGAGCCAAAGGGACAGACAGGGGGAGACAGTGTGACGGAGAAGAGCACGGAGGCTCAAGTAGATTGGGGAGCTGGGATCCATCCAAAAAACTTCAGCCAAGTTTTGATGAAATGAGACTGATCGGACCCACTGCTGAGAGGCCCTGTTTTACTTTCTTTTTCACTTCTCCCCCTCTTTCCTTCTGCCTTTGTGTGTGTTTCCTCAGAAGGATGGATGAACTCCCCCCGATAGATAGATCACACCTCTATCTATTCACAGGCGCAATTCTCTATTACCCAACTTTCACAGCTCTTTCCCTTTCTCCCCTCCCTTAACCTCTGTATCTTGTCAGTGTTTTTCCCCATTATTTGCGTCCCCTCTCCTTCTCCTCCATCTAGTTCCCTATCTTATTCCACTTCAGTCTCTCTAGTCCCTCATTCCCTGTCCTCTGGCCCCTAACTCTCCCATGCGGATAACCAAACCAGTGCGGAGACATCTCTATATCCATCTATCTACCTCTGCTTTCCTTTTGCCCTCCCTCTTTTCCCCTTTTCCTTTCTTCTCCATCTTTTCCTCACGAGCAAAGGGGAAGCTCGCTGCCAGTTTCAGTCTGCCAAAGGGTTTATTTAAATTAGAAACGCTTCAATCTCCTCACTCCCCCTATTTCTGTGCTTTTCTCTCTCCCTCATTCGCTTTCTTTCACTGGGTTGGTGTGTGTGTGTGTGTGTGTGTGTGTGTGTGTGTGTGTGTGACTTGCACCTTCCTTTGCCGACAGCCTCCAGAGTCCCGTCAATGCCAGGCAACTTTGTTGTGTAGATGGAAGCGGTTGGAAAGCGGGGTTGGGGTTGTAACGGGGAAGGAGAGAGGAAATGAGGGAGAGGAAAAGTAGAGGTGGGAGAGTGGGAGTTGGAGAGGGGTCAGGGGAGACCTGTTAGTCAGTGTACTTTAGTTCCTTCTTCCTCTCACGGCTCATTCCACCCAGATTAGGACCTGTAAATGGCTTTAGGCTACCACACCTGGCTTTGAATCTCCCCTTCTCACAGGAATAAAAGCAAACTGTTACCTTTTACTTTCTCATTATCACGCACTACTCATCTGCTTTCTTTCAGAGGTCTCACGCCTGTTATTTTGTGTTTATTTTTCTAATTTAAGCACTTTCTTCACTTTATTACCGCCTCATATCCCGTCCACACTCCCTGTAATGACTGAGCAGGAAGGGTCAGTCATCACACATAATCATCTCCTCTGCTAACAGTGACCCATCTCCCTGATAATATTCTCCTCTCTTTCCCTCCATGAGGCTCTAATCCTCCTCACTCACACCCCTGCTATACCCCCTCCTCCTAACCCATTAACACACAATTATTTTGGGGGGCCGACACGGGCTCAAGGGGAGGAAACGAGGTGTGGAGAACACAGAAAGACTGTCTCTCTAATGGCTGACTGACACCAGACGAGCTCATAGATCATGGACATTATTAATACCACTGTTAAACACCCCCATTCAAAGGCTGCCGCAGACACATGGCCTGCATACGCACACACACATACACAGACTCAGACCTCCATCATATCTCATTCACAGCACACATCTTCATATGAGCTGTCATTCATGCTTGGTGAATCAGCATCAATTTCATTTGAGTCATTTAAACATTGCCGTGTGCTCATTACAGCATGCGGTTGAGGGGTAGAATCAGATTTACAATTACAACTCTCATTGGCGGCGTTATTATTCAGAAGGTAGTTTCTTTATGATTCACCTCCTGCAACATTTCTAATGATGGTAATTCCAGGTTTGATCTGATTATCGCGTATACAGTGAGGTGAAAGATTCTCTGTGACTTGCCGGTAATGACCAGGGAAATGTGGCCTTTATACAGCAGCGGGGGCCCATCCAGGGAGAGGAGATTGAAAGGCACAGAGTGCGTGTGTGTGTGTGTGTGTGCGTGTGCATGCGTGTGTGTGCGTGCATGTGTGTGTGTGTGTGTGCGTGCGTCAATGACCTGTCCATTTAACCATTGGGGTTCTGGGGAGATGGCAGGGGGAGCCAGCCGTCCCTGGAGAACAGGGTCTGGGGAAATCACGCTCTCACGTTCACCAAACGACCAGGAGGCTGTATAGCAGCTGGCAGCAGAAATATACACACTCCCACTTTCAATATCCTAGTTTATATGCAAAGAAGACGTAAAGCATCTGCAAACGTACTATACAACAGGCCTCAAACTATGTGATTCAGAGTCTTATGTACATAATAGTAAACATCAAGCCGTGTTAGAAAGTCTGTTTCAATCCACAATTAAAATATTGTCCTTAAAAATTTTATCATATTGGGTTTTGATTGGGAAGGTATTATGCAATTAATTCCAAAAACTTATAATAAAAAACATTCCCTGATCTTTAATCCTACCCAAATTTACCAGCTACCATTAGCAACTAACCACTAATTTCCCCATGTAGTATATGTCTGGTAATGTGATGTAATGATAAGGTATATAGTTGTCCTTTTTAGAGTGTTATTGGAGTCAATTTAACTTTAAGTTTTATTCAGTGTTTATTTTTACTATTATGTTTAGCTCTGGATATGTTGTACCTAACATTACTAGCCATACTCCACCATAAACAATGGCTGCTATGTTGCCATTTATACCCATGTTGTAAAAATAAAGCCAAAATCCAGAAATTACATGTAGCTTGTGTGACACAACTTACAAGTTTGAGTCAAACTGCAGTAGAGACATGAGGACATCACAGGCTCCAGTTGCCTGATTGGCTCTCATTCCATCCAGGGTCTTTCCTACGTTGCAATGGTAAACGTAGTTGCTGTGTTGTGATAGGGTCATGCCCCCCCATCCCCCACCCCAAAAAAAATAAAAAATTCTGAGGACATTTGACCTGAGACTATGATTAATTTTCACTTCAGTTATAGACTATTACAGTATTCAACATTTGGGGAGACGTAACCCTATAACGCCAAATGTATCATATTTGATACATGAGTTTTGAAGCCCTCTACGTGATCAGGGTGATTTTTTTTTTCTTGAAAAACCTGATGTATACAATTAGAAACATGCAATACACTGATAATCCACCAGGGGAGAGGAATTGTTCATCAGAGGCCTTTCCAGTGACACTACAAGAATGTTATTAATGAGGAAGGAGGCAGAACTTTGACAATTTGAAAAAGAAATTACCAATTTGTTAGACATGTTTGTGTTATATTATGTTTTTGTTTATTCAAAAATAATAGTATTTGAACATTGAGACCTGATGTATCAAATATGATACAAAATTGAAACTCATACATGGAAATTGATATTTGAAAAAAAAAAAAATTGGGTTGTTCAGAAGGACCAATAAAGGCTTCAGTTTCAAAGAACTGGAATTTTCTGTCAGTGATTTATGGTTCAGGTTTTACAGGGTTAAACACTTTGGTGGGGAGTTTTGGGGACCCTCTCACACTAAGGTCTTACAGTTTTCAAATAAAAAATCTTTTGAGTTAATATAATATGGGACAATAAATGTAACTATAGCTGTAAACAAAAATTTAGAGATTAACTAAAAACATTTTTTAAAAAGGCTACAAACAAAACTATCTACAAAAGTCCACAAGAGAGAGATTATTTTTGAGTCTCTCCATATTTATCTCACCTTATTTTGACTTTCTGCTGCCCAGAATGGTTTGGGTGCTGTATCCAAGTCTTATAAAGGCAGAGAAACCATGTATGTTACAAGTTAATCAAGCATGCTAATCAAACCGTCATCTGCCTCATTGTCAGCAATCAAATTAACTGTTTCTGGACTAAGTTTCATTTAAATTATGCATTTTTATTTTCAGATTATGAAAGAAAACAAAGCACAGAATTGTGGACACTTAATGAGATGGTCCAATTTGATACTACATAGATTAAACAAAAAAAATGGTCTCATATGCTACATTGCTGAGCTGCATTTCTGGCCATTTGACACATTGCGCGCTTCTATATATGACAGAAACAGGCATGAAAACAGCACAAATTCACCACAAAAATGGGGGAGAGTGAAATCAGCACAATAGGTTGTAATTCTAAACAGGAGTTGTTAAATATAAAAGAGTACAATTATCAATGTGATAGTAAAATAGAGTATGGTTATTTTAAAACATGGCTCTGACACACCTCTGGTATCAAATGTGCATTTTTACTATTTCATGCCAAATTTCCAGAGGCTTTGGACACACATCACAAATCTGCTTGGATGGCCTGTGTGCAAATTCTGATTTCAAGAAGAATCACACATCCATTGTATAAAAGGCTGCACAATGAAATATGTACAAGAACACGTCACTCCTAAGAATGAGTGTTTTGTTATATTTGTTTATAGTCAGTTGAGTTTTACAACATATGCATATATTTAAAGGTTACACTTTGAGTAACCCGCTAATAACAAAAGGAGTTTCTAGTGATGTAAATGCTTACTTTAGTATTCCGCTGCTCCATTAGCTTTACTCAGGTCTCTGTGAGCTCTGCTAGTGCCAGCTCATTGATTCCTTAACTAATCACTCTAATTAAAATGCCTTTTATTCATTCAATGGTTTACATGGCAGCGTACTACTTGCATTTAGGATTAATTGCCACACAACTATGCAGAAATTTCTGTCAACATGCTCAGTCACTGCTTTTGGATGTAGATATTAGATGAATTCCTGCCTTTTGGCAATTTCAGCAGGGTGATACCAGTTCAAGGCCTGCATGCAGTGTTTGCTACCAGGCTGACTGTTCCTTAAAATACTTTGTCACCTGAGGAAATTGGTTTCCTGTTTGTGCTGCTTGTTATAAATCGGTCTCTTTGCCTATGAATGATTCCGGCAGAAGAGATCCACACCCTCATTATTTGAAGAAATTAGAATAGTATGCACATTAAATAATTAAATAACACTGCCAAAGAATTATACATTGTCTCAAACTGTCTTATTTTGATGGATGTCTGTTTATGACTCGTTCCGCCAAGAAATTCCTACAACATTTCTTTCCTGATAATATATCAATTTATCAGCAGAGATTTTTATGTTAATTTCCTCCCCCCTCCTCCCCCTAAAATAAAGTATCTCACTCCCAAACGATCTCGAACTAATTAAGCAAGCGTTAATTAAAAATTCGAGAGAGGATCAACGCGGAGAATTGTTATGGAAACGTTGAAGTTAATCAAGCTTTCAAATTATTGATAACATCCTTAGAACAGTGATCGATCGGGAAGACATTAAGTGGCAAAATAAAGCATCAGCCTTCTGATTTGATGAGTGTCTGCGTGTGTGTGCGTCGGGCAATGTGCAAAAACAATTAGGTCCATAATACATAATATTAGTCCGAATGACAAATAGGATATCTTTTGTGTCGTTTCAAAAGTTGCTTGTGCGTGTGGGCAGGCGCATGAGTGGGGTAGGGGGAGG
>JAPQRP010000010.1:11875920-11899502 GCA_037367295.1 Apogon hyalosoma | reverse complement strand
GGGGGGGTTCTTTATCACACAAACGCCGTTAATCAAATGTGTGCATTCAAATTGCATTGTGAACTCCAAGAGACCAAGATATTGACGTGTGTTGATATGAATATTTCCCTTCTTTGCGCCGCTTTGCGCCTATTTTAAAAGCAGCGTGCCTTCTCCGTGTGTTTACATGTTTCTCCCCTGCCTGCATGTCTGTTTACGCCGGTGTCAGAGCCTGTGTGGCATGTACTTACAAGGCGCTTCATCATCCCACCAGCGATAGGAGCAATTCACCCATAAAGTGGGTCTTTCGCCTATAAATAATATTCAAGTCGCTCTATTGTTAAGTGAAAAGTTGACTGGTGTTTGATTTTTTTCTTATTTTTTTTTCTTCTTCTTCTTTTCCGCGGCGACCTCGGGTTAGGACTCATACATCACGGGATGACAGCTATAGAAAGGCCCTAAATTAGCAACTAAATCGAATATTGATCAGCTATGTGCGGCCCTGCGAGTCGCGCCTCCTTGCCGTTTTTTCCAGAGAGAAAGAGAGTGAAGGAGGAGGAGGGAGGTGAAGGGGGGTGAAAACGAGAGATAGAGGGGGAAGAGGAGGGTGGGGTGCGGTGAAAGGTGCTTCTTTCTCCTCTCTCTCTCTCTCTCTCTCTCTCTCTCTCTGTGAGTTTAAGTGTTTGTGTTGTGTGTTTTATTGTCCATTGCTCTGGACTCAGAGTAGTAGCATCTGTCCTGAAATTGGATGTTTATTTTTTATTTTTTTGCAGGTTTTGCATTCATAAGCAAAACAACAATATTAATCTCGGTATCTGTCATCGGGTAAGGAAACTCCACATCTGTACATTTTCATGCTTCCCGTGTCCATCCGTCTAGGTTACACCCGCCATATCTGCCCCGTTTCCCACCACGCCACGCACAGCTCCTTATTGTTTACATAAAGTTCAAATGAAGTCCCTCATTACCTACTCCCCTATTGGCTCCTGTTTATGGATCATTGACCGTGTTGGCGCTGTTGCATCGACTTCCCCCTTATCCCTGCTGCTGGGATGAGTGGGAGGTCGGCGGCGCGCACATGCTCTCGCAGCGGGGACGGGTTTGATGAAACGATCAAGAGGTCTCTCTCCCTCCCTCTTTCTCCCCCTCTCTCTCCCGGGAAGCGTTGTGTGTCCTGGGCGGCGGTGAACCAAGCCCAAGGCCGGGGGAGTGGGTGGTCAAGGTTGCGCCGGGTCAGTGAGATTAGCCCCGGCGTGCTCTACAACAAAGGGCCGAATCGTCAGGTGCCGCCAAGTCTGTATCAAAGTATCGGGTGTAGGACAAGTGAGCCGTAAGACAGGGATGAGCTGCGGATTACAGCGGGTTAATTGGAAAGGATGCTTTCAGTCCATTAACGGGTGCTCAAATGTAGGCCTGATTGGTCACTAGTGTTGTTTTCTGGCTTTTACAACAGTTGCAGGCTACACTCCAGATGGGGCTTGGTCCACTGAATACTGTTTAGGTAAATGCAGCTCTTTCAAAGGGTTTTGTGTGGAAAGCCTCTTACTTTAACTTTAGTTTTATTCAGGTGGACTTCAAACTCAGTGCTGTCGTTGTCCGCGGTACTGAACTTGTTTTGGCCGCTGATGGGCTTTTATTCGCTGTCCGCGGTCCTGAAACGACCCCGTCAAAAAACAGACATTATTAGACGGGTCATTTACGGAAAAAAGCAGACATGATAAAATGGGTAATTTACGGTAAAAGCACCTCATTTACGTTTTATTTGTGAGTGTTTCAGTATCACATAAAATGCTATACGACCATATGCTGCACTTCAGATTAATACATTTTGCTTTGGCAAAAAGTTTGTATCTTAATATGGACAATAGCCAAACTAACTGGTTTTATCATGTACATGTTGAAAAGCGCCGCTGCTTGACATTTGTACTATTATGAAGCAGAGCCAAAGAGAGGGGGAACTGAAGTTAAGTTTGTCAGATAGACAACCCCCCAGCCCCCACCCCTTTTCCTTTCCTTCTCACGCGCCTCTCGGGCTACTCGCAGCTCCTCTGAACTCCGCTCGAGGACATTCCGGGAACCATCTGTTTCCGGCAGAGCACCGGGCGCGCAGGAAGCGAAAGTCACAAATTTGCGCGGAAAGGTGGTTGTCTGCCAGTGCGCTTGTTGTGAAATGTCTCCCTCCTCCTCCTCCCTCCTACTCTGCTTGAATTCCTATCTGTTGGAGGAGAAATGAGAGGCGTTGCAGAATAAATATCCATGGGAAGAGAGTGTAAAATTAGTGTGCATCTTAGATTACCGATGAATAAAGAGGGAAGGTGGCTGTACAGTTCAATCTGTTACAGCGATGGCAGATAGGGTTTGTTCTCACCAGAGGTGTGCATGTTAGAAAGAATAAGAATGATGAAGAGAAGCAGTGTCAAGGTGAACGAGTGGAGAGACAAAACAATCTCCCCCTCTCTGATGAGAAGTGTCTTGGGCATTGACAGAGAAAACTGCAACACTTTATTGAGGGAAAGATATGAACTTCCATTTTATCTGTCAGTATTAGTTGACTTCTTACTATTTTTGCCTTCTAAGTGTAAGCCCAAGCATAAGGGAGAAAGGTTAAGCTCCGTGTTAAAGAGCAATGTGGTACTGTCAGTGGATTTGGGGATTATAATAATAATAATAATAATAAACTGAGATCTTCACTTGCTCACACTTTAGGTGTTGTGATTTTCTTGTAAAATGTCAAAGCCACCATAAAAATCACAAGACCAAAGAAACCTGCAGACACTTCAAAACAAGTAGAAAGTGTTAACAGAATCATAGCCTGAGGCTATGGGAAGAAGTCTCTATTCTGTAAGCTGCATGCATTTTCTGCTCTCATGATGAATCCCCATCTGGAATGGAAGATATTTGGAGACAAACATTATAGAAAGTAGTAGAAAAAAAAGCTCAAAAACAGTACTAATGTTTGACAAAGAAATTAAAAAAAAAAAAAGTGCTTCAGAGATTTTTTTATTTTATCTGACAGCACAGACAATTGAAAATATCATGTAATCTAAAAATATTTTGATCCAGAGATGAATGTGTGATGCTTGTTGAAGTTTGGGGCTTTATGTCATTTGACTTTATTTCCAAGTATTTTCTCTGAATCTCCAAATTTCAGTATAAACTATAATATTGTAACACATAACATTTAACTTAATCACATGTAAACACAGCTACAAAAAGTGGATTTTGTTTTAGTGCCAGTTTGCATCAACCGTAAACTATAAAACAGGTTTCATAATTAGTACTTTGATCTGTGAATTTTATTGAGTGACATGAGGAAAACAAACTACAAAGAAGTAACTGTCAACAAAACTGAACAATAATTTAGCCACTCCAGAGGAATTGTCTTAGAATTTTTTGACAAAACATGCCAAACAAAGTGGATGAACAAAGTAAACCAACAGGATATGAATCAAAAAATTGACAAATGTTGTTAAGTGCCAGGCAACTTAATATAACTCTGTGTTTTTTAATGTTAATTCTTTGATGATGAAGTGGTGTTATTTGTTTGAATATTGTGTATGTTTTTCTTTTCTATATTGCAAAGGCTCAGGCATGAATGTGATCACATTTGGAGACTAATATTGATTAATGAGAACCTTTTTGTTCCACTGAGGATACGGGAGACTGATCACTAAAGATCAAAACAAAGGGGAAAGCCAGGTAAGAGCAAACAAGAAGCAACAATAAGTGCAACTGACAATGGCAGAATCAGTGTTGTTTGCCACAACAAAAACAGAAAGATAATAGAAAAAGAGACAAAAAAAAATTCACAGAGTAAAACAGAAAAGTATCACCGGGATGAGGAGGTTGGAAGTGACACAAACAGAAGGGATAGGAAGGGAAAGAAGAAAGGAAAAGAGGAATGAGGGATAATTGCATTAGAAAGAAGAGAGGGCCAAAAGGAAGGAAATGATTAGAGGAGAAGGGACTAATATCCGATAAAGAGAAGGAGAGATGGAGGAGGGGATGGGCGGGGGAGGAGGGCTCACTTACCGCCCGCCGGTCAATACATACTGACACTCTCTCTTTGTGTCAATACACAAACACGTTGTGTGCCTGTGTGTGTTTGTGTGTTCTGGTACAGGTCTGTTAATCCCAGTCTAACATCCTCTCTCACATGTCCCATCTACAGTCTCAGAGGTATGTTAACATCGGTTCGCAGCATCATAGTTCATCCTAAACTTCCATGCTGACTGTGTACTTGTTCTTATTCGTCTGCATGGATTATCGAGCGATTTTAAGATTTTTTTTTTCAACTATTTGTTCAATTATGATTTCCTTTACATCCAGTTTCATTAGGAAAATATTCCAAATCATCAAATATTGTTTTGATTGGTCCCTTAGAAGCCCTCTTTGATCTCTAAAACAGCTTTTCATCATTTATTCTCTCATCTCTGACTTTGTTCCTCTGTCTGGCATGTCCCTCTGTGCTTCTTTTTCTTTCACCTTGTATTTATCTTACCTTAAACTTGTACTATCTTGCTGCATATCTCTCGTGCCTCCCCATCTATCAAGTGCCTTCCCATTCGCTCGCCTTTCGCCTCCCTCTCCCTCTTTCCCGAGCTCCCTTGTTTGAGGCAGCCTACCTTTTTGTCATTGACCCCTGCCCTGGGTGTCTGGGCATTGACTGGCTCTCTCCGTGTCACTGGAGCTCCCTGTCAATACTTACCAGGTTTGGCCACCCTCTGTGCTGTGGTCAGAGAGTGGGGGAGAGAGGGAGTTACACGAGATGGTCCACAGCACCAGGAGATAAAATAAAAATGAATGAGAGGGAGAGTAAAACAAAGAAGGATGGAGAAGAAAATGATGGAGGGAGGCAGTGTGCGAAGCAGCTGGTCAGCAACCGTATTAGGTTGTTACACTTTGGTAGAGTTTCTCACTTTTTGACATGTGAAGCTTTATATGAGTTCACACACAGTTCTCCACCAACATCAGCTCGACAGCTGTAGTTTTGCAGTCCATATCAGGCTTTTCCCTATAGGTTTTCAGGTGTCCAAATGCAGTAGGGGTCATGGAGTTTGACGTAATGTGAGTAGTTGTGCATTTCCACTTAATATTTGATTAATTATACAGTGTTTGTTTTTTTATTTAACTTTATTTTTCTTATTTTACAACAAGCATGGTTGAACATACATAACACAAACAGCAGGATCAGGGAGTCATAACTTACATAGGAAAAAATAATAAATGAGTACATAAATAAATATGCATTCTCACACAGTGTAAATGTGTATATAAGTTACACCTGTTTAAGCAGGTAGCATTTTTGAAGATACTGAGCTAAGAAGAGGGTCCACTTTTTCCAATGTCCTTCTCCTACATTCTTTTGTAGCCTTAGATTATAGGTGATCTGCTCCATATGATGTAACTAATTCACAATATTTATAAAAGTGTCCACAGAAGGGCTGGGTTTTTGGAGCCAGCATCTCATGATAGCTTTCGTGCTGGCAGCCATAAAAATAAGAATCATTCTTATTTAAATCCCCTAGGGGGAAATTATAAAATGTTTATATAAAAAAATAAAGCAATTTGTAAATTTACTTTCATCCACACATAGACTTTAGAAAGGAAAAACTTGAACAGATGTGCTCATTAATGACTTAAGTACAGCATCCTGAAGCAATCCTTCACATTTCTGTATGGTCTAAAAAATAATAATCACAAAATAACACTGGATAAGCACTGTGTTCTTTCAGAGGATCACAAGGTCACACAGTTGATGATTAAAGTGAAGCATAAAACACAGTATTGAACTATATTTAAACTAGTTCAGTACTGTAATAAACTAAGATTTGCAGATTACTTTACAAAGGGCTCTAAACAGAACAGAAAGCCAAAAAAATGTTGCCTTTTTACACCTGTGTGTGTCCATTTGGTGTGTTGTAAACATTGGTTACATAAAACAGTTTCCTTTAATCAACTTTTAAATTAGCCTTGCCTGTTGTCTGATATGCACCACTAATGTCAGTGATGAAACACTTTGTAGTAGGATAAAACATGGTCAATCTTGCTGTGTTTTGCAGACTTGTGTGACAGCATGTTGCCAGTTGTCATTGGAGATTTTTGGATCGTCTGCTTCATTTTTAAACACTCAGCTTGGTAAACAAAGTGGAAAACAATCTCAGGGCTTTTTCCTCTCTTTCCAATGACAATGATAGGTTTGTGGATCAGTTAGCAGTCAGTCAAAAAAAAAAAAATCTATTGATGTATTTTTTTAATTATTATTATAACCTTTATTTAACCAAGTAAAAGCTAATTGATATTAAAAATCTCTTTTTCATGATTGTCATGTCCAAAACAGCAGCAGAAGTTACACAAAATAGAAATCACAGCCATACATCCACATTAAAAATATACATAAAAAAATACATAAAACACAATAAAATTTAGTACTAAAACCATACATAAAACAGTAGATAAGAACATACATATAAAACTACACCATTATTTTAAAAGGTACTAAAAGTGTAAGAACAGTTATCCTTAAAAGCATCTCAAAGCAGAACCCGATTCAGTCCATTAGAAAAACAATTACATCCAGATTTATCTTTTTCCCATTCCTTTAAAATGACTTTGACTGTATTAAAAAAGACCAATTCATATCGGAGGAGAGTATTCCTTGAATGCAGCAGGGCTCTTTTGGCATATCAAACACACTGCCTTTGAACCGATACATGTGACAAAAAGCTGGATTTTTTTTTTTTTTTCATTATTGATTTTTAGGGGGTTTGTCATTTGGCTTAGGTGGTGTGACAAAAACACTTTGGTGCTGCATCTAAATGTTAAAATGAAAGAAAACTCTGCATATGTTTGTTGTTTCTCCTTTTATCTGAATGGGCAGATCTATATATTAGATAGCATATGTGTTAACAGTGTTCATAACTTCTCACTCCAACAACTGCAAATTTCCAAAACATTTCTCTATTGTGTGGGAAAGCAATTCCTCAGGCAAGTAGAAGCTTCAGTGTGATAAAATCCCATCAATCAGAAAAAAATCTGTGGTCGGGAACAGTTATGGAAAACAAGAGGAAGCTGTAGAATAGTGTTATAATCCACAGCTGTTAAAGACATTCAACAATCATGGTTCGATTTAGCAGTAATACATTTATGTTAGATCATGTTTTTGATCTGCCACCATAAATGTTGTGCAGTCCATCGTCATCCAGAATTCATACAGTATCATTGATAAACGGTGTGTGAGCGTCACTCCCTATTTTACAGTCTACTCCATCTGCAACACGCTCGGCCTCACATTCCCTCTTTCCCTCTTTCCTCTTTACTCTTTTCATTTCCTCTAATCTCTCACTCTCCCTTGCTCTACCTCCGTGTCACTTTGATTTCCCTATCCACTGGCCTGTGGTGTGTGTGTGAGTGTGTGATTTTGTGTTAGGGAGATTGAGGATATGTATGTGAGAGAATGTGTTGTCTGTTAAAAGAGCATGACTTAATTGTGTAAAACAGTCTCACAATCTTAAGTGAATCAGTGGATGTGTCTCTTAGCAGTGGAAGCGGTGCTGGAATTACATGACGTGTCCTATGTAAAGCATGTGTGTTTCAAACAGACACACAAATATACACATTTTGTCCTGTGGCAGTCTGTTTTATTTAAAGTATATTTATATGGATATCAGTATGAGGCTTTTCATGCATGTTCATGCATACATATAAGGTCGTCTATGTATATGACCATGTATGTGTGTGCATGTGTTGTGCTTTTGTGTTTTTGCTGTTGTGTGCATGTGTGTGTGCACAGCCGCCTCTGCGTCTGGGCCTGAGCCTGGATGGGCCCATCTATATGAGAGTAGACAGTGTGCGCGTTGAGAGCAGGGGAGTGAGAAGGACGTAGCGGCAGTTGTGTGGGGGGGGGCAGCGCCGGGCCGAGGGGCCCCCCTCTCGTAGACAGTTTGACTGATGACATGCATTAAACAGTTAATCTGTCTGATTGAATGTTTGCTTCCTCCAAATTGAAACATTAAACAACAAGGCGAGAGAGAGAGGGAGGGGAGAGCCCAAAGAGGAGAGAGGGATATGGCTTCATCTATTGCCCAAATCATGCAAAGCATGAGACTGGAATATATAATACTGTCCTGTGAGCTAGAGAGAGGGTGAGTGAGAGGAAGAGAGAGATTGGAAGGGACAGAGAGAGGAGTGTGAATGAGGGGAAAGAGAAAACAAGTGAGGGAGAGAGATGAGAATGGAAAGGCTCGGGATAAGAGGAGGAGACGAGAGGAGAAAAGGCTTTAGACGAGGGAGAGAGGAAAAGAGGAAAAGGGATCAGTGAGATGGAGAGGATGCAGCACAATGGGCCCGTAGAGAGAAGCTCTGCAGATCCAAAGTTCTCCTCAGCTGACAGTCCATCGGAGACTAAAAGCAAAGATTAAACAGCATCAGTTTAAAAGGATTATGTCGGTATTATAAAGAGAGAAACACTTTAACAATTAAAGCAGTTTAGTCTCTTTTGAACATCACACCAGTTCAGCCTTGAGCAAACTCTTCATACCCAGCACTGAAGCAGTTATTATGTTTGTCTAAAAACCTCACTGTCCAACTCTGTGTTTCAGACATGAAGAGAAGAGGCAGATGACACTATTTACGACCAGGTTTCACTTCCTAGGGTCATGACCTCTCTCAGGAAGCCTGGAACCTCCTTATTTTGTCAGTTTTGTGTCACTGGAATTGACACAAAAACCAAGGTATAGCTTTTCAGACTATATCATTTTAACCTCTAGATGTTTTTAATATACTTACACATTTTCAAATATAGTGCAAATGTTAGTTTGTAAATGAATCTGGCCATGGTTGTGTGACCTCCACCTTGTAGTTTGAGCCTCATCTTCAAAATACTTCCCTCTTAGCCTGACCTGATCTAGAAAGTCATTAGAATATTTTATAAGAGCACATAATGAGGCTGTAAAGGTGAACTAGTGAGTAGAGTTGTCATGGTCTTGATGTTCAATGTCCCCGACAACCTCTAGAGCCACTTGTTCACAAATGTTTTTTTTACATGAGTGTTTGAGGTTGAAGAGCAAAATATGACAGTCTCTAAGTCATGTGTTCTCTACAGACAGTATTTCAAGTACGTAAACAGCACTGTAGTTGGACAATATGGGAAAAAAAAAAAAAAAGCAATTTTTTTACATCACTGAAAATTCAGGATTTTCTTTTGGCTCCATCTTTTGAGGACACAACTCAAAAGATGGAGCCATGTGCATATACAGCATGTTCAATTACAACAAACAACAACTTAGAAAGTGTGGAAATGCATTATTTGTTTAAAAAATATAATTTTATGTAAAGCTGCAAGAGAGGCATTGTGTTAAAATGCTTAATGAAAGTCACTTTTCAGTTTCTGTATTCTTTATTCTAGTTCAACTTTCAAGTATGTAATCTGTATCTTTTCCTCAATAACCAAGTCAATAGACTCAACTTGCAATCACAGTATTCTCAGTATGACTTTCAAATCTTGCAGGCCCTAATCTTAGTTTAAATAAAACATCACTTTTAAAGATGTAGAAGCAGAAATCAGGAAAAAAACAACAGAATTTCAGTAGCTCTCTCCTTTCTGTCCAAATCAAAAGAGCAAATATAAAAGTAAATGACTTGCTGGTATTTCAGGTAGCTGTAGGAAAATAAACCTACCTCCCTAAGCCTGTAGATTGGTGTCTGACAGAATCTTTACAAGAATCCAGAGTTACAGCTGTCAGTAACTCTTGTGACTCTGAAAACACTTTTTTGAACACAGTTTTGAAAACTTCTAATCATGGGGGTATTTTCTAGTTTTCTAGTTCTTTTTCTTTTTTTTTTCTTTTTTAAGATTTTCAATCCACAGAAGGGGGTAGAATAATTTTTTCCTCACTTTGATTACAATATCCTGAAAGGTAATTTGTACTCAGTGATGCCAAAAATTGGGTCCTGAAGATTTAAGCAATGCCCAAAAATATTTACCATAAATTTATTACTATAAACGTTGACTTTGCATTTAAGGGTTTTTTTCTTGTTTTGTTTTTTTTCAAGTAAATAATTCAGTATATTTTTCAGGCCTCCAAAAAGCCCATTTAAAACCTTGTTGACTGTAGAGTGATCCTAACTGGAAGTGTAACAACTACAGTTTGTTCCTGGTTTGAAGACTGATGACTATAAATCCGTGAAATGCTCCCCTAGTCAAACTACTAGACTTTATTCACTACTGCAAAGTTATACTCAGATCTGAAGTCCTGAAGTGGTCACTGTAGCAAAGAGTTTGGTTTGGTAATTGTAATTTTTACCACGCGGCAGACGAGAGGACGCAGAGCCCCACCAAGCAGACAGATAAACGATAGGTTAGCTTTTAACAGAGCTGTTTCCACAGAAATGCCAGCGGTAGATTGGGAGGAATTGGGTGACCCCTAACTGGTAATGTGATATGTCATTTAGCCTTTGCCTGACCCTGTCCCCTCCCCAGGTTCAACACTGCCCCGTCCTCAAAATAGGCTTCCCTTTCCTTTGTCTCAAGTGCATATTCTTCCAGGCCCGAATGACCATCATTTTCTCCGTCAGCTCATTTTGGTGCAGCTCTAAGACTGAGGGATAATTGCACAAACAGACATCCACTAGGTCCTGATGAGCACATAAGCTTAGAACCACTTTACTACCTAACAGTCAGCAGCCAGACAGAAGAAAAAAAAAAAAACAACAGAGGAAGATGAAAACATTAATGGATAGGTTGCAGGATGGACGGATAAATTGATAGATCTTTTAGAGAAGGTCAAACTTCTGTGCCCACACGCGGGACCATCATGAAGAGAAGAGAAATTGATTGCCGCTCACAAAGGCGCCAAAATGACTAGAGAAATTATTTTCTGGGCAATGAACATTCTAGGAGGAATAGGGGGGAAGGAGAGAGAGCTGAGGAAAAGTGCAAGCGTTTCTCAAAGGGTACAAAATGGCTCAAGCAAGCTGCTGTCAAGAGGGGTTGTTGGTGAGAAAAGCTCATTAAGTGGATCTTGGGGTAGATTCCCACTGAGATGGATGAAAGGTTGTTTGTGCATATCTGTGTGTATGTGTCAGTATGCATGTGTTTACGTACATTCTTACATGTTAGCCTGTAAATATGTGCATAAAATAGCATGAGGTCTAAAAATTATTCTGTTTCCATCAATCGGCAACAACCGCTGTTTGAAATTGAAGCCAATTTGGAAGTAGCTTAAAGTGGAATACTACTGACAGTGACGGCTGCTAAATGCTGGCTCCAAAAAAACCCTGGCTCCAGTTCACTTTCTTTCCAAAAAATGTCACCTTCTCTGTAGAAATACCAAGTCAGTTATTCTTTTCCTGGAGTCATTATGTTCTCAGTCACTTTATTCTTTACGCTAACAAGTGCATCGGAGGTTGTTTTGTGAGTTATTGCTCCACTAATACATTTTTTGTGCTCCTCGATGCCTTTGACTGATGGTCTGCAACTTGAGTTTCTGTTTACATAAAAAGGTATTTCCTGTGGTTAAGGAGTTTCAAATAATTGTAGGACTCAAATGTTTGATGACATTTTCATTACTTTATTACTGTAATTTACCTGTGAATGCAATTTAGCTGCATTAGGTAATATCACCATTAATTCATTTTTGCATAAAATGGTATTTAATACTTATGTTTTAATATTTAGCAGCAGTGTTTGTTAGCAGTGCGGCTAAAGGAATTGTTAGCATTAGCTTTGCCAGCTCCACCATCTTGTCCAAATATGATGACTTCTGCTTCCAAATTAATAAGATGGTTACAGCCAAAAGCCAAACACCACAAAAGTATAAAGTATATCAAAAGCCTGTGAGCTATGTTTTGGTGGTTTTGCCCACTTCTTTTATAGAACATATGCTACTAATTAGACATAGGACATTTTGCAAACTGTTGGTTAGGGGTGTGAACCTTCACTGGCCTCTCAATTTGATTCACCTTTCAATGATTCATGATGCATCTTAATGGTCACTTCTTAAATTTTCTATGATACTGCACATTTACTTTTCTATGAGTTAATGCAAAGTCTTTCAGCAGGTAAATCTTAACTGCCCCTTATTACGAATGGGTAAAAAAAAAAAAAAATCAGACTACAAGAGTTTGTAACATAAACAGCTGTATTTACCCATAGCAGTGTCTGTGTGAGCCACCTCAGTCAATAACGATGATTAAAAAAAATCTAAACGTGCATCACAAGAGGAGCTGGAATGGATAAAAATAATGTTTTGTTTTCACATGACAGCTCTAAGAATGGCCACATCACTTCATGAAATGAACATTACAAACATTCTATTACTGTGTGTTTTACATTGGTGATACATATTATTACAATACACACTATTTTACTCCATCATTTTTTTATAATGAACCAAAAATATTGATGATTTGTGTGTTTATTACAATGACAGAAACTGGTCACTTCTTACTTTGATTCTGCTCATACTCACTGCAGTCATGTAACTACATGCATCTCATCAGGTGAAAAATAACTTGAATCAGAGACGACACTGACAGAACATAATACATCCATTAGATGTATTTTACAGTAGGTGACAGTGACTTGCTGATGCAGGATTAATGAATCTTTAACAACACTCCACTGTTAAATTCCATCCTCTAAAAATAAAAAATAAGAAGAAATGGGATATAATACACTTTATTGTCCCTGTAGGGAATTTTCTGTTGGACTTGGACACTTCACAAGACAGCAAGGGCTACACATTGCAAATCTAGTCAAAAACAAATTTCACATGAATCTTTTCAACTTGCAAATCAATTCTACTTAATATAAGCCTTTGACCCATCATCAGTAAAACAACTGATTATAAACACAGATACATTTGAACTTCAGTTGCATAGGTTGAACACAGTTTTTCTATCTTCTGTCTGGGTAAACTAGCTTCCATTGCAGAATGAAGCTGTTGACTTGGGCTTGATGTTGAATTGATCCTTAAACGTAACCATCCAACTTCAACTTGCCTGAACATGACTTGGACTCAGAGTAATGCCCATGTTTTGTTCACTTACATGATATTTCATCTTAACTATCCAGCATTGAATTATCAACTCGCTATATTGGTGAGAGGATTCCATAATTTCTTGGAAGATAGTTTACAGAGACTTTTTGGTATACAAAGGGAATTAAAAAATACTTAAGTAAAATTAAAAAAAATACCTAAGAAAGCAGAAAAATCCATTCTATAACAGTAACAACAGTAATTGGGATTTTGTTACCTTCATTTCTGTTGGCCCATCTCTTCATTGTACGATTCATTTTGTCTGTTCTGGCAGTGAAGAGATCCCTTCCTGTCACAAAGGCCTCTAGTGTCATTGTTAGCAGAGCTCTTCTGATTACTTCACCACTGGTGCATTTCACACCATCCTCCTGGGAACATAAGTGAATGCAAAACAATAAACAAACCGCCCCCAGAGACTGTAACTAAACGAGTCTCTATCACATTACAAGAGTCCTAGTACTTCAGCACTCCCCCACCTCCCAAAATTACAACAATAATGAATTAATCTTCTTCACTCTTGGGGTATTACTAAGCTCCCATCAACATCTTTCATTTGATGAGTGATACTAAGTGATGCTTTGACACATTAAGTCTTCCACGCGCTGACTTATCCTCGCACTCGGCAAACCTATCAATTCTTATTTCACTTTATTGTATACATAGCTCACCAAAACGAGCAACCGTCCCATCCTTTATCAGACACTCTTTTTGATGACTGACATCCCTTCCTTCTCCTAATAGTAGCACAACCAGATTGATCGAGGCCTTCACCATCAGCCCAACAAATGGTCCTGCATGAGGACCAGAGGAATGGAGTACTGTGTCGGATGTGTAGATTGGGGAGCACAGACAGAGATGAATCAGGGGGCTTATGTGTGGATAAACAGAGTGAGGTTGATTGCTAGCACAGAGAGGGGCCATTACTGCGAATCCGCATGCTAATCATAATGAATCACTTACTTATTAAGCGTTAATTATGGCACGCAAATACATCCCATGCAGGCAAGCGAGCAGGGAGGCAAGCGATGGTGCCTGCCACCAGTCTGGGGGGTACAGGAGAAGGCAAGGAGGCCACATTAATTTATTCTTATTTATTAATTTCCCTAATTAAAACTACAAGGCTGTGGAATAGAAGTGTTTTCTTTGGTTGAAACAAATGAAGGCGCTGGAAAAGCAATATGAAACCAGGCGTGGCATGGTGTAAACATTAAATCATGTGAAGTGATGGAGCTTGTTCAGCTGTTCATTATTAGAATAGCTTTATCCAATTGGGCTGCCCCCCTCTTAGCCCTTCTTTGCTTTGTTATTATATCATACTGCAGCCCCCTCCTCTGTCATAAGGAGCAAACACTTGTACTCTGATGATGTGCATGGCAGATTTTATCATCATTATTCTGTAAACGGTTTAGTTGCCACATGCAGTATCATAATGAGGCGCAGTTTCTTCTTGAACGCATCCTCCTGAAATGCCATAAAATCAGACAGAAACACCACATCTTTCCCATTTGATTGCCAGCTGTTTATTTCTCTTCTCAGACCTTTTACTGCAGCTAAAGAGCTGCCCCCATTTACTCAAATTCATTCATCTGTCTTATTGTTTTTCTCCCTCTTTCTCTTCCACAGTTCCTTCTCTCAATTTTCCTCATTTCTCTGTCTCTGTATCAGCCTCGGAGTGGTCCACCTGAGCGGGTGGGGCGCGGTAATGGCGTTAATGCCCGGTAATACGGGCCAGATATTATAATCTCAACACTGTCACATTGCGTTAGCCGTGGGAGACTGACGTGTCAATGCCACGGCGAGCAGGTGACGCACAGGGCTCAGGAAGCGTGGCCCGGTAATCGCCCAATACAGACACATTTATTTTAGAGTTGAATATTTTCTGCAGGCTGCTTTTGTTGTATTTAGGGGCAAACTTGTGTCAGTCCGTGGGTCAAGGAGGAGACTGCTTTATCTGTGATGGTATCATACCTAAGCTTTGAAGTATTTTAACTAGAATAAGCTTTGTTTTTCAGCTCTGTTGACAAATATTAATGCTATGTAGTTAGCTAACAGGAAGATGCAGTGCTCTGAACACACCTTTAACGGTTTAAAAACGAACTTCATTTTAAATCTTAGACTTCTTCTAGACCTTATTTGTATTATTCAGCATGTCCTTGAAATATATTTTGGTTTAACTAAAGATCTGAACAAATATGTCTAAGAGTTTATTTTCCTCAACAATAATGAATAAAGGGAAAGCAGCCACAGATCAATTTTCCAAAAGAATATTATTCACAGTTTTTCAGAGGTGAATGCTGACTGTATATTGACCAAGGGACAAAGACCTCAGATCCAAAATTAAGCCACTGTGGAAGTAGCAGTGATAAAAGAAGTGGTTGTAAAGCCACTGACAGCCACTGGGGTTGGTTTCTGAATCCCATAGACTTGCATTGAAATTCTCTGTAAAAAATACAAAGTTGATTTATTACCCCTCCCCCCAAAGGGGAGGGAAGGGGTTTTGTTTTTGGTTCGGTTTGTTTCTTTCTTTGTTAACACTCTAGCAGCAAAACTATTGGTTGAATTCATATCAAATTGGATTTATAGATTGCCAGTGACCCCAAATAGATCTGATTACACTTTGATAAAAGTAGGTCCAAGTTCAAATTTTGTATGAATTTTTTACATCTTTCATTCCCCATTTACTTATAATGGGCGAAACTTCAAATGTCTGTAGCAGCAACACTACTGGTTGAATTCACACCGAATTGGGTTTATAGATTACCAGTGACCCAGAATAGATGTGGTTACATTTTGGGAAAAGTAGGTCAAAGTTAAAAAATGTTTATGAAGTTTTAAAATCTTTTTTTCCTCCCATTTACTTATAATGGGCAAAATTTCAAATGTCTATAAAAACATCAATTTTGTTTCAATTTACTTCACACTTGGCACAAATGCAGAGGCAGTCGATATGCTGACATCACCACATGCATAGACATGATGACATCAGTTGGACTGATGCTAAAATAAGCTACAATACGTGTGAGGGGCGGGGTTTGTTGTGCCTGGCAACACTTATTATTTTTTTGTTTTTCAACATTCATTCCAGCCTCATTCCTCTCATAAGTGATCTGATCTGACATGTTTGCCTGCTGTGTTAGAATTTTATGACAGCTCCACTGTAGTTGTGGTTAATAGGTTCCACAAACTAGACTAATTATTTTGTTACCGTCTTTGACAAAGTTTACAGTTTTACCGAGTCAGTAAGGTAGCATTTAGTTCAGCTCCGAGCTCCTTACACACCAGAGTTCTGCACATTTTGTCCAAATATGATCACTTACAGCCCTAAAACCGTAACACAGCAACAATTAAAAGTCAAAACAGTAGTTCAGAAACCAACGTGCGACATCACTGTTCCTCCATCTTCTACTTATACACAGGCTATGGTATTGACTGTTTAATTAGTTAATGTCTCTTTTGTTTATTTGACATAATTGGACCTTGATTATGGCACTGTCCTATGTTGAAAGTTTTCCTCTTCACTAAAATCTGTGAGATACAAGGACTGACTCACCATAATACAGGGCGGCCATGGCTCAGGAGGTAGAGTGGGTCATCCAATTACCGCAGGGTTGGCGGTTCGAATCCCGCAGTGTGCTGCTATTCACACTGGTGTATGGATGTGTATGAATGTTCGGTGGTGGTCGTAGGCACAAATTGGCAGCCACGCTTCTGTCAGTCTGCCCCAGGGCAGCTGTGGCTACATATGTAGTTTACCACCACCAGAGGGAGAATGTGTGAGTGAATGAATAATGGATCCACTGTACGTGCTTTGAATATGCGTTCATAGAAAAGTGCTATATGAATCTAATCTGTTATTATTATACAACACTATGAGCATTTTAAACCTTTAACAATGGTATATGTGGTTGCTTTCTATAGGCTTAAAGATTCAGAATGTACAATTTAGGGAGATTTAGTGCATAAATGGAACATATTTATTATAATGTTTTCCTTAGTGAATAATGACACATAAAATGAGAACTGAATGTGAACATTGGAGTGTCTTCATGTTCACAATGAGCCGTTTTTATAGCTACAAAGGGAGTGGATCGCTGCCAGATTTATACAGTAGCTCAGAACAGACATTTTATAGCAGTTAGCATCCAGTGTTGAGACTAGAAAAATTCCTAAAAACCCCAGAACAGACAAGACAAATTCTGACTTTCCACACCTTTTGTGGTAACTCTAGGACACAGGTGTCAAACATGAGGCCCGGGGGCCAAATCTGGCCCGCTAAAGGGTCCAGTCCAGCCCTTAGGATGAATTAGTGAAATGCAGAAATTACAATATTAACAATCACTATAGTTCAGGTTCCACATTCAGACCAATTCAATCTCAAGTGGGTCAGACCAGTAAAATACTATCATAATAATCAATAATTACTCACAGCTCCAAATTTTTCTCTTTGTAAATGTAAATTTTTTCAGGCATTTACACTAAAACAAAGTAAAATTTCACAAAAGATGTGAATAACCTGATTAAATATGAACAACCTGAAATGTTTTAAGTGGAGAAAGTGCAATCTTAACGATATTCTGCCCGATATTAAATGTTTTTATATATTTGTAGACCCACTGTGATCTGTAAGTTATAATGAACATGTTGAAATGATAAACTGAAGCATAATATTGGTAAAATTATTTGACTTTTTTAACTCTAAAGCATAGAGAAAAGTTTGGAGTTGACATTATTTATATATTATTATTGTTATTATTTCACAGGTCCGGCCCACTTCAGATCAAATTTAGCTGAATGTGGCTCCTGAACTAAAATGAGTTTGACACCCCTGCTCTAGGAAAAGGTGCTGGGGTGTTCAGTTGGTTACAATTTGCAACTTCACCACTGGATGTCACTAAATATCACACACTGAGCATTTAACATTTATTGGTCATTATCTTTTATTTCATTTCATGAATCCACCATACTACATCATATTCTGTAGTTAATTCAACTATACTGGATTTACAGATTACCTAAAGTCCAAATTTAGAGTCTGTAAAGTATATTGCATCAAATATCACTGGCAGTGATTCTGTATGACTCTTTTTTTTTTGTTTGTTTGTTTTATCTGGCCCATGTGCTTTGGAATTGTAAAAGTAAGACCCAAAGGTAATGCATGCAGTTACAGCAGAGCAGACGAATACCCTATAATGCAGTGACAGTTTTAACAAACACACTTTAGGGGATTTTCTGAGGAGGCAACCTTCTACAGCACTGTAACCAAGCTATTAGTACACCTGAGAATGAGTGTCTGATTAAATGGCCATTTGCTTCTCAAATCCAGACTATGCAGAGAGTAAACCTGGTCTCTCCACTGAAAAAGAAAATCACCAGTGTCTATTCTGTAGACCCACACTTAAATAATATTTGGCCTTTTGTGAAAGGGATGGGAAAAGAAAATGATCCATCCCTCACACGGCAGTCCCAGTTACGCTCTCATGGGTACACGCCTCGTCAGTGATTTATGCGTGTGTGTAATTGAGTGTTAATAAAAAGTGTGTCCGGAGCGCGTGTAATTGTGTGTTTTCAGGGCCCACCATGTGTGAGCTTGTGTGTAATTGGGTGTTATCGATGTTGTGAGTGTATGTCAGGGTGAAGGAGCGAATGGACATGTTACAATGTGATTGCAGTTTCTAAAGTGCCTGTAAAAGTTAGTTTTTTTTTTTAATTTCTGTATTTTTTAAGGCTTTATAATCAATAACAATATTGATGGACAATCTTATAGTCTTTATCTGTGGTGATTCTATTTGAAGACATAATTTTAAAGGTAAAACATCATTAAAACCTTAACTCTTTGTAAACATCAGAGAGTAATTTTGTCATTATTTGATGTTTGCAGTAGGATTGTTACAGTTTGATATGAATGATATGATTGTGTGTTGTTTAGTTTGTCTATTTGATTTTTTCTACTTTCAGGCTTTGTGTTTGTTGCTATATTTATGTATAAGCAGCGTTATAGCATCATGCGAACTGAAAGGTCTGTGTAAGTGATGGTGATAGTAGTGTATAGAATAGGTGTGTGTATATATAGTGTGGTGCGGGTGCTGTTTAATTGATGCGGGCTGGCCATCGATCCCTCCCGCCCAGCCTAATGAAGGCCTGATTGGTTTGTGAGGGCTGGCTGGTTCTGCTTAGCTGCCTCTGCCTGCTGCCCTGGCTGCACACACTAAAACACACACACATACTCAATTCAACATCATTCTTCTCCCCCTCTTTCTTTCTTGGTCTTATGCTCTGTCCCTATCTTCCACTTTACATTTCTGCTCTGATTTTCTTTTCTTATTTTCTTATAACTCTTGCTAGCTCTTTGTCTTATTCAGCGACCATAGTGGAGATCAATTCTTTGGCCGAATCCTGAAATGGCATTTCAATTCCCCATAATTTAGAGCAGTAAGTGCTACACTTACTGATGATGAAAATTCCTTCTTTTTTTTTGCAGCAAAATTTCAAGATGAAACTACAGCACCCAGTGATCCATCAAAACCTTGTGTGAGTAAACTTGACCTCAGCTGTGTTAAATCTTGGCCCTTTTTGATAGATTTGAAAAACTTTGGCGCTTAACTGTCGATACACTGAGTGAAATCATACCGACAGGTCCTGCATGTAGCCGTATGACAGCCTTATGGAATACCTGAGTCCTCCTTTACTCTTCCTGACATGATTTTTGTCATTCATCTTGTCTCTATCACAGCCTACATGGTGTCAGTAGCTGTGTCTGCCTTTATCTGTCAGTTGGTCAGTCAGTCAGATGTCACAGTGCTTCTCCTGTCATGGCAGTGCCCATAAATGTCTTTTTGTGTCACTCAGCTCACTACAGACACAGGTATTACACCGCCCTGTTAATGGCTTTGTCAGATGGCCTTTTCACAGAACCAGTCACGAAGACAGACAGGGGACTGCTATCAGTCTGAGTGTGGCTGGGTGCACATGGACACTCATACGCTGCGTTTCACTCACAGGCATCACGAGGAAATAAAAGGCCACACAAGTATCCTCCAGAGGCATGTATAAGCGAAAGTCCTCTCGGTCAGATGGGCAGTTTCAAACTGTCCCTCTGCGTCATGAAGCCAGCTGTCATGGAAGAATCTGTTTGAGCTGTCGGTCTTTTATTAAAACGACATTACTGCAACATCCTGATAAAGCTCACATTTCATGTATGTAATTTATTTAGCCTTTCTAGCCTAGCATCATCAGCAGATAAACAGTAACTACAGACTAAACTGCATGACTGTTTTCATCATCACTTACTGTGTTGATTATTTTCTCAGTCAATTCATTCATATTGCTTATTTTCTACAATTTTGAAGCATGACTCTTTTTTAGAACATATAAACCACCTCTCTGACTGTAAAATAAATAAATAAATAAATAAAACAAAAACAGGTGATCAATCCTTAATGAAGTTTCAGAGAGCAGGGATGGTGAAAAAGCATGTACTATAACACAACATGTTCAACTTTACCAACACAGTAAAATTACAACTTTCTATCTGCAGTTGCAATATTGTAATAAACAGAAAGTATAACATCCATTCATTTTTACACATTTGGTCACCTCAGGTGGAAACAGACTCAATTTAGGGTGTTCTTATTAACAAAAAGTGTGAAATTATTATTATTAAGTTTCACCCAAGCTCTATGTAAGGGTTCGTCTTTAATTGCTTAGTACATTTAATGTCAGAAAATAGGAGATAAAGCCAGTCACTGATTCACAAATCCCAAGATGACATTCATGTACATAGGGATATGTAGATATTCACTTAGAGGAAGACTGAACCAGATAATTTTAAGATTTTAGCTGTGAATACAAAAATTTGGCTTTATTTCTTAAAAAAAAAAAAACAAAAAAAAACTTAAACTGATTAATCCAGAATAGTTGCAAATTCATTTTATATTTGACAGTGGTTAATTTTCTATTACAGACATACAGTGGATCTTTCTGGTGGTTGTTTAATGTCTTAACACCTACGGTAGTATCTTTTATAACTTTCTTAACCCATCAAGACCCAAACATCCACTGTCAACCAAAAGCATCTATTGATCTAAATTGTTGATCCACCAATCCTATCAATCCATGTAAATAATTAGTGTAAAATACAGTTTGTCATCTTTTCATGGTCATCAGATTTGACCCATTTGGATGCTCAGAGGCTCCATAGAGAACATGGAAACACTATCATCTTCTACAAGATTGATTCACCAGTAAAACCCATGGAGTTGGATCAATGACAGTGGATGGAAACACCAGGCTTATGTTCAGTTAATGATATATTTTACTGAAAAAGTCACTATTTCTTCAGTTTTTTTCTGTTTTGATATAATAACCTTTGGTTTTACTCTGAGTTTTTATGAACATCTATATGACCAGTCAATTAAACATAGGAAAATACATGATTTCCACTGGAAAAAATGCAAAATCCAGAGGCTAACATTAAAATAAATGGTCATAAATCACTTAGGTTAAATAAAGAAAAAAATAAATTTTGTAACTGCCACAAAATTCACACTGGGTCCTTATGGGTTAAGACTGGTTTATACATCTCAAGTTTCACTTTGAGACAACTCAACTTCAGCACCACAGCTGTGAACAGTGCCACGTTTATAGAATTCAGCACCAGGCATCTGGACAGCAGGTTTATGTCCTCAAAAACAAGCAAACATATAGCTTATATATGTTATTTTATTACTTCACCATAGTGTGTTTTTAAAGAACCCATTGCAGAGTCAGTTAGTGAATGTATTTCACTTAAACTTAACCCAGTCTAACACAAAAATGAAGAGACATACGTGGGATTTGTGTTTGTTGAGATATCATTACACTGATAAACCACTGTTTATAGAATAAAGTTGTTGTTCTTTACTTTATCATCAACTAATCCCATGAACCCAAAAAACAAATGCTGTTGTCCATCAAATTGGTGTAAAAATGTTATATTTTTGACCTTATTTTAGGTGTGATGCACCAGTAAACATCTCCTGACCTCAAACAAGCACTGTTGTGTTGGAGTTCATTGCCATGTAGGACTGTGTCTGGTCTGTTTCTATATGAGAAACTGGCCACCAAGGCAATGATAAAATGCACTGCTGATTTTGGTCATTTTTAGGTTTGTTTTTGGTCATGTTTGTGCTTCTGTGGGATAACAGATGATGGAGAGGAGACACACGAGAGGCAAGTCAACAACATGCATCCAAAACTCACCTGGCTTTAGAGTTGAATCAGGGACATTTTAGTGCATGGTTGGCACTGCAAACCACTCTGGGTCATCCCAGTTTTTAAAGCATTTGTTGGGGGGAAAAAAAAAGAAAATTGCAAACTATGAGCAGCCCTATCCTTTAGAGACAGCAGAGCATCACAAACAGTATAAGAGGACAAATAGCACCAGACTTATTCAACGCTGTCTGTATAAAACTTTAATGTGCACTGTGCACATTTCAGCAGTTACATTTTTAGAGAAGACTGGTATAGTGAATGACCAACAGTGCATTGATCAAACTGCCTTTCAACCTGTGGTGCATCTTTATTTCACTTCTGTCCATCTGCTAAGGTAGCCCACACCTCTGGCCTCATATACCACAGCCCTCACCTCGGCAGCCTTCGCTAGCAAATACACAACAGCATACGCTGCGATAAGTGGTGTGTGTTTACAGCTTGTTCATTTCCACTCTCCAACTCTCAGCAGAGGAAAAGAACGGCAGAGAGTGGGAAAAAGAGAGAAAAGGGTAGAAACAAGGGGGGAAAGAGAAGGGGGCTATCGGAAAGGAGAGGGAGGGCTTATGGGGAGTGTTTTTGTCCTGGAGAGAAATAGCCCTCTAGGTTGTAATTGGAGGTAGAGAGAGAGAGGGAGAGGGAGAGAAAGAGAGCGAGGGAGAGGAGGGAGGAAGAGACAGGAGAAATTGCTTGGCTGGGGCTGTGTGGGATGATAGTGTTTTTGACAGGTAAATAAGGCTGTGATTGTCGACAGTTACACTGCACCTCGCTGACCCTCACACACACCGGCCTCCTCCATCTATATTTCACTCTGACACACATGCTGACTCTCTGCCTCTCTCTGTCTCTGCTGATACAAACACACACTCATATACACGCCTAAACACTAAAACTGTTCTCATAACTTAGTTTCCGCATATAAAACAATCGGCTGCTGATGGAATGATATCCGGCGATCAGTAACTTCCTTCTGACCTGATATGACTGACAGAAATGCAAAACCAGGTCTAAGATATGAGGACATTTGGAATAAATAACAAACACAACAATTATTCACTATTTTGAGTCAAACAGACAACAGGAAACAGGAAGTACAACTGAAAATGACCATGAGGTTGAATCAACACCTGTAAATGTCATAAGCTTTCCTAAATGCGGTTTATTGAAGCTTATATTAGATTATTTGAGACAGATTTCTATTGGATTTATCCAATTTATGGTGGATTTCTGTGAGTTTTTGTACGATAGATAGATAGATAGATAGATAGATAGATAGATAGATAGATAGATAGATAGATAGATAGATAGATAGATAGA
>JAPQRP010000010.1:11839163-11859163 GCA_037367295.1 Apogon hyalosoma | reverse complement strand
TTTATAAAAAATATAGAATAAAAAATTCCATCGCCAGTTCAACTGCTCTTAGATCAAATATGATTCAGTTATCATCATTCAGTTTTCTTACACAACAATAAAACACAGGTTTAGTTCTTGTTTGTTTTTTTTTTATTAATCTGTTTCTGATATTCTCTTTTTTGTTAAAATTATTGCTTTATTTTAATTCCTCCTCATTCTTGTGTGTTAGTTGAGTGTGTGGACAGGCCTCGCTGTACTTTTGGGTTATGATTGCAGCTCTAGGGTGAGGAATCACAATTTCCATGGCAATTCCTACTCTTTTTTTTCTATCCCGTTTCCTTTTATATCAACTTTTTTTGGAAATAGACAACTGGCTTCCTTTTATTCATTAGTGCAGTCGACCTATGGGGGCTCTCACTTCGCCTCATCTCCATCTCACTCGGAAAAGAAACTTCTGACAGGTGCGATAGGCCCGGTTTTGATTTTTTTTTTTTTTTTTAAAGTGCTCTCATCCTTAATGTGTTGTCATCTGGAAAGCAATTTCGTATGATCAAAGTGCGGCTAGTTAGTGCGGTCAATATCCTTTCCAGCAAGCTTCTCATATATCGATAACAAGACAACAGAACAGAAGGCTCTCGCCGTGCTGCATTCAGGGCCTCTGAATCCGCTCTGCGCGCCGTTAAACCCAGACACATCCATGCGTAAAAACAGCCATATCCTCACATATACATTTCACACGGATCTAACATAAACAGAGGAAAATTATTAGTCACTGGGGGGATTTTGGAGGAATAGTCCAGACGCGAGATGCGGCGTGAGCGGAGATAGAGAGATGTACACGCCGTGCGAATGAGTGATCCTTCTCAGTGTGCGCCAAAGACGCATGTATGGATTATTATATTAGATTATTATTATTGGAGTATTATGGTCATTTTTCGCATCCCGGCGTCTGTCATCCCCCTCGCTGTCTCTCCATGTTACTGTATCACACTAAACAGTAAATAAGGTGATTGATCTGTGGTCTAAAGGGCACCAGGGGTCCAGCGGGACCACAACAAGTTCCCGGATTGGCTCCACTCAGCTGGACCAACGCCGTTTCTGATTTTTTTCTTTTTCTTTTTAATTTAATTATTATTGTTTTTATTATTATTACTATTTAACTAATTGGCGAAATTGTTCCAACACATGTTGTAATGTTAATATAATCTGTTCACTTTTGTCCTTTAGTGACGCTTTCGTGCGGTGCGACAGCGGCACATTGGCCCCCTGGCTTCCTCTTCCTCCTCCTCTTCCTCCTTTCCGGGTCGGAACAAGCGCATAGAGGCTAAACAGTCTCCGATTCCAGTCCGAGAGTCGGTGATCGGGCTTCGGCCTCAGGTGCATCTCTGAGGCGGGGCGACGCGGAGGTCCAGGTGGGTTGACTCTGTCCGCATGTTCTGCCTCTCTGTAGCTTTGTCTACTTTTGCTTTAGATGTTCTTCATTTTTAGTTTTTGATTTGTGTTTGAATGTTTTACGTGAGAGATTCCAAATCAATTTAGCGTGAGCCCTTTCTTTCTGATATTGCTGATATGAAAAGTAAAAAACTATTGAGAGCATGACAAAGTGAAATTTGTTTTTAGTAAACGCAAGATATAATTGTAAGAAAATAACTTACCCATTAAATATTTTGATTTGCCTGGCACCCACAGGGATGCAAATGATGAAAGTTATGAAGTGTGATCCCTTGGTTGCAATATACTGCAATTCTGATTTTCTCTCAATCAGATACTTTGATCATCTTTGATTTGGGTTTTTTGAAACACCCAGTTCTTACTTTTACAAATGTGTCCACGGCAAAGCAGCACAGACATGTCTGTGAATAATCAAAGGTGTTCAATGTGCCATGCAATAGCCTTTGGCTATTACCGATCACATGCAAGATTTTTCTCCAGCCAGTCAATGTCTGAACACTTCCTCCGGAAGGCACACCTTAAGGCACACCTTAAAATTTATGTTTCATTATTCATTAGTTAGTGCACTCATTACTGTTTGATAGCAGACACACTTCTACCTGTTACACTCAGAGCCTAAAGGGCAATTGAAGGACTCTACTGTATCTTTTCTCACCATCTCCAAGTCTCTGCCACCCAATCCCTCTCCTTCGCCCCCCGTCCTGTGGCCCTCATACCCCCGTCGTCTTTTGCTGCCACACCTGGTAACTACAAACTTGTACACAATAATAACAGCCAGATGTATCCATCTATCTCTCTATCTAGCCTGTCGGCAGTTAGTAGAGTGGCTGAGAGACTTGCAGGCGTGAAAGGTCAGTTAATCAATGGCGCGCAATTTGACAAATCCCAGAGACTCTTATCATCCTCACGGGCGTTTAGGGCCGAAAGAAGGACCACCGAGATAAATGCTTAATCCTGACTGCACTGCGAGAGAAAGAGAGGGAGAGAGAGAGAGATGGAAGGAGCAAGAGAGGACAGAAGCTGGAGTGCTGTGAAACAGATGGGCATGCAGAGAGGTTGGGAGGTGGGTTACAGCTTTAGTAGAGGTGGTGAGTGCAGAGGACAAACAAAAAAAAGAACGAGAGAGAGGGAGAGAGAGAAGGAGACGTGGAAGTAGCTCAAAGCAAAACTGGAAGGTGAACAAATACACGTTCACATTTGAAAACGACAGTTTTCTCCTTTTTCTGTCACAGTCAGAAAAACTGGGGACTTTGTGGTCTGAGATCATCGACTTCGCCTCAGGCTTGACAGGCCATGCACTTACCTACAGGCTGACATAGAAATCCTGGTGTATACTCTCAGTTATGGCTCTGCTGCTGTGTGTAAAGTTGAGAAAAACCAGAGGAAAACAAAGGTGTATGAGTGGTTGAATTCTCCTGTGGCATGTTAGCCTGCCTGCAGCAGTGTGCAACCAAGAGGAAAATGAGCTTTTGTCCACAAGGCTGGCCTCTTTTTTACTTCAGATTTTTGAACTGCAGGGGTTTGGAAGGTGCCACAGTTTTTTTTCTTTGTGCGCTTATACCTTTAACAAGAATCACCTGCCCCAGCACAGCAGGGCACCAGCCATAATCTATGGAATTTTAATCAACTTTTTATTTCTTGTTGCGGTGTTATTGTCATTAATCACATCAGGTGTAATGATCAAATGGCGCAGCAGTCACCTAAAGTGATTTTGATGTGTGTGTGTCACATGGATGTGAGAAAGCTGCTTGAGCAATCACACAGACAGACGCTCATGTCCTTTATCGCCATCTCAATACAAGTTCAATGTAATTCAATTGAGATTAGTTGCACTGGCATGACAGCAGATCCCTAGTATTGCCAAAGCACTTAGGAGGCAATGACAGGACCACATTGACGTGCGCTAACACATACACAACAGCCAGAGACCGGCCAACCTTGTAGAGAGTGAAAGACACGCACACAGAAAGACAAAGCGAACAACCAAGAAAAAGAGAGAAGTGACAGCCAAGTCGAAGAGAGGTTTGAGGGAAAATTTTCAGGATGATGAAGTTAAAGGATGATAGAAAGTTGTCAAAAGAAGCGTGAAAAGAAGAGGAGAAGAATGATGAAGGGACCCGGATGACGAGCAGAGCTGGAGCATGACAGAGTGTGTCCAAAAAGATGAAAAGACTGACTGACTGAGAGGGAGAGTGATGGAGAAGAGAAGAGGAGGAAGGAAGGACAGAGGAAAAAAGATTGAGATATAAATGAGAGTGAAGTGGAGAGACGGAGGGAGAAAAGGTTGAAGGTGGAAAAAGAAAGAGCAAGAAATAAAGAGGGAGGGAGGGTACGGGAGGATAAAATGTATAAGAGTGATGTACGAGAAGGGGGGAGAGGAAGAGATTTACTAGAAGAGAGATTAAGTCAAGTTGTCCCCGGTCAGTCATTAATCCGATTTAAGAGCAATTAAGGTGAGACTGATTCCTTCCTAGAGAGAAAGAAATAGATGGAGAGGGTGAAGAGAGAAAAGGGACTGCGAGGGAGAGAAGAAAAGAGTGATTGAAAGAGAAAAGTGGTAAAATAAAACAGGTGTCTGAACTCTGGATGCAGGTTATTGGACAAATTACCGGTGATTCTTATAAATACAAAAAGGACATTAAAAGTATGGACAGTTGTGAAGTATAATAATGACTACATCTTATTATGTGGATTAAATATGACTTTTATATTATGTCAGCCTGCTCTAAGATGGGAAAGCTGTTCAAAGACAAATGAGCTTGACAAATGATTGACGATTGATCGATTAGTTTTTAACCATCAAATTCAACAGTTTTAAACTGGATTCAATGGTTTGAGTGTCCTTCAAAAATAAAACAACAACAAAAAAAAAAATCTTTAACTCTTTTCTGCTTTCTTTTCTCCTTTGTTAAACTGGATATTTTTGGTCGGGGCATTATCTGACAGATTTTATAAACCAAACAATCAAATGATTAATCAAAATAATCAACACATTAATCTTCAGTGGAAAACATCATTCATTGCAGCCTTATTTTTGACATTTGCAGAGACTATTTTTTGAGAGACGGCCCTTTTTTGAACAAGTTGCCAAAGATTTCCCCAGAGATCGGGCTCATACAGCAGTTGTTCCTGACACCGTGGACAGGAACTTAATGTGAAAGCAGCCAACCAGGACCCACAGCCTGCATGCTGGAGGTTTGCTACCTGTGAGATTATTCCTGTGAGAGTGAGAAGGAGTTGTAAAGTTGAGTTTAAGGTCAAAGTACAGGCCGGTTCCCTCTTGTCAACACAAGACAGGGAAGGACAGAGAGGTGAAAAAGACTAAGACTGAGAGGTAGACAAAGTAGTCGAATCTCCTTTGAATGAAAATGAAAACTATAGCTGCGATGAAGCTACCCTCCTCCTCCTCCTCCTTTTCCTCTTCCTCCTCCTCCAACAAACCCCTACAATCCCGCTCTGTGTACTCTGTTGTTCCAGATGTGTATCAGAGGTCTCGGGGTCGACAGAGGGGTGCCTCCACTGCTGTAGCATTTCTATGTCTATTGGGAGATGGTGGTCCTGATAGCTCGGACGTCTTGACACGTACACAACAGTACATAAATCAAACGCACACATACACGAACTCACTCCATTTATCTCCCACTCGAGCAGTGCGGTGATAGCAGGCAACTCTGCATAGAGTCAGAGTGAGGGAGAGAGAGGTTGTGGTTTGTCTTGTTAAGTGGGAAAGTAATGGGTAGCAGTAAAAGGTTTGCTTCTGTTGCTGCCATCTCTATTGTTCAGGTCTTTTCCAGTGTTGGTACGTCTTTTGTTTGATGTGTTTGAACAGTATATAGCACACTCGACTGCGTCCATAATTGCTGTTCCACATAACTGCAGGACAGCGGTGTGTTATTATGTAGCCTGTTAAAGCAGAGAATGGACCAAATTGAAAGTTGAGGTCATAGATTTTGTTGTGCAACATTTTAGGCATTTGAATGGAAATGGTTTGACATGATTTCATTGGCTTACATCAGGGCTGAATACATCTGTTTTTTTAAAAAGCAGTTTGTCATTATCTGGCAAATTACACTATACACATCCCCTTATTTCATTTCATTTTTTTATCCTTGTTCTACTCAAGATCCTTTCTATTTTTCTGTGATGCATCCATCGCAGTTCTGTGTACCAATCTGTAGCCCATCACAAGTCCCAGATTGAGAGGCCATTTGGCTGCTGTTGACAGGAGGGAGCAGCTATTGACAGGGCCCTGCCGAGGAGGCGTGTCTCAGACCCCGCGTCCAAAGCGTTTGTGTCGTTTAATACACTGTAGCAGTACTCCTTGCAGCCCTCACCCTGCATGCTACTGCCATAGGGATCAATATGCACTGGGTTAGAGAGAAATGGACCATCTGATGCACACTCAGAGAGGGGGATGAGGGAAAAAGAGTCAGAGAAACTGAAACAGCAGGGAGGGGAGGGTAGCAAGGGATTTAAAGGGGAAAAAGAGGAGAACAGGCTTAAAAAAGAGGAGATGGTGAGACCAAAACCAGGAGAAGAGAGGAGAGGAAATGATTAGAGGCACGGTTTAAAAGACATGGAGGCAGAGAGCAGCCCAGCACCAAGAGATAGCAAGGGAGAGAAAGTGGTCAGTGGTTGAAAGAGACATTCAGCTGGGAGAGAAAACAGATTGGAGTGAACGAGGATAGACACTGAAAAAGAGGAAGACTCTAGACACCAGGGAGGATACACACAGGAAAGGAAAAAAGACATAAGGAAAGAGAGGAGTGGAAGATAGGAAGGCAAAGGGGGGTAGACGAAAGGAGGGGGGGTGAAAACAGAGAGAAACAGAGGGGTGCGGGGGAAGGATGAGGAGGAAGGGAAGGGAGGGGGGTAAAATTTCCATCAGGTTTTCAATTGGGGCGGATCAATAGTGTATTAGAGCTCACCTTGACCCCGTCTCTCCCCCTTCTCCCCGGCCCAGCACACAGGCCAAGCTACTCTCCCTCACAGCAGGGGACAGAGAGGGGGAGAGATTGCATTACGGTCCCTCTTTCTCGGACCAAAGTGGCAGAAAATGGCACAATAAAAGCAAAAGCGGACAGAAAGAAAGAGGGAAAACTAAGTCACGGCAGGCAGAAACAGAGAAAGTAGGAGACGGAGAGAGTGGAGCTGAAGGAAACACCAGCGGGTGTTGTCAGACTTGTTTGGATGGAGCTTTCTGGGAGAGATAACTGTTCGGGTGCCACTGTGTAGATGGGCAGTGTACATGAAACACCATGGACAGGTTACAACTGAGATACAACGCTTGGAGAAAAGTCATGTGCATCAACAGATTTGTGTATAGAAATCTGTTTAGGCTCTGTATATTAGTGCACACTTCCTATACCGAGAGAGTTGATTCATTCTCTGTATTGCATCAGTGTCCTATGGGTTGTATTTCTGCCAGGGTCATCACGTCTGCATGTAGAGGTGGATTCACACACGTTTATGCATGAGTCATATCTCATGGGAAATTTGTAGTTATCCTAACAAACAGACTCATTATTCGTACAGCAAGGCACCCGAATATATGTCCTAACGTTAACCAAAGCAGTTTTAACCCAAGAACCTAAAGCTGTTTTAGGAGACGCTGACCATTAGAGGCCACAAAAATCCAAAACTATTAACAAAAAAGAGCATCTGGTGTATTGTTTAGTTAACTTTCAGCAAACATTTGCCTTTTTATACTTTCAGTGGATAGAGAACATATGTGGTGTGGTCTGTTTCATATCAATTTGTATCAACATCACAGTGTTTTAACTACTCGTCGAATTTTTCAACTATACGTCTCAGAAAATACATGCATAAATGAGAATATAACTATTTTAATGGTTAGGTTGTGACACAGACAGTATTTGGTTAAGGTTAGGAAAACAAACCAGAACTTGGCTTAATATAAATCAAGTCCTCAATGATATTAAAACCAAACCATAATCTTTTCCTAACCCTAACCAACATCATTTTATTTCCCAAAACTAGAAATCTCAGGGAGTTATGATATAAACTCCAGTCTTTGGATGCAACGTCCTGGATTTTGTATATCCTCCAACAGCCACAACCACTTATTGTAAAAGACAAATGTATCTGATTGATGAGATTGTATGCCTCTGTCATTTGCAGGAAAGTACAATGACAATACGGAGTTGTTCAAAATAGCCAGATATTTCTCTCTTGACTCAGATGCTCACCTGATGAAAGAAAAGTACCAGAAAACACTGTGTGAGTATAAGGCACTGGGTAAAAGTAGAGTTTAGAATGACTGTTATGAAGCTTAGACTGGTCTTCAGCTCAGATTTTGGTTTTGCTGAGCCAGCTTTCACCACTATCTATAGGACTTTAGTTTGATTTTCTAGGAATGAGCTGTACTGTCTCATAGCCTGTTTCAACTATTGGCTAATACCGGCGTTGTTGACTGTCATCGGCCAATTAGCAAATAAATTTACATCCACCAATGATACTGGCTGAGTATAATCTATTATGTTTACATTTCCCCCCCCACACACATTCAGATGATTAAAATTCAGTTAGTAAGAAAATTTATTCTGTTACTCTGGCACAAAAAAATGGGAATGGAAAAAAGATTGGTTTCAGCTTAGGTTATCGACCAGATTGTTTATTTTAAGCATCAGCATTGGTATCAGCACTGAATTTCAGGATTTTTGCTGTTTTATTCCAATTAATACAAGCTACCTGTTCTTTTATATGGAGCAGATGAGCCACTTTGAGACTCAATGACTTTATAAAGTAAATTTGCCAGTAACACCCGTTTTAAGTGCTGGGGGTTGGTTAGTATGCAGTGGTTAAGAACTCCAATGGTAAAAACAGTCATGCGTATTGCTGCACACAGTATATCACTGGTGCTAAATGTAGAATTTGAATGCTGTTAATACACTTCGCACACAAACAGGCAGAGGGATAGGACACTTGTCATCAGTGGAGGACAGAGTTGAGGCTGTTTGAGGAGGACAGAGGCAGGGGGCAGACAGAGTGCACTGATGGGGGATGAGGGTGAATAAAAAAAATTGATCTGGGAGTTTAGCATTTAGACACAGTTTACAAAGCGATATAGAGGGGAGGCACGGGAGCAGAGGGGACCGTGCGGGGGCGGACACTTAACTTTACAATAGGTCAGCTATAGAGCTTTAGTCTATTTGACTAACTGTAACTGCGGTTCACCATGCATGCACTACTGCAGAAACATAAACACCAAACCCCACATTCTCAGATTCTCTCCTCCTCAACGATCCATCTTTAGACCAGAGTGTGATTTAGCTGTTTAGACAGGAGCTTGTTTGTAAAAGCGCAGACCTACTAGCAGCACCATCCTCATCTCTTCCCCACATTTCCTAATGCTGTTCCTATTGTCACCCATCCACACTCCAGTGCACATGCACACGCCAAGACGCACGGCAACAACATACAAATGCGCACACACACACACACACACCCTATATATTAGACACACACACACACACACAAGCTCGGCAACACACAAACTCTGTCCCACTCGCTGAGGGGGAGAAAAGGAAAGAAAAAAGGAGAGAAAAAAGAAATCGATCGCCGGGGATAGCGGTGCGCGTCGGAGGATCGTATCTTGTCAAAATAATATATTACCCTCATCCCCGCCTGATCGATGCGGTGGATTAGGGACGGAGGGCTCCCTCTCTCCCCTCCTCTCTCTCCCTCTCTTCCTCCTCGGTGCTTGGTGCAGTTTAATATTTACCTCCGTGAAAGAGCGGCCGCGACGGCTCTCAGCCCTAATTGATTCCGACACATGGGGCTCTGTGCTCAGGCTGCGGATGAGAGAGGGAGGGCAGGCTGGAATGCAGAGGCAGAGAGGGCAGAAATGGGAAAAAAGAGGAGAAAGAAAGGAAAGAAGCAAGAGAGGGGAAAGAAAAGGAGTAAACAGTGAAATAATGCCAAATGCATGTGTTTATAAAACAAAAGAAAAGAGGTGTGAGAAAAGTGAAAAGGTGTTTATTTAATGAGCGGATGGATGAAGTTTGGTCATAGAGAGATGAAGTGAAAAGCAGCAGGAAATATATGGGAAAGGGATGGAGGGTGTATGTTGTGCAAATGGAGGAGAGGGGGACGAATGGAACAGATAGCAGAGAGGAAATGAATCAGGAAGAATGAGGGAAGCGGCGAGGAGTAGGTGGAAATGGGACAACGCGTGGAAACGGCACCGGGAGGGCAGGAAGAGAAACGGGAGGGATGAGGGGCCTGGGAGAGCAAATGAGAGGGATTAAGAGAGCGACATGAAGATGGATAGAAACGGAGGAGTGAAACATGAAGGGTGCAATGGAAGAGCGCCAATAAAAAATCGCGAGAACGGGGCAAGAAAGAAATAAGGGGGATGATGGAAAAAAAAAAAAAAAAAAAAGAGCCGGCGCGGAGGTGACAGAATGATATCAGGTGGGATAGACAGAAAACAGGAGTGATAGCGGAGCGGGAGGCGGGAGGGAGGGGAGAGAGGACCATATTTTCCGTTGAAGGAACTGGCCTGTCATGCTGTTCCGCCAGCGCAGAGCGGCTCTATAAAATACAAGGAGCAGGCGGGTCGTGTCGGGTGACTTATGTGTATATCTAGGCTTTGTCAATATTTCTTTCTGTCTTCCTTCCTCTGTGCTCCCCCTATTGCGCCCTCGCTGTTGTTCTCTCTTTTTTCCAACTCCAATTGTGCCTCCGCTGTCTGCCTGCGTGTGTGTGTGTGTGTGTGTGTGTGTGTGTGTGTGTGTGTGTGTCCCAGTTAAGTGCTCTCTTCTTCTCCACACCAGTGCTGTTCGTCTCTATTCCAGTTTTCTCTATCAAGTGGATGGAGTTGTAGAAGTTGCATGCACCTCACAGCACTGGCTCATGAGCCAAACACACTGTGGCACAATGTCTGGAGGACAGTTCACTTGGCAAGCTCATATCCCCTGATGATGCTCCACTATGAGACAAAACAGGGCGATGAGCCTTGCAGATAAACTGACATCATTGACAGACTGCCAACGCAAATATTCTTATTGATGTTCGTATCATAAAGCCTGTCTCTAACCCCAAAAACAGGCAGCCAGCCACTGGTTGTTTGCATCTATCACACCTACTGTATGCAGTGCCTCTTCCTGAAACCCTGTCATTCAAATGTGCATGTATGAATGCATGTAGAAGTGTATGTGTCTCTGTACCACATACAGAAGCACCGGGTGGTAGGCTGATTTATTCATGTGGTCCCTGTGAGGATTGCACCTCCTCTTCCTCATTTGGCATGGTTTAGTATCCTGAGCACAGGCCTGCGGAGACCAGGGTCCATAGGGGGCCAGACATCCTGCAGATACCTTGCCCCAGACTACTACTGGTGGACACTCACAAATTACCCTGCTCTACATTTCATGTATATTCATTGAGTAAATACATCAGAACTCTGAACACTTCTGTCTTACCAAACATATGAGGTTGCATTTATTTCTCACCCAGATCTGGTTTGAGTGATCATCTAACCAGGTCTAACTTTTAAGTTGGGTTCCAGTTGGAGTCCAGGTGAGCCTTCGCCTTTGAATTGGCATCAAAAACACTGTCCATGAGCATCTCTGGAAAAAAAAGGTGTTTGAAAAATATCACCACAAATTGTGGTGTGGATCGACTCTTGAGCTGCTGTCATCCATGACAAGTAGGTGTTGTTTTAGAAACTGAAAGGAAGACAGAAACAGGACAAAGAAGTTCCAAGCGAATGAAACAGAACTTATTTATTTTTTCAGAATAAGCTGAAAATTTCCAATCCATCTCCATGACTTCCTCAGCCTCTGTCTTATTCTGTTTTTTTCCCTTCCCCTCTCTCTCTCTCTCTCTCTCTCTCTCTCTCTCTCTCTCTCTCTCTCTCTCTCTCTCTCTCTGTCTGTGTCTCGCTGTGTCTGTTCTTTATTTACACCTCTCCCCTGCTCTCTGCAGTGGCTCAGGGAGCGGTAACAGAAGTGTCACTTGTCATTATTGGTCTAATTCAGTAATCCGTCATCGTGCACTCACTGTATGCAGCGCATTATACGCCGGCACAGCAGGTGTACTACGCACTGAGGTGGAGATTCGATTTGACACGCACACACAGGCGAGAGGGCTGACGGGGGCCGGGGCACACCGGAGCTCTGTGTTCACACTGATGTGTGTATGTTTGCTTGTATGTGTTTATGTGTAACACAAGGTAGAAGTGGAGAAACTCTGATAGAAACATAGAGAGATTGAATTTTTGTGTTTGTGTGGGTCTTTGTGTACATGTGTGAAAGCACCATGTCCTGTGTGTCATTGTGCACACAGAGTGTTGTGGTGTTAATACAAACACTGCTGTCTGTGGTTGTGTATTGGCAAAGATCTCACAATATAACCTGTACCATGCTATGATACAGTATGTTGCAATGTATTGTGATACTGTAAGGTGATTCTGTATATTGGGAAAATCTAATTTTAGGGGAAAAAAAACAGTCATATGCCTAAAATCTAGGTAAAAAAGTTGACCTTTGAACAGTCACAACAGTGAGTCTTGTGTAATTATACAGCAATTCAGGGTTTTAACTCGAAATAAATGCACACAAAATGAATTGTTTGCCACAACTTTTGTTTTGCAAATAAATCATGTTAAATCAATAGTGTATTTGACAGTTGTTATAGTATCAGAACAGATTAACATGATACTCGAGTGCATCCATATTTTCTCACCCCTCTACAAAGACTGCACAGAGAGAAATGGTTAAACCAACCAAAAACAGATTGTAGATCCTAACTGTTTAAAACAAACCACACTGCATCACAACACGTGTGAAATTCAACTTGTGTTGCTTAATTTTCAACATCTGTGCCTCAAGAATATCATTATATATCCATTATTCATTTGCCTGCACAGGCTTTTCTGCCAAAATAAGTTTTTAATTAGAAAAATGTACATTTATTTTAAGAAATTTATAGAGAATTCAGTATCCTTCTAAAAAAAAAAAAATTAAAAAAAATAAAATACACAAGGATAAGACAATGACAGTCAGGACAAACTAAATGAAGAATTTAGTAATACTTTTCAGTTAAATAGTAATTAAAGCCACAATGTGTGACTACGTTTCCACACTAAAATATCTAAAAGCAGCTATATCGCTGTTGTCTTGACTTGTGTGCTTACATCAGTTACATCAGATATTTCCAACAATACTCAAATTCAGAGAAATCTGTAGTTTTTATTCACCATCTGTTTTATTTGCTCGCCTGACATTTGCTTTATAATGATACTACTGTTACTCATTCATTAGGAGGAAATAAGAGGAGAATATATATACGTATGTCACTAAATATAAAACTTTACATAACCTCCCCTGTTAATATTTCCTCCTGAGTCATAGATAGATTTTCACCAGCAGCATTAACATAATCACATGTTGCATCACTATGTATCCTAAATTCTTTTTTTTTTTTTTTTTTTGTGATTGATTTGACTGAACAATCCCAGCAGCACAACGTTAACTGTGCATTTTCCTTTCTATTAGTCTGTAATATAAAAACAGGGCTTGGGGGGGGTTCTGCCATGTGCATCTGTACCATCAAACTCATCTGAATGAGGCAGAGTTGATTCAAATCAAAGACCTACGTTTGCAGCAGGTCTGGGTTACATGACATTTAACCCTTAAGATGGTGAAACATGGCTAAGTACAGACATGTTTCACCTGAAGCAGACCTGGGGGTACGTGGTACAGTTTTGCTTCAGGATATTCTAAGAGTTGAATTAGAATAATCAAAACATTGATTTCCTCATTATGTTTTATCTGTATTGCATTAAAAGGACCAAATCTTGGGTTAATATTACTGCTTTCATGTATGGTAAACTGCAGTCGAAGGTCAATTTCTCTTCCCAGGTGGAGTCGGCTGCAATGCATTCTGGGTAGGAGAGATTTTTATTTAATTTTTTTATCTAAACCAGCATGAGAAGGAATGGGGGTGGGTGGGGAGGTTCAAGGTTTGTGGTGGTGAAGTTTTTCCCCCTTTACTCTTCATCAATGGCAATTTGTATGTGAGCGCTCACCTCCGTAGTCCCAGTGAGCATGGTGGATTTCATCAAGTTCTTAACCCCACAAGGCTACAAATCCGGTTACCACTGTAAGTGTTTTAAACTGTTTAAACTACCAAAATGCTCCGCGTGAGTCCCGGGCCGTGTTTGAGTCACGCCCAGACCACACGCTGAACCATATGAGTCTAACTGCATTGACTTGACTTCTCTCTCTCTCTCATTTTATTTTTGCTTCATATAACACCTGTCATTTCCACCGATTTATCAAACCCCATCCCTAAGCCCACTCCAAGGGGACTCGCTGCTATTGGTTTGGGACCAGTTCCAAGTTTTTACTGTTGTTTTTATTGAATTATTTTCATCATTCCTTTTTTCATTAAGCCCACGTTACCAAAATACAGGACAATTTTATATGATTTAACTATCTGCCAACTTTTCATCTTTGGGGCTCTGCTTTATAGAGTTACAGAGATACAGTCCCCCATTTATTCCATTGTTCCTGTATTATAGCCTAAAAATAGTTCTATGGCACAAATAGTTATAACATTTTAATCACAAATAGGACCATGTCATGTCCTCCTTTTTATCTATAGATTATCTATTTGCATCATATCTGATAATGTTGCATAATTGATTCTCATGTTATTTTTGTAGGCTTATAACACTGGTCTACAATTATTTTCTTTAGAAATTATCTTCCTCAGAGATTAACTATGCTAAGTCTTACTTTAATAAGATGAATTGGAAAACAAATGACACCTGAGAAGAACCTGAAGGTGAATGTATTACAATGTGCAGACAGTGTTTTGAAGTAGATCTGGTAGCTCTGAGACAAAACATTCCTTTTGGGCTAATACTAGTTGCATATAGTCTATGTAGGGACTAAAGATGGAAATTAGCCTCAGCTATAATCTTGCATCTTGTCACATATTGTGTTTATTAATATGCACTGTCCCTTTGAAAAATGAACTTCAGCTTCAGTAAAACCCATTCTCTTATTATTAAATCTCAGAATTTCACATTTTGATCTTGGAAACTACAGCCAACCAAAATTTCTTCCTTGTTTTTTTTTTTCTTTATTAGTGACTTAAATTTGGTAAAGTTTCATTACTTTTATTGTGGAAACATTTTACTCATAGAAGAGAAATCAAGCAAAGCATCTAAATGTCTAAGTGAACACAATAAATCAAATTCCATTTAATTTCAGAGGAGATTAAAATAAGCAGTTTTATCTTTACAAAGACAGGATGGAAATAATACCCTGTGAAAACTTTAGGGGTGTCTTCTACTTCTTTTAATATATGTTTTTGCTGTTTTAAAAATGATAGAAAAAATACAAATTCACGACTCTTTACCCTTCATGTAAAAAAATGTCAATTTCCCCGAAACATCGCAATAACTGGGCTAATACTAGTTGCATATTACTTGCCCAGATTCAGGCTTTTTTACTCATTGCAGCAAAAAAGAGTGAAAAGTTTGTAGATCAAGAATTCAGACTGACAAAATAATACTGTTACAGTTACTTAAAGAAAGCTGGCACGCATAAAATGAAGCAAAATGTGATATTTCTGGTGCATAAGTGTCTTGTCTCTAATAAATGCATCTTGTTATAGATGTTGTAGTTTCCTGCTGCGTCTCTTCACATGCATGAAAAGGTCATTTACCTTTTGGAAATATGTTATTGATATATACAGATGCATATAGGGCTAATATCAAGATGTTGTGTTGATTGTATAATCAGTTCTCTAAATTATGCTTTAGGCTTGAAATCGATTATCAATTATCAATTGTGGTTGTGTGGCTGATGCTGATCACCACCGAGGGGGGATTATTTTCTTATTACATGACTAAGACGGTCAGTATCATTTATCAATAACCCCACTCCTTCTGTCTTATTTTCCTTTTGGGACTTTACTGTGTAGATGTAATCAGAAATGGTCGGATCTATACGCCAATAATATTTGCAAAGAAGAAGAAAGCCCCAAAACATAGGATGGCAGTCCCAAACATCAATAGTAATATTTCCGCTAACTTTGTTAATAATTCCGGTCGTAAGAAACAATATTATTATGGGCAATGTGAGGTGAGAGAAGAGCTGAGGGGAGGAAAAACAAGTGCTGAAGTTTTAAAAGAGGGGGGAGTGAAGGAAGGGAAGGGAAGAGAGAAGGAAGGAAAGTGTTTGAATTATTATCCTGTATATGCTTGAGTGGACATGAGACAGAGGAGCAAGGGGCGATATGGTGAGTTGTTGGAGAAAAGATGAGAGGAGAGCCTGAAGGTGGGGTGGAGAGAGGAGAGGAGAGGGCTGCTGATGATGAATGGATGGAGAACAGGGATGAGAGACGGAGCAGCATGAAAGAGTATATACTCAGTGCGCAGTCCTGCTCCGAGGATGATGAAACGTTAATTAAAGTAAACGAGCTACCTGAGCTCCCCGGCTAACCCCCCTGTCACACTGTGTCAGGAGACAGAAACAGGAGGAGGAGGGGGACAGGGAGGAGGGGGAAATTTGACTGGAGAGGAGAGAAGTTGGATAATCCAGCTGTGGCTTTAGTTCAAGGTTGATTGGTGTCAGCCCTTTGGGACAGGTTTTGGGATTACATAAAAGTAGATGGGTATGTATGTATGAAGGTATGAGTACATGTACAGGTGTGTGTGTGTGTGTGTGTGTGTGTGTGTGTGTGTGTGTGTACAGATACATATTAGTTGATATTATTATGTATCCATCTTCTTTTGTATTTGCTGCCTAAATTTTTATCTTTGATCTTTTACATTTATAAGACAGAAAATATGTTGAGTCTGTTTCCAGAGTTAATTGTTAGTTACTTGTTCATATTATGGAGAAACATATTCAGTTTGCCATGAAAAGTTCAATAAAAACTTGAATCCCCCCCAAAAAAGGTTGATTGGTGTCACCAAGCAGCAGGTTAAATCACTGTGAATTCTGCATGTAAATAACTACTTTTTTTTTTTTTTTTTTTTCCAACTCAACCTCTGCATCCAGTTCTAACACGTATCTCAGAAAACACATCAAGTCCAGTTTTATGAGAATCTGCTCTCTATTGGATCTCCATCTAATGGGAAGTGCATCTGTAAAATCCGTTCGTGAAATATTTAGGATGTAATAATGATTTTTTTTTTAATCTGGAATGTATTTTTAACAAAGAAAAAAAAAAAAAGACTGATCTTCAAATTACATCCAAGTTGGGTCTCTAAAATCCCCATTACCACCCCCTCCTCCGGTGTATATAAGCCTTATTTCCCGTTCAGTCCACGCAAGGTTTATCCGCCAAGATCACCTTTGCTTCTTTTTAATGCTCATATTCATTCAATTAATCTGGGCTCTAATTCGTTTATATATTTATTTACTCGGTCTCGCTATCACTCTCTCCTTTTTTCATCTCTCTCCAACGATTATCCTGGAGTCTAATTAGAAATCGATGGAGCTGGGCCGCCGGGTATTTGCAATGTGTTTGTGGACGTTGAGAACAATTCCCCGGACAGAAAAGACTGAGAGAAGAAAGAGAGAGGAAGAGGAAACGCTACACTACGCTGCAACTGAACTCTTGCACACCCACAAACACACACTCCAACACGCACCAACACACACACATTCTGACAACCGTCTTTACCGCTTGCAGCTATTCTTCTTTCTAAAAAGCAGTGGGCAAAGTTAAAAAAAAAAAAATAAATAAATAAATAAAAAATAAAAAATAAATAAAAGGAAAGAAAAAGAATGCAAGTAAAGGAAAAAATAAAAATAAAATCAGTTTTTAACGACTGACGCTTGGGATTTGTGCAGGATTTGTTGAGGAGTGTTTCCTTTTAGGAAAACAAACAAATATCGAAGTGGAAAAGCACGTTAAATTTAGACGTGACGACCCAGCCAACAACAACAACAACAACACATTATTATTATTATTATTATCATCATCATTATTATTATGCAGTTGTTAATAATGATTTGTTTTAGCAGCCTTTAGGCCTCAATATGAACTTTACCATTATCTCTATGAAGTGCTTTAGACCAGATTAATTTTCGTTTTTGTTGTTTTTGAAAATATATATATTATAGTAATAATAATGTAGAAATTAACATAAATAATTAGGTATTCTTAAGATTTTAAACAAACTTCCTAGACGCATAAATATTCTTTCTGGTGCTGTCTTTAATTTTATCTTCTTTTTTTTTCTCAGTCGGATGATTTTGAGAGATATTCTTTCATCCCATACTTGAATCGGTGGGTACTAGTGATCTCAGCTTCTCGGTACCGATCCAGACCCGTCTCTCTCTCTCTCTCTCTCTCTCTCTCTCTCTCTCTCTCTCTCTCTCTTTCTCTCTCTCTCTCTCTCGGCCGCCTGCAAACAGCGCCGGTACAGAAGCGACGCGCTTAGCGCCATTACCGGAGCCAATCGAACCTAACCGGATCAGAGTCTGCCACATGATAAAACAAAGTGTTTCCAAGTGGAGGGAAAAAACCGAAACGCGGGAATGAGAGACTCGTACTTTTATTAGTTCAGCCTTACACCACGGTGTGTTTACCGTCTGTGCTCTTCTCTGCCTTTTATTGGCTCACACCCTAATCTGTTTTTCAGACGCTGTTTTCTCTCCTGTTTTCTGTTGTTCATCATCCCAAACGAGATGCATCTCTTTCCTCCTTTCCTTCCTCCTCCCCCTCTGTCTCCTCTCTCTCTCTCTCTCTCTCTCTCTCTCTCTCTCTCTCTCTCTCTCTCTCTCTCTCTCTCTCTCTCTCTCTCTCTCTGACTCTACATGGGTGCACCAGTCAGGAAGTGTCATATCGGGAAATACAGTGTTGGAGTGTCACCCTCCTCTGCATGATGAGGAAAACTGAATAACTTGCTTTTTCTCGTTGTTGCTTCACATTTCGTCAACCCCTCTGATGCTTTACTTGTGCCAAAACCATCAGTCCAGGCTTCCATTCCTTGTGCATGTGTGTGTGTTTTGCATCTGCTGTATGTGTGCAAGTAGTGAGTGTGTGTGTGCCTTTTTGTTGCTGCACAGCCCAGTGCAGTATAGTCATGTTTGAGACCCCATCCCTGCATTTTCTGTCAGTCTGTCTTTCCATCTTGCACGCTCATTAAACGTCCCTCACAAATACACACACACACACACACACACACACACACACACTCTCTCTCTTTTTCTTCTTCTTCTTCTTCCTCCGCGCCTCACGCTCCCCTTGCCCGTGGCTATATGATCGTGAAAAATGTGTTTACAAAACTCGCTCTCTCGCAGATCAAACCGTACGGACGAATCAAAGACTTTAGAGAGAGGAGAGAGAGGCAGAGAAGAAGTGAGGGAAGAGTGTGAGAGAGACACAGAGAGAGAAGGGGTTCGAGCAGAGGGTGTGTAGAGGCCTTATCATTTTAAAATTCTCTGTGTGTTATGCTGTTTTTTCTTACTCCTTGTGAGTGTGTGTATATGTGAGTGTTTGGATGTCTGCCTGTATCTCCTTTGGTAATACAATATCTTTTAAGGCCCCCAAAACAACTATCTGTGTCTCACAGTTAAACATGAGATAATGCAATATTGATGTCTCCTTGTCTTTGCTATAACGCAATACTGGACCCATTCTGGCTGGACACACTCACATGGGCCGATAGTGCCCTTGCACTTAAAAGAATTACTGTGATCCTGTAATAAATTTTAGAGGGATGCTACACAAATATGGAGTCCCTGAAGGAATAAAGTAGGTTTAGTTAAACCAGAGGAGGTAAAATGTAGGATCAGACCTGTCCTCAGCAAGTTCAGATTGAAGTGTGTTTTCTTTGTCCGTCCAAGCTGCTTTCATTTGCATTTTTTGTTTGTGCAGGTTTAAGTCCTAGTATATCGCCATTAATATGGGACAGATATAGGTTAGAAACTACCACAGATATTATTTAACCCTTCATAGGGCATTCATTGAAATACTCTGAAATTCAAATTTTCAACCTTAGTGTGTTAGTCTCCCTCCTTTTGCCATAAAACATCTGAGCAGCACTTGCTAAAAAGTAAACACGTGCAATAAAATGACTGTTATAAGGTCATAAACTCACAAAGATCACTTTTATTAACTATTTACAGCTTCAAATGACTATAAAAACTTTCTGAGTTACTGTATAATGTTATAAAAACCAACATGCTTCTTGACCTCACTGAGACATATTTAATGTTTGTGGAAATGGCCAAAAATAGTCACTTGCCCAATAGAGGGTTAAAGATTCCTACATAAGTCATCTTTTTGTAATGTCATGAAAGTTTGATAAGTTTCTGATCAGGGTGAAACAACTTCACATAAAGTTTGAGCTAAAGCTTCAGTCCTTTAAAGTTGCATTTTTGTATTATTAAATAGGAGACTTTCAACACATATTGTCTAAGTTTGTTTAATACAAAACAGAAAGGAGGGGATTAACCGCTGTGTTTATGACCTGATTGTTTTAGATGTAGAGAAGGTGGAGTGTAATAAATGGAGAGGAGAGGAGAGGAGAGGAGAGGAGAGGAGAGGAGAGGAGAGGAGAGGAGAGG